>JALMQS010000099.1:65927315-66176420 GCA_024734495.1 Forficula auricularia
CAATATGCGCTACAGCGTGGATGGGCTGGGTCTTGACCACACGTGGGCTGTGCATGGGCTGGGTTTAATTTTAAAAATTTAATTTTTGATTTCCTTCATTTTTGACATTTTTAGTACCCATCAAAAACTCTTCCTGGTAAATTTTGAAATTTTTTTGATCACCAGTTTAAAAGATATCGAATTTCGGTTTTTCGCTCATAACTTCTTCAAAAGTGGTCCAAATTCAAAATTTTTTTTTAATTGTTTTTTTACATACTTTTTAGAAAAATGCAATATTTAAAGTGTTTTTATATGCGATTTTTAATTTGAAAATTTTAATCTTGTTTTTGAAACTGTATTGTACTCTTCGATTTTTTGATAATTTTTTATTTTAAACTTCTATTCATTCTACAAATTTTAAGACCGGGTTGATAGTGGTCCTATGATAATTACTATTTTTTCGATTTTTGATTTTGATTTTCTTTCAACAAACTAAAATACTAATTATTTATTTTAAACACCTGTTAACGATAAAAATCAATTCAAAATAACTAAAAAAAGAGAACTCAATACCAAAAAGTGGTTTTAATAATGGTTAATAGCGAATAAAATTTTTTCGAAATTTTCAAAAATCGAAAAAAAATAGTAATTATCATAGGACCACTATCAACTCGGTCTTAAAATTTGTAGAATGAATAGAAGTTTAAAATAAAAAATTATCAATAAAATCGAAGAGTACATACAGTTTCAAAAAACAAGATTAAAGTTTTTAAACTCAAAAAACGCAAAGTTACATTCTAATCTCCCAAGAGGAAACATGAAGAAAAAGACACTATATATTTTTCAAAATTTTCGTTACAATGGCTAAATCTTAATTTGTAACTAATTTGAAATATTTGTGATAGACTGATGATGAAGGCAATGCCTTCGAAACTATAGTTTCTAGAAATAATTAAAAATTATTTTATTTAAAAAACAGAAGACTCTCTCATTTTATTTTTAACCTAAAATCAAAAAACGCATATATTTCGAAATCAAAAATCACATTAAAATTTTAATCGAATGATTATTTTGGGAAATGTTGATTTTTGTGTGGAGTGAAAAATAAAACAATATTTATCATTAAGTGTGAAGTGTCTTTATAGATATCTTTCTAAGTAAAATTAGGCTTAATTTTTTAAATTTTTTCCTTCTTTAAATGACAGTTTCAGAGAGCCTCAAAGTAGCCATTTTAGGTGATTTTTGAACCAGCCCAATTTCACTAAAATAACTAAATTAAAATTCTGAAAAAATTGGTCAAATTAGTTTATTCTCTTCTTATGAATTTAAAATAAAAAATAATTTTATATCTAAAGTATTTCGTAAGATATAATTATTTTTCTGGTATTGGCTGTCTTCTGGGTGTGCTGAAGAATTGAATTAATGAATCGACGGGTCATTCATTTATATATATATTAGAGACCAAACTCTCAGTTTATAATCCGATTCGCACTTAGCTGGATTTTTTGAGTTTATAATAAAAATTCTCAAAAATTAAATATTTTAATAGTAACAGGGAACATTTTTTATCATTTTACTTCTTTTTTCTAGGTGTTTTGACTAACCCTGTCAGCACACGACGATTCTTCTAGATTTTTATATTGATTTCGAGTTTTGAAAGGCCCCCTCCGCTTCTTGCCACCAATCCCCCGCCTTGTCTTTCGAATCCATTGAGCCTTTTTTACTGCCTATAAAGAAGTCAAAATATGCACGCAACAAGGTGTGACGGAAAAGGATTGATCTTTTCTTTTCAGCGAGACAGGCGTTATTGTCTGGAAGGCACAATACCTGTGGACCAGGAACGTGCCTATTAGGCCGGAACCTGGCGGCGCAAGACGCCAGCGCGCCGACCAGAAGCTATCTTCAGGACAATACAAGTTGCCTTTGTAATGAGCGGCTAGGAGTTAGCATATGAATAAAATGGACAAAAGGGTGGATGGAACGCGTTCTCTGTATCACAGAACTAACTCTTTTCTTTTGCCTCTCCTCGTCCGTCCCACACAGTGGGATTGTGGGACTGTGGGACGCGGGGCGGGCGTCGTAAAGGAAGAATGGAGGAATAGAAGCGGCGGCCCGGAGATTATTGTTCTCCGTTGTATAGCGAGTCGCTTTGTACAGATTCTATTCAGTGGCAGCCACCCCTCCCCTCATCCCCTATCCCTTATTCCACCCTTTGGTTTCCCCCCACCCTCCCCTCCACCACCCCTAACAACTCCGCGTTGACGCAACCCTTAGAAGGTACCAACTTCTTATACTATTCAGACAGAATGTCAGGTGTCGCGAGTAATACTATTCGTAGTTTTACTCGGTACGCCCAACAGGCAGGTTTAGGCTAGTTTTGAATTCTTGCAAAAACTTACGTTTTGTTTTTACTTTACCATACAGGGTATGGTCAAGTATTGTAATCGTGCATGAAAAAAGTGTTTTTTCCTTAATTTTTTTGGAAATATCTCAAAAACGGCTGAAACTATTTTGATTAAAAAATTTGAGCTAAACCATGGCATTTCGCTCTACAAAAAAGCTCTAAAAAGTGAACATCGAAAAAATTATATTTTTCGAGATAATAATTGTTTTGTCAAAATGTCTGTTATTCTGGTTGTCCGTTAGTCTGTGCGTTACCAAATTTTTGTGGACGGGCCAACTCAAAAACTAGTGTGAATATCGAAACTAAATTTCACACATAGTTTCGATCCACTGAGATTAAGAGCTGAATAGATTTTGGTGCATATAGACCCAAAATTAAGGGGGGTGAAGGGGGATTAAAAATTAAAAATCTAGGCCGTTTGAGCAAACTCAACCAAATTTTGTATACATAATCAGTGGGACACCAGAAGTATAAAAATGCAATAACTAATCCCCCCCCCTACATGATTATAAATAATTTTAGGGAGCAGGTTGTATGGTAAAGTCAAGTGGATGGCCACATCAGAACAAGTCAGCTTATTTTCTTTGAGAAAATGCAGCACTCGCATGTTTTGACAGACTTTTAAATTACCGAAGAGAAGGCGTGTAAATATAGTAGTGTGCTATGTATCCTTTATGAACTTGAAAGACCAGGACCGGACCTTGAATCCTGGGAGCTCCACGGTCGCAGAAGACGCTAATTGAAAGAGGGTGCCAAATCAGAAAAGATCATTTTTTTATTTAAAGGGCGAATATTTATCAGAGAAAATGTTACTACCCAATATATGCTGCCTCCTCAATGAGGCCGAATTTGATGCAAATGGATACGGATGCAATATGAGGTATTTTGCCAAATTGAAAGTCAAAAACATTATCTTTATAAGATGAGTTTTTGAGTAATAAATTATATTAAAAAAAAAAAACTAAAAAACACAACTTCTAAAAAGTACAAAATAATGTAATAGTTAATCAAAAAGTGTGGGGTGCAGAAACATGTACTTTTAATTAATACAGGGTATGGTCAAGTATTGTAATCGTGCATGAAAAAAGTGTTTTTTCCTCTTTTTTTCGAAATATCTCAAAAACGGCTGAAACTATTTCGATTAAAAAAATTGAGCAAAACCATGGCATTTCGCTCTACAAAAAAGTCCTAATAAGTAAACATCGAAAAAATTATATTTTTTGAGATAATAATTTTTTGTCAAAATGTCTGTTAGTCTGTTAGTCTGTGCGTTACCAAATATTGTGGACGAGCTAGCTCAAAAACTAGTGTCAATATCGAAACCAAATTTCCCACGTAGATTTGGTCCATTGAGATCAAGAGCTGATTAGATTTTAGTGCATATCGACCCAAAATTAATGGGGGTTGATAATTAAAAATCTAGGCCATTTGGCCAAACTCAACAAAATTTTGTATACATAATCAGTGGGACCCCAGAAGTCTAAAAATGCAAAAACTAACCGCCCAAAATGGGGGGGGGGTGCATGATCAAAAAATTAAAATCTTGGCCATTTGACCAAACTCAACCAAATTTTGTATACATAATCAATGGGATCCCAGAAGTCTAAAAATCAAAAACTAACCCCCTCCCCAACATGATTATAAATAATTTTATTAAATATTAAATATAAGTGAGGGGCCAGGTTGTATGGTAAAGTCAAGGGGATGGCCACATCAGAACAAGTCAGCTTATTTTAAATATAATCTATTTTTTTTACTTTTTAGTCTTAATAATTTTTATAGGGAAAAGTTTTCGGAATTTAACAGAATGAAATATATTTCCTTTTATTATTTTTGCCGCCCTTTTAATTAAAATTATTGATGATACTGAATTCAAACAAATATTACTTCTTTTTTTACAGTTTTTTAATTTTTATTGGTGGTTTTCCCTTTTATACCAAATTTGTTAGCCTTCGAATTTACTCTAAATAATATCAAAGCATGTATTTCGATGAGTTAAAATCAAAAATTACCCTCAAAGCTTATTTAAGCAATTTACTGACTCCAAACACCTTTTGGCAACAAATATATACCCATGATTTCTAGAGACAGAAAATTTTCTCAACACTACCTCTTTACAGAATCTTACAATCTTGAGTAGGAAAAGAGTTACTTACCTCTTCGATGAGCCAGTGATACAATAGAGTCACGAAGATTCGGATCATCAATTTGATAGCTTGTTTCCATAATTTTTATAAAAAAAAAATGAAACCGACTTCAAAAAAATAAAATAAAAAGAACACAAAAATAAAATAAAATACAACTAAAAGGTGTAAAATAATTATCTATTTAGTTACAACTAAGCTACGAAATATTAACTTGAAATTACTTTTTGAAGTCGGTGCCAAACAAACTATATATGCGAGCGTACCCGCCAAACTTACTAAGTAAGATCCGTCGAGTGCAATTCATAAAATGTATATGTTTGGCACCGACTTCAAAAAGTAATTTCATGTTAATATTTCGTCGTTTAGTTGTAACTAAATTAGATAATTATTTTATACCTTTTAGTGCATTTTATTTGATTTTTGAGTTCTTATTATTTTATTTGTTGCATTTATTTTTTTTGAAGTCGGTTTTATTTTTTTATAAAAATTATTTTTATTTTTCTCTTTTTAGTGATGTTATTAATAGTGACTTAAGATAATACCTTGCATGCATCTTGTAAGAGAAAGTGTCGGCGAATGACTCAGAAAATGATAAAAAAATTTTTTTTTAATTTTATTAAACCAATTATTTTACATTAATTAATGTATACCATGTATTTTAGCTTCGATTCCGGAGATTGCTTCTCCACCATCGAGTGTCCTTATTTATCTTTAGTCCTTGTTTTTAATAAGAGGAAAAAATCTAATTAGATAAAAAAAACCTCGTTTCCGATAATTATTTCAATTCCATTATTCCCCAATCAAATCGATTGGTATCTCTCCTCTCCCTCATTCCTTTCTCCCAGAAAATGATAATAAAATTCAATTCATAAATATAGAATTTCTCTTGAAACATTTGCGGGTTTTAAATGAACGTTTTAAGATTGATTTTTTTAAAAGATTTTATTTATTATAATTTCGATTATTTGCTCATAAGAATTGGAGATTTACGTTATTTCGCCATTGATCATATCATCAGAACTTGACCAAATTAATATGGAACCACCCCTAAGGTACCCCCTTTCCAATAAAGAAAGAATAATCGAAATCGGTCTACGAAGCAAAAAGTTCTCGCTGAACATACATAAAAATAAATAAATAAATAAATAGTTAGGTATTCTGACTACTTTGGAGCTATATTGATCCAAACGCAGAAAGAATAATTAATATCGGTTCATAAACAAAGAAGTTATGCCTGAACATACCTAACAAAAAAGGTCCAATACCAATGAAATTTATATTTTTACCAATCGGAAACTAGACTGAACCCAATGGAAAAAAATCATCAAAATCGGTTAACAATTGGCGAAGAAATCAGGTAACATAGACACAAAAAAAAATTTAGTCGAATTGAGAACTTCCTCCTTTTGTGAAGTCGGTTAAAAATGAGTTGCAAGAGAAGGCTTGAATGCCCATCACCACAGATGCAAGGCAAGTATTAAGGTTATTTAGAAGGTGAAACAACATTTGTTTTATTATCCTAACCTAACAATATCCAGGTTTAAAAGTATTTTGGGGTTGTTTTACTTTAAGTTATTTAGTTTATTTCTAAAAAAATTGCTCTAATTTTTTAATTTTCTATTTTTATAATGAAATCACATCTTCTTTCTTAGATATTAATTTCATCGGATATCTGGAATCGCTTTACTTTTTATGCATTTAGAATTTATTTTATTATTTTTCTAAAATTCAGCTTTTTTCGGACAATTCATGATGAAATCAGCAAACTGCTATATATTATTTAGTTTAATTTTTTCAAGTCTTCTTGCTCTGATTATCCTTCTCAAGTGATAAGAGATATAAAACAAAACTTAAACGTCGTAAATAAAACAAGAAAATTTTCAAATATTTTATAATTTCTAGTGATGAGCAAAGCAAGACCAAGACCAAGACTGCAAGACCAAGCCCATGACTAATCAATATAGCCAGAGGGTGTGTTTGTAAAGTTTTCTATATGATGTTTAGATAGTCCTGATCACTTTAAGAAAAATATTGTTATTATTTTGATTTTGAGTATTAATATTAGTGATGAGCAAAGCAAGACCAAGACCAATTCTTGCTCATCACTAATTAATATAGCGCAGAGGGTGTGTTTGTAAAGTCTTCTTAGGGTGTTTAGAAAGTCCTGATCACTTTTAAGAAAAATATTATTATTATTTTTTTCGTTAAATTGAAGAGGTTGGTTTTGTCAAAATATAATAAAACAATAATTTTAATAACTATTTGAATTATTTAATTGATAACTATTATAAGTTCTTGGAAGAAATTTAATATTATTATTTTGTTTTTGAGTATTAATATTAGTGATGAGCAAAGAAAAACCAAGACCAAGACCAAGACTGCAAGACCAAGACCAATGGAAGGGTTTGCTGCAAAAAGTGAGGTAGATCCAATTTTTCTCAGTTTTTGGGAAACCAAAAAAAAAAACGTTTAAAAAATTCAAAACTACGACAAAATTCAAATGACGGGCAGCTCCATCTGTTGAGCAACGCTGGAAATAACGATTGAGCTACATCCTTCTTGTACCAAACAAAAGCTTTTTTTTGCACAAGATAGTGTTAATATCTCCCAAAATCAATAGGATGGAGCTACCTCATTTTTTGCAGCAAACCCTTCAATTCTGCTTATCACTACTAAATTCACTATAAATGATCCATCCATTTAGAATTTTCCAGCACATAGAAAACAATTGGAAATTATTTTAAATTAATTTTTTTTCTATTTATTCAAATGTTTATCCACCCTAACCCCAAGTGATATTAGATATTCGCTTGAGAAATTGTATACTTTATACTTGACATCTATTTAAACAAAATGATTAATGTTTGATACGGAAAAACAATGCTTTTTTAAAACACTTTAAGGGTTGAAAAAGGGATGATCACCCTTTTCACTCTCCTCGCATTATTTGATGACAATAAGTCAATATAGCTGGGATAGAGATTTTATATACACACACACTACACACATATATTATGGTTTTGGATTGATTTTTTTTTGTCTTACTTCATCTATAAATTGAATTTAAATAATAAATATCAATATTTTTATATATAATATACATAGTTTGTATATAAATTAAAAAATAGTGTTATCTATCAAAACATTTCAAATTAATTTGCACGAAATTGGTATAAATTTGGTAGAAATTTGATAATACTGGTAGAAATTTTAACTGAAAGTAATGGAAGGCAGCCCAGGGGTAGTGAAGAAAGAAAAAATTATCACATAATCAAATAAGGTGTAATTTATTGGATTTTCATTCCCGCTTTTCTTACAAACCGATGTTTCGGGGATTTTTCCTCTCTTCAGGGTTTCAAAGGGTCAATGAAGGAAACAAATAGAGGATGGAAGCATCTTGTTTGTTTCCATCATTGACTCATTTAAACCTTGAAGAAGGAGGAAGAATCCCGAAACATCGGTTTGAAAGAAAAGGAGGAAAGAAAGTAGGGAATGAAAATCCAATAAATTACACCTTATTTGGATATGTGATAATGTTTTCTTTGTTCACTTCCCTTGGCTGCCTTTCATTACATTCAGTTAAAAATTTCAAATTAAATTTTTGTGCTAGCTCACACTTCTCGAAATAGACGGCAGCCAGAAAATCGAATACATTCAAAAGTTTTGAGAATTTTTTTTGCCTATTCGTGTTTAGAAATGCCCGAATCGTGAAGAAAAATAATTTTTCTGACTGAATGCCCGTTTCTGTTTCTGTTGGGTCTATCTGTAAGTTTTGGTTACAATACACAGTATAACACAACAACACAAAAACGGAATTTCGCACATATGTAATTCATTCTTCCAATTGAAATAGGCGAAAAATCTTAAAAATATCTAACTATGAAACAGTTTTATCTAATGAGGTGATATTTGGCAAATATTATTTATCAGAACTTTTGTGCTTCAGCTTTATACCATTCTTAAAACAAATCAATGAGGTTGTCCTCTGATTCAAATAAACATACTCCAATATATACAATATACATATACTTAGTATATACATTTTTCTATACATACATTCATTTATAAATAATTAGAAAACTTGTATAAAAAACAATATTCAATCGATTATTAGAATACAAAACGCTTTACGTCGCCTTCTGGACCTTAAAAAAATTATCCCTTTATCAATCAAAATTTTAATAAATCTGAAAAATTAATTTCTTTAATAAAGGGTGAATTTCTCTCAAAACGTTTGGCATACTAATAAACTTTGTTTTTTATAGATTTGTTTTTATTTATATACTTTACTCACAGTCAATAAAAAAATTCAAAAATAAACATTTTAATTATATGAGAATTTATATTTAAAGACAATTTTATCAAAGATCTTTCTAGATTATTATGTATATATTATATGTCAGAAGGTTTCGCCCTCTCAGAAGTCGAACCCGAGCGTTCACTTGCTATCCGGGGAGAGGGGAGGGGGCGAAACCTTCTGACATATAATATGTACATAATAATCTACTAAGATCTTTGATAAAATTGTCCTTAAATATAAATTCTCATATAATTAAAATCGAGGGGTGAACCGCGATTGGAATTAGGTGTACACCGTTTTTAGAATTATTTGGAATTACTTTGGAATTCATTAGATAATCTATTGTCATCTATTGTCTTCTACTTGGAAATGAAAGTGGAAGTGGAAGTAGGTGTACACGATTTTAGGTCGCGGTTCACCCCTCGATTAAAATACACCTATGAAAGCCGAAAGTTATTCTTTTTTTGAGAAAAATTTCCGTCCTTTTTTCGAAAATATAAGACACTCAAATTTTCATAAATAAACATTTTAATTTTAAAAAAATGTCTTAAATTTTATTTATCTAATTTTTTCTTGATATACAAAAAAACTCAAAAAAATTTCAATACATTAATTTATAAATAGGTATAATAGGTATTATAAGTAGGTTTATTTGCATCAACCCAAAGGCAACCTCCTAAAAATCAACAACACTGCTACTCTTTTCAATTTTTTCTAGCGTTCGCTGACAAAAATTTATAAAATCACCTAAATCGCAGAGAGCATACCGAGTCTTGAAAAAGTTTAAACTTTTTTTTCTTCAATTTTTTCTTTCTCTTTAAAATGGCGACAGGTTTGAATCGCCCCCTCCCTCCCCCATTGCAACGATAATTAATGACCTCGACTTACATATGCAAATGACTATGGAACAATTTTAACCGGAACCGGCCAGTGGGCACCCCTGACTCCACTGTTTATATGATGTGTGAATACGTACAATGGCGCCTGAGTTGCTGACTGATCGCTCCCGTGGCCAAGTACAAAAGCCCCGAAACCCTCTCCAACCCTGAAAACAGTTTCACCTATTTTGTATTTGGGTCGAGTATCTGCATTGTATGTACTCTCTTTGCAACCGAGTCGACTGAGCGGGCAATCAATGGCCTATGGTGCACAGCACAGCCGAGGTAATTGTGCAACCTCATCATATCAATATATTTAATATATAAACTCAATGGAGAGGCCATTGTCATCTCGGCACCTTTTATTACAGAAAATGTATTTGGTGGCGCGTTATCGCTCGCGAACGACACAAAAGGAATCCCCCCATTTACAATCGTTACTGCTGTGAACCCCCTGGCCCCTCCCGTATCCCATCACCCCATTGAATAACTCCTTGGTGGGCATGTCTTCTTCAAACTAAAGTCATTCAATCCACTTCCCTCTTTTACGTCGCCTCCTGGACCTTAAAAAATGTCTCTTGTTCAAAAGTTTGACAAACGTCGCGTTGGCGTTAGAGCGTTCTTTGTACGTTGAAAATGAGTGGTGTCTTTCTCTTGGGGGAGAAAAAAATGGTTCTTTTGAGAAAAGTTGAATATTATCATTTTTGTAAATAGGGAAAAATTAGAATTTCATGTAAAGGCAAATCGTATTTTAATTGATAAGAAATAATTAAAAATTTGATGCTTCCGAGTTGTTTATCAAGAATCCACTTAGATTTAATAAGATAAACTCATCAGAATGCACGACGTTTCGACCCCTATTTTTGGAGCCGTTTTCAAGTGCACATAAAGTTTTAAGATAGACTAATAGATTAGATTATAAATAATTATTAAATTAAAAAGCTAAACTTAGGACTGTATAGGGCAGGGCTATCCAACACCTGGCTCCACTGTGGTTCAACACAAAATCATAAATTTCTTTAAAGCATTGTAGAGTTTTTTCAAGAATAAAAATTCACTAAAAGCAAAATTATAAGCTCAACTATATAAGATAAAAAATAATGAAGTTTCGAATATTTAAACATTCTTCTTCTTCTTCTCATCATATTTTCATTTTCTAAGATATTTATTATTTCAGTAATTTATATGCTACGACACTAACCAAGTCTAATAGTTATGATTCTAGTACAAAGAGACAAGGAATTGGGGTTTTCTAGAACAATCACAATTAATTGATAATTTTCTCCTGGGCTAAAACTTGTGAGGACTTGACTTTTAGATCTTTATACATTCTTACATGTCAATAGAAAATGGATAGTCAGGAATTACCCTTTTAAAAAATATAACCTTCTTTAATCCCATTCGATTTAAACCAGGACTGTCTAACCCGTGGCCAAATATAAAATCATAAAATTTCTTAAAACATTGAGATTTATATGTATATATTGGAAAACACACAACAATTTGGCCTTCTCTAAAATAAGAGATCTGAAAATCTATTGTGAAGTTTTCGAAAAATAAAAGTGCCAATTTTAAATTTTGAATCTGGAACTAGATTTCAAGATTTCCGAAAAATAATCCTCATTGTGGTCTATTTTCGATCCATTTTAATTATAAATAAATTTTCTTCTTGCAAACTTTCTGATTGAATGTTCTACAACAACAATTAGATATCGATTAGAAAGAAAAATTGAATATTTTCTCTTATTATAATTTTATATGTTATCTAGCCAGGAAAAAATAAACAAATACTAATACATAATATCACTTTTTGTAAGTATGTAGGTTTATAGGTATATATTTACATATATGATGAGCTATTTTCAAGTATAAAATTTACGAAAAGTAAAATTATCAGCGTCCGAGACAATTTTTTTTCTTCAAATGTGGCCCGTGTAAGCCAAAAGGTTGGACACCTCTGGTATAGGGTGTAATGGGCAGAGAGCACTATAGGCGTGACATCTCTTAGCATATACACTACTAGAGAAACTCTAGATAGAGAAGTCTGTCCGCTAATCAGATTAAAGTCAGCGTGGCCAGTGGCCACAAGTGCGACTTGGTTCAATTATTGTGAAATAAGCGGCACTTATGCCACGCCTACTTCATTCTGACAGTTCTCTCTAGTTAGATTTTCTCTACAGATGTAAAGGCACCTTTAGGGATATATAGATTTAATAATAACAAGTAAAATCAAACGAAATCACCCCTCCTGACATCTATTGGTAGAAAGATATCGGAAAATCAAATTCTCCTAAAGAATTATTCATTACTTTCCCGTTAAATGCCGCCACTGATTTTCACCAATTAAAAAGCAATTAAACCAGGGCTGGCCAACCCGCAGGCCGCATGCAGTCCTCGGCATCCTTACGCGCGGCCTCTAGTTATATATGACGTAAGAATTTCTTTTTAAATTGGATATTTCAGAATGTATTTTAAATCCCATTTAAATTAATTCGTTCCCTATAATTGCACAAAGAATAAAATAATAAATAATAATAAACTTCAACTTCGGCCTCCCTGGTGTAATGGTCAGCATGTCTGGCTGGCAGCACGGAGGTCTCGTGTTCGATTCCCGGCTATACACAGTCATTTTTTCTGTAAGAATAGGGTCTGGAAAAAAATTAAGTGGGAGATAAATTTAAAAACCTAATTTATCGACCGGAGAATTTAGCACTGCTCGAAGCCAGTAAAAACTTAGTAAATTGGATATTGGATTATATCTAAGTTTCTGAGATTTGGCTCGTGATCCCGGCTTCTTTCCTTATACTCTGTTCTTTTCACGATGGAGGGGCCATCCCATACAGGCCTTTAGGGGATGCACCTTCTGTATCTCCTTCTCACATCAATATCATCAAAAAAAAAAGAATTAAAAATTAGCAAAATGAAATGCAACAATCGCACTGAAAGAAATAGCCATGCTATTTGTTTGTTATTTTAAAATAATACTCGAAATATTGTTCAGTGTATGCGTCTTGACTAATAATTTTGATAGTTAAAACTATTTAGTTTATGAAAATGACTCACTATGTGAAATAGATAGGGACCAAAAAAGGGCGGGGGGGGGGGGGGGGGGAGATTAGAAAGATAGAGCTTATTTTTCCAGAAGAATACACACTCTTTTATTGTCTCCTTTAATTTATAAAAATTCTGCTACTCTCGGCAAAAATAAGCTTTCAATTTAAGTTTCGCCTGTGTGTTCTAGATTATGCATTCAAATCGAAGTCTCTCAATTGCGGGTTGCATCATTAGGAGTTAAATATTGAAACCTTATGTTTTTGAATATCACTCAAATAAAAAATAAAAAAAAACTCATAATTTTGAAAGTGATTATAAAAAAAAATAAAACTGACTTCAAAAAATTAAATAAATTTTTATAAAAATAATAAACCGACTTCAAAAAAATTAAATCAACAAATAAAATAATAATAACTTAAAATAAAATAAAAATACACTAAAAGGTGTAAAATAATTAATATCTTATTTAGTTACAAATAAACGACGAAATATTAACATGAAATTACTTTTTGAAGTCGGTGCCAAACAAACTATACCTATAAGCGAGCGTACTCGCCAAACGTACAAAGTAAGATCCGTCAAGTGCGATTCATAAAATGTATATTTTTGGCACCGACTTCAAAAAGTAATTTCATGTTAATAATTCGTCGTTTAGTTTTAACTAAATAAGATAATTATTTTATACCTTTTAGTGTATTTTATTTTATTTTTAAGTTATTATTATTTTATTGTTGCATTTAATTTTTTGAAGTCGGTTTTATTTTTTTTATGAAAATTGTTTTTATTTTTCTCTTTTTAGTGATGTTATTAATAGTGACTTAATATAATACCTTGCATGCATCTAGTAAGAGAAAGCGTCGGGCGAATGAATCAGAAAATGATAAAAAATTCAATTCATAAATATAGAAATTCTCTCGAAACGTTTGCGGGTTTTAAATGAATGTTTTAAAAAAATTTTATAAAAGATTTTATTTATCATAATTTCGATTATTTGGTTATAATAATTGGAGATTTACGTCATTTCGTCATTGATCATATCTTCAGAACTTGACCAAACTAATATGGTACCACCCCTAAAGTATCCTCTTTTCAATAAAAAAAAGAATCATCAAAATCGGTTCATAAACAAAGAAGTAATACCTGAACAAACATATCAAAAAAGGTCCAATACCAACGGAAAAAAAACGGGACCAATTGGAAACTAGACTGAACCCAATGCAAAAAAATCATCAAAATCGGTTCATAATTGGCAAAGATATGAGGTAATATTGACACAAAAAAAAAATTCCGTCGAATTGAGAACCTCCTCCTTTTTTGAAGTCGGTTAAAAACTATTTTTAATTATGGTTGTTACCATACAAATACATATATTTTGTTGTTGGGTCATTCAATGCATGTTTTCTTTTCGAATCTGGTTGTAGTTTTGTTTTTTTCAGATTTACACTGATTGAATACTTTCAGTGTACCTTTGCATTCACTTAGAATAAAAAACACTAAATAGTAAATCCGTTCTAAGGTTAGATCTAAAAAAAAATATTTAAAAATATTTAAAAAAATTTTAATTATATTTATTTGTTTGCGGTTCTTGGTAATTTTCATGTTGTCAATGCGATTTAGGTTGACTAATAGTGCATAAAATTGCATATTTGAAGGATTTTTTTTGTCAAATATTGCTTATTTCGCGCAAAATACAGATTTTTTAAAAGTAAATTTTCGGGAAAAGAATGAAAAAAATGAAGACACCATTTTAAATTCGAAGAAAACTGAAATGACAATAGATGAAAAAAAAATATTTATACTTAAGTATATAATGAGAATTATGTGCAATTTTTTACGCAATAAAAGTACATATTATTTGACACTTGGTGTCTATAGCTTAATTTATCATTTGATTTATTTCATAGTACTCCTTCAAATATATACTCTTTTTGTCTTTATTTTAATTTTTAGTGCACAAAAAGTTTATTTCAGCATTTTTAACTGCATATTTTGGCAGTTTTGTCTGCATAAAAATCCGGACTTAGATATTAGGTCGCGGTTCAACTCTCGGTTATAATTATCTCTTTTTTACTGTCCAATGCGAAGCATGGGAGAAAGTATTGCAATCGGTCGCGCGGCAAGCGCGACTTCAACGGGTCCTCAGGTAAAGACTACGGAACCCATGGACTCAATTAAGGTCACAAATTGAAGTATTCAATGAGATTGAATTTTAGCATGTGGTGGTTTTGCCAAAAGTTACCTGGAATCTCGTCGAGAGGCCAAAAAGTGCCATTTTTTTGGAAGTGCGTGGGGATGGATGGATGTATGTTATGTATGTGTGTTATCGTTTTTTTCGTCCACGATTTTTTCCACACCTTTGCACCGATTGAAATGAAATTGAAAACCTACCATCATTTTAACAAAATGAAGCGCTGATTAGTTTTTGGTACATATCGGCCCACAAACATTAGTATTATACAACATTATTTATTTCAGTACTTTTTTAGTTTTTTCTAAATATCTTTAAAATGACTTAACCAATTTTGATGAAATTTAATATCCTAATTAAGTACCTTGGGGCCGACAAAAAGGTTAAATAAAGTTTTTAGTAAAATTATATTTTAAAATTACTTTACTCTAAAGTAAGATTTTTGAATTCTTTAAAATTTATTCATTTGATCTGTTTATGGTAATATAGGACTCATTTAACCTAACTAAGTAAGAGTGGATAGGCTTTTCTCTGTGAAATGCTAAAAATAGCGATTGATTCTCAACTAGTACTTGAGGAATAACCATTCTATATTGGATTTTTGACGTTTCGGTTTTTATTCAGCAACCATTGCTGAAGACATAGAGGAATCGATTTTAAACCAAAAATAGCGATTGATTCTCATCTAATACTTGAGGAATAACCATTCTATATTGGATTTTTGACGTTTCGGTTTTTATTGGTAACCATTGCTGAAGACATGGAGGAATCGACTTAAAATCAAAAATAGCGATCGATTCTCATCTAATACTAGAGGAATAACCTTATTGCATTCCATTTTTGATGTTTTGACCATTAATGGCAACCTCTACTGAAAACGTGGAAGAATCGACTTAAAATAAAAAAGACTAAATTCTTTTTTGGTAAACAACTCAAGTCTTGAGTTGTTTGCCATAAAAGAATTTAGTCTTTTTGATTTTAAGTCGATTCTTCCACATTTTCAGTAGAGGTTTCCATTAATAGTCAAAACATCAAAATGGAATGCAATAAGGTTATTCCTCTAGTATTAGATGAGAATCGATCGTTATTTTTGATTTTAAGTCGATTCCTCCATGTCTTCAGCAATGGTTACCAATAATAATCGAAACGTCAAAAACCTAATGTAGAATTGTTATTCCTCAAGTATTAGATGAGAATCGGTGGCTATTTTTGATTTTAAGTCGATTCCTCCATGTCTTCAGCAATGGTTACCAATAATAACCGAAATGTCAAAAATCCAATGTAGAATGGTTATTCCTCGACTATTAAATGAGAATTATTTTTAATTAATGTCAACATGAACTACAAATTGCAAGTGATATCTGATTAATAATAAAGGAACAAACATACTAATATTTCAAATGAATTTGGATAAAGTTTAGCAACGATCCGTTGCAGTTTATTTGAACTTTGAACTGCCTCATCAAAGTCCACTCAATTCACTTAACAGTCTGTCTCCAAAAACTACTTCAATCTCATTAATGCTGAAACTTTCTCTTATTTTGTATTTTACCTACCAATAAAGCGAAAAATAATCAAAATTTAATTAAATAAACTTCCGAAGTCATAGGATTACCTGAATTGAAAACAACGTCAACATGACTTTTAAGTTGTTTATTAAACTCGGATAAAAGAAAAAAACGTTCAAGGATCATTTTTTCACCCGAGACAATGAAATATTTTTTCCTCACCATATTCTAAGGTGTGAATAGGAGAAGAAAAAGAGCTGATTATCAATGAGTGAATTGTTCTCCGATTGTAGGAGCGTCAGAAAAGCCGCGTGAAAAAGAAGCATAATAGCAAGCTCCATTGTATATGTTGAGTCCATTCTCTATCAAACAGTCATTCTCTAACTATTTCATCCAGCTCGGCTGCAAAGCCAAAGTCGCGACGATCGAAATCATTCACTGAAAGAGAGATTCTTCGAAAGGGATTCCCCTTTTTAGTTCCACACGCTATTCATACCGTTCGTTTGCTGCGTATATTAAAACGCTAGTACGTTTTTACATCGCCAAACGGAATACTCCTTTTCTATTCCATCGCATTAAAATGGTAACAATACACTTTTCATATCCATATAATGTTTTGTTTTTATTATTTGTGTATAAAATTGAAAAACACAAAGTGAATGAATAGGTTGATGAATGTTTTTAGAGTCCCTATAGCCTTCTTATGGCTGATAAAAGAGTGTACACAGTATCATCACATTAATATTAATTGATGTTCTTTCAAGACTTGAGTGACTGATTAATTCAGCGGTCGCCAGCCCGCAGTTCGCAAGCTATCGGCAGCTCGCAAAAATTTTTGATAAATATCTAAAAAAAAAATTGAAAGTAAAAATTAAAAATGAAGAATTCTTATTCCAAAGGTTTCCCAAACTCTGCACCGCGAAGCTTCATAATTAATTGAAGCAAAACATTTAGCCTAACTAGACAAAAACAAAGTGATAAAGTAAATTTATTTATTTCTTATTCATTTTTATCTCTTACGATTAGAGATATATAAATAGAAAATTAAACATTTTCACCGTCGAAAAAATCTGGAATTAATTCAAAGGATCCCCCTTAATTTTTTTAGAAAAATAAACTATGAATTCCCAAGATATTTTTATCAATTCTAAAATATCATTATTTAGAGACAACAAATGCGGCATTTATTTTGATATTAAACGAAAAAATTAAACTTTTTCACCCTCGAAAAAATCTAGAATGAATTCAAAGGGTTCCCCTGTGGTCTCAATCCTTGATTTTTTTAGAAAAATAAACTATGAATTCCCAAGATATTTTCATCGATTCTAATTTATGATTATTTAGAGACAACAAATACGCTATTAATTTTGATATTAAGCGAAAAAATTCAACTTTTTCACCATCGAAAAAATCTGGAATGAATGCAAAGGGTATCCTTGATTTTTTTTAGAAAAATAATCTATGAATTCCCAAGATTATTTTATCAATTCTAATATATGATTATTTAGAGACAACAAATACGCAATTTATTTTAATATTAAGAAAAAATTGAACTTTTTCACCCCTCGAAAAAATCTGGAATGAATGCAAAGGGCCCTGTGGTCTCAATCCTTGATTTTTTTTTAGAAAATTAAATTATAAATTCCCAAGTAATTTTTATCAATTCTTATTTAGAGACAACAAATACGCTATTTATTTTGATATTAAACGAAAAATTTAAACATTTTCACCCTCGAAAAAATCTGGAATGAATGCAAAGGATCCCCCTGTGGTATCAATCCTTGATTAGGATTATTTAGAGATAACAAATACGATATTTATTTTGATATTAACCCATTTCTTCCCAAAAATAAAAATTATGAAATAATATGGCGTTTTTTCTTTAATTTCACTTTAAAATAATATAAATAACATTATAAATATTAAAAACTATCAGTATGTATGTATGGTCATTTACCCCCCCCCCCCCAATAAGTTTTTTCTAAGCCGAGATATATGGGTTTAAATATAAGGGTTAAAAAACGAAATTATTTTCCTAGCAATCTAATAATATATCTATCCTATAACAAGAGACCACAATCCTATTTACAATTACAAAATACAAATAATGACCTTTTTTATCCAATACAAAAATACAACAAATGTTTTACAATTACAAAAAAAAAAAAACTTCGACCTCGAGGCCCGAAAGCCTCACCATCGAATGTCCATTATTTTTAATTTATTACATATTTTTCTCACTCCTTATTTTGGTAAGAGAAAAATCTTATTTACCAAAAAAACAATCCTAAATCATATAAAAAAATCTGGTCGTGTTTGACAAATACCTACCTAGAGGTTCATCTGAATTAT
Source organism: Forficula auricularia (assembly GCA_024734495.1). NCBI lineage: Eukaryota > Metazoa > Arthropoda > Insecta > Dermaptera > Forficulidae > Forficula > Forficula auricularia. Next base: position 65,946,126 of record JALMQS010000099.1, read on the forward strand.
TATTTGTCAAACACACCAGATTTTTTATATAATTTAGGATTGTTTTTTGTAAATTGGTTGTACTAATTTGTTATAAGATAGATATTATGAATATATTGTTTCTTGTCCCGATTATTTTACTATTATATCAACGATTGATGTTTTCAATAATTGAGTACTTGAAAAAGTCTTGAAAACGACGAAATGTCGTTCGAAAATTAATATTTAATATTAAAAACAAAAATTGTCCAAATTCCGTGAATCTCTTATTTATTATTATAATGGACAAGAACCTACTAAATTTTCTAATTATATTTAAAAATGTCTGAACTGTCTAGACTTCAAGAAACTGGAACTCTCTCCCGGCCTCCGTCTTTCCCGATACTTATAAGCTGCAAACCTTCAAAATACTGGGTGCACAAACATCTAAGCCTCCCCTCTTCCGATTGATCAATTTCTCTCTCTTCGGTAATTCAAAGGTTTTTCGAGATCCTTCATCTTCTTGCATTCAATTTAAGGTAGTTCTTTCACAAATGCAAAAATTCAAGAACTCTTCGAAACTTGGAATATAAGTGATTAAAATCATAATAAACACACTGTTAAAAATTGAGGACGATTTACCACACCAAACATGAAATAATAGCAATAAAAAATGAAATTTTTTACATATGGTAGATTGGGAAAGGGTGGGAAAATGATCATTATTTTATATTTTTTCATTGAAGGACTTTCACCATCTTGATGAAAAACTAATATTTGCTAGAATAATATATTCGGAGTAGCTTAAAAAAATAAATTAAAATTATTTACCTCGTAGTTTTGATAAAAAATATAAAAAAACATATTTGGGCGATTATTTTTAGTGGAGGGGATAAAATATAATTTGGCTTGGAAACGATCCATTCATAAAGAGGATATAGTAGTGTAAAAAGTTACTTCACGTTAAAAAACAACCTAAAATTTTAGAACCGTTCATATGTATCGAGTGGCTACTAGGCTAAAACTTTATGTGTGAATTGTTGCCAAATACTAACTACCTTAAAAAAAAAAAAAATATTTTCAACCATGATTTTTATTTCTGTCTGAATTAAAATACTCAGAATAATTTGATGATGAATTTTCTAAATCCTACTTTTGAAAAATTTCGGGATTTCACCTTCAAAAAAATCAAAAATTGTTCTATATAATATATGCCGAGAACAAAGGGGCGTCTTTTTTCTAATTTTTTAATATAAATCATAATATTAAATAAAATTTATAAAACAAGTGAAAAACATTTCCTGGAAAGTGATAAGCGGTTGAGCGGGCGTTCGGGCTGCGCTTGGCCTCAGTCTTTATCGTTAAGTGAGTGCGAGTACTCGGGTCACCACGCCAAGCTCCACCTTCTCGTTCTCCAGGTAATAATCACTTTATTTCCTTTTGTACATTAAAATTATTCATACTAAACCAGTTCTTATATTACCAATTCTTCAGTAGATTATAGTTTTAAAATACAACATCCGCTATACTTTAGTTAATTAGAAATTAATTATTATATTAATTTTTCAAATAAGAAATCCACATGATTTCACCAAACAATATTTTCTCGGGCTAAATCTAGTCAGCTCTTTTATCTCAATTTAAAACAACTTAACGTTAAATTATCAATTGATACTTTTGATTTTTGAGTTAAAGCAAAAACACAACATTTACTAAGCCACTCACACATAGACAATTTGAAAAAATAATTAAAATATCTTATTTTTCAATGTTTACTTTAGTAAACGACATTTTTGAAGACCGAAACGCTGTGAATCCGCTCATTTTATTTTTACTTTAGTATACGACATTTTTGAAGACCGAAACGCTGTGAATCCGCTCATTTTATTTTTACTTTAGTATACGACATTTTTGAAGACCGAAACGCTGTGAATCCGCTCATTTTATTTTTACTTTAGTATACGACATTTTTGAAGACCGAAACGCTGTGAATCCGCTCATTTTATTTTTACTTTAGTATACGACATTTTTGAAGACCGAAACGCTGTGAATCCGCTCATTTTATTTTTTTATTTATATAAATATTTATTTTTTATTTTTAATATTTATATGGCTTGTTCCTGTTTTTATTTATTTGTACATATCATTTGCGGTTGTTGAATTTTCAACCAGGGGATGCTGTCCAAAAAACTCCCTTCATTTTATGAAATTTTATTTTAATTTTTGCTTTTTTTTGCAAATTTCATTGAATACGGCAACATTTTCGTTATTTTTCAAATTTAGATTTTTAAAAAATATATTTTGGGACCTTCGCCCCAAACGAATACCTATTGCTTTGTATGAGTGAGGGTAGGAGTCAGAAATTATTTCTAGTAAGCTATGACTTATTGTCTATTGGATTCTTAGTTATTTCTGATCTTATACATTGAGAGTTCTTACAAATGGATTAGTCTAAAAATTCTCTTTTTTATAATAATAGTTTTTGTAATAATAGTTCCTCAGCGAGAACAATTTTTATTCGATTAAAACTCGTTTAGAATTGTCTTTGACATGCTTGAACTAGTAGATATACTAGGCAGGGACCTGAATCCTTCTATCAGCACCCTTTTAGGAAAAATCATTCATTTTAATTGCCCCTTGAAACTATTAAGCAACAATTTTATTTCATTTCGAGAACCATTATACTTTTCAAAACAAAAAAATGTTTTTTTTATAGAAATATTTAAAATAACGGATAATAATTTGAAAATTTAAAGATCCTACTGAAATTTTGAAATTGCACGCCTATTATATGTTATTATGAATTTTTTTGTATGGGAAATTGTTAAATGAGGGCACTATTGTAGTATTTTATTGTAAAGTTTTATTATTAATGAACTGGCAGACAGTTTATGCATTACTGTTTCTCCGCAGTTTATTGACAGCTTCTTCAGTGCCTGTATTGGAACAAAAGATCAACATAGATAAAAATTTACCTTTATCAATGAGATACTTCAATTATTTTTTATTCTTATTTATATTTATGTGAGATATATGATAACATCATATGAAAATTAGTTAGTCATTATTAGTGAAATTTTATATAGCTAAAATGTTTAACGTTTGCGATTTACAATATATATATACAGGATAAATAAATATCTACCACATTTGAAGAGGTATAAAAAATGAAAAATTTGAACTAGAATAAACTGAATATATTTTTGAAAAGAAGATAAAATAAATTTTTATTAAATGTGTTTTAAATATTATATCAGACAAAAAAAGGAGGGGAGGGTGGTAAAAAATGAAAATTCTAGCCCTTTCGACCAAACTCAACCAAATTTTGTATACATATTCTCTTGGTCCCCAAAAGGCTAGAAATGGAAAAATTAACCACCCAAAATGGGGGAAAGGGTCCAAAATGAAAATTCTAGCCCTTTCGACCAAACTCAACCAAATTTTTTATTCATATTATTTTGCCCCACAAAAGGCTAGAAATGGAAAAACTAACTATCCAAAATGAGGGGAAGGGTCAAAAATGAAAATCCTATCCCTTTCGACCAAACTTAACCAAATTTTGTATACATATTCTCTTGGCCCCCAAAAGGCTAAGAATTGAAAAACTAACCATCTAAAATGGGGGGAAGGGTCAAAAATGAAAATTCTATCTCTTTGGACCAAACTCAACCAAATTTTATATACATATTCTGTGAACCCCCAGAAGGCTAGAAATGCAAAAACTAACTACCCGAAATGGAGGGGGGAAGAGTCAAAAATGAAAATTCTAGCCCTTCCGACTTCAAACTACATGTGGTAGATCTTTATGTCCCAACCCTGTTTTATCTCTCATCACACTTACATATTTTAAAACACAATTATTTTGTGTAGTTTTGAGATATTTAGAAAAAACGAAGCACGGTTATAATACTTAATTGACAAACTTTTATTTCTTGGTCATATATGAGTACTTTCAAGCCCATGTCGTTGATAACAAAAAATTGTCACACGATCGAAATTCGAAGAGAGGAGCAAACCTTGTCTTTTCCTCAACCTCTTAAGAGTGAACATTTATTGAGTTGGTGGACGACGATCATAGAATTCCCGAGCTGAGCTAGCATTACTTCTTTTTTAATGTTATATATATATTTTTTTTAATTTCATCTCCCATAAACAGAAACTTTTTATTGAATTTTTTTATAGCGTAATTAAATCTCACGCCACCTCCTTCAAGTGATTAATGCATTTATATATTTAATGTTCTCCGCTTTTATTCTTTCCCCGCCTTAACAAAATCCTTCTAAGAATTCATCTAAGTGAAATTCTCTCAAGATACAATCTTCGTCTTGGATTCAGCAACTTCACACTTGAAAAAACAACCAATTTTATAACCTATGGTGGTTATTAAAGTGCGAAATGAATAAAGGAAGAAAAAATGGAGTCTTGGTGGTACCTATTGTCTGTGGCGCGTTTTCTTGTGTGGGTGGGACTTCTCTTTTGAATGGATATCTACTATAAAGAGTTGGAGGCAGAGATAAGAGGAAGAATAGGACGCGGCAGGATGGAGGTCACAGTCTCGTGTGTTCCAGTTTGGTGTAGACTCGAGATTGTAGAACGTCAATTAATCTCGTGGACAATGCAGCCTATTCCACTCTGAACCACAATTAGCCAAGGGGGGTTCAATAGTAAGGAAATAACTATAAGCACACAATGCATTAATTTGGCCCAGGCAAGGAAAAAAACAGGCGGGGCAATTTAATTTCATTGTTCCTCCCGGTCTGGACGTCAAAAGGGGTTTGGGGGGTCTCTTTTCATATCGTTAATAAAATGAGTTGAAATTCGCTGGCGTTTGTTGGCTCGAGATGTCTATTTGTGGGAATCCGCCCACGCGATTCCCCTGAGCGACCCGGCGGGCTGCTTTACAAAAGAATCAGGTTATCTTTCAAGGAAAATTAATCTTTTACAATTTAATCACAATAAGTGTTGAAAATCTATATATATTTTTTTATTTTTGTATTTAATATATTGCCAGGAGATAAATATATTTTAAGGGACTATATAAGGTTGAAAAATAAGCATCTTCAGATATCGATTTTATTTTATTTTATGTATGAATATAACGTGATCATATGTCCCGTTTTTGATGGGATCATTCCGTTTTTAAGTAGCTTATCCCCTTGTCGCCAAGCACATCTTCGGGAGACCGAAATATCCTGTTTTCATAAAGAAAGCAGTCCTGATGACAATTAAAAAGAGAGAAAAAACTGGTAATATATCAACCGAAAATCGTTGGGTCGAATTATTCAAACACTTTCTTTCTCATCAATATTTTGAATGAATAGGTTTTTTGAAAAAAAAACCTATTCACCAACTTCCAAAGATTTGGATATAGCTGCACCGGAAGGTGCGTGGGCGCCGTATCAGACGGTGCAAGAAAACCATAGCTTTCGCTCAAATGACTGTGCTTCTAATTTAATTCAAACATGTTTTGAGTAAAAATTTTAATGTGCTCGTACAAAATCTCAGGCTATTTATTGTTGAAAATGTGCCAGCACCTATGGCGATGGATGAATTGAAAAAGCACCTTCGCGAAGCCCACTGTATAACTGTATCAACGGATGCTTCGAATCACAGCTCATTAAAATTATTCCCGGTTTTGATTCGCTATTTTTTACCTTATGAAGGCGTTAAAGTCAAAATTGTAGAGTTTCGAGAGCAGCCAGGTAAGACAACGGATATAGTTGTCAATTATTTGAAGAAGGTATTATCTTGCAATGATTTAAATAAAAAAATAGTGGAATTTTGTGGAGACATTACGACTTGCAATTTTGTAGGAAAGAATAAAAAAGGAAGTAATAATATTTACGCGAAATTGAACTTATCACTCGGAAGACAACTCATTGGGATTGGATGTGGAGCCCACATAGTTCACAATGCAATCAAAACAGCTTCAGATTGTCTCCCTGTGGACTTCGAATGTATCGTTGTGAAAATCTATTCATTTTTTTACATTTACAGCATTCGAGTAGAAACTTTGAAAGAACTCAGTGATTCCACTGACACAGAGTATTAGAAACTGTTGGGCTATAGTAAAACAAGGTTGCTCGCATTAATGCCGGCGCTTGAAAGAATTTTGAAAACTCTGTCTGTTACGGTTTCACGCCTAAACCGCTGAACCGATTTTGATGAAATAGGATACTTTTTGTCGCGAAAATAAAACTGAAGGGGGTGAAATAGGTGATGAAAGTTTGTATGGAGAACCAATTATTTCTCAAGTTAAGGATGTAAAAATTAATCATAACTATACTTTTGATAAGAAATAAAGAATATTTCTGCATTTAAGTACCAGCTATGCTTAGTTTGGGGTCAAATGGTCGTGTGTTAATTGTTCGAAAATTATTTTTATACATTTTTTTTTATTTATATACAAAATTCCCTAAACGGCCCGATCTGACACAAAAAAAATGGTCACGTTAGTTATACATCAAAAATTTACATCTTCAATATATAAATACATAAAATCCTCTATATTATTTTACCATACATGGTATAGTCAAGTATTGTAATCGTAATCGAGTAGAGATTGTGGTGTTGGTGCAAGGTCGAAACATCTTCAATAAAGATAAGAGTAAATAAATATTTTATTTAATAGATTAAAAATTCAGTTTATTGGACAAAGTTTTTTTATTGAAGTTCTTCTTCAATTTTGTACAACGTTTCGTCTCTCTCGAGACTTTTTCAAGTACTCAATTGGCTAGAACAACATTGGTTGAAATAAAGATAAAAATAACTGAGACATAGTAGAATTTTTCTTTCTAGATTGATACCATAGATAACAATACTGATATTGTTTTATGGTATCAATCTAGAAAGAAAATTCTACTATGTCTCAGTTATTTTTATCTTTATTTCAACCAATGTTGTTCTAGCAATTGAGTACTTGAAAGTCTCGAGAGACGAAGCGTTGTTACAAAAATTGAAGAATCTTCAATAAAAAAACTTTGTCCAATAAACTATTTTAATCTACTAATCATAATGGACATTAATCAACATAATTTTATTTAATATGGATTTACTATGAGTTAAGGATACTGGGTCACTTTTAATGTGAAATAAGTGACCCAGTACCCTTTAACTCATAGTAAATCCATAAAATGCAAAAAATAACCTCCCAAAATGGACGTGGGAGGGTCTTCTGCTGGTATTGAATACAAAGAGTCAGCTAGTATTAAATATAAGAGAAGGACCAGGTATATGGTAAAGTCAGGTGGATGGCCACATCAGCTTATTTTTATTAAAATCATTCTGTATTATTTAGTCTAGCTACCTTTAGTGAATAAATATTACAATTGGTTATTTTATTTTGAAGAGAATGTTTTTGATATTAAATGATTTTCCTGTTTCGTTTCAAAAGATTCTTTATTCACAGTATGCATTTTGACAGTATGAAAAAAAATGATTTATGGAAGGCTTTTATTATCAAAATCGCTCTTGTTAAACACAAAATAATCCCGTGTGAGAATTGACTGGCAAAATATAAAATTTAAATTCATTTATAATGAAAAATGAAAGAAAAAAATAATAAAAGTGATCGGCAGTGGAAATTATTTATTCTTCTACTGAATGAAAGAGTTAAGTAACAAGCGGATTCGAAATTGATTTTCAATCACATACCTATATAAAAAATTAATATTTTTGTTTTTATTGAATTTTTAGAAAAATATTTTTGTGTGTTTTTTAAATGATTTTATTGAATTGATTCTCTGTTTGTCTTAGGAAATCTTGAAATCGAATTTAAACCTTCTAGCAAGTATAGGTTTTCTTGAAATTTTGCACCAAACGTATTTTCGATGTCAAAACAATATAAGCAAAAACTAGCTTCCCATATTGGGGATGAGGGCGCAAAATTAAAATTCTAAGCCATTTGTTAACTCTTGGCCAAATTTCACAGAGCTATTCTTTAGGACTCTTCAAAAGTATTGAGAAAAAATCATCTATCCCATATTAGATATGTAACTGAAAAAACTTGTATTTTTGTGATTGAATTTATAATTAGGTTGAAATTTTGTTTAAATCATACATAATTAATTATAACTCAGTACCTCAAATATGTACCTTGTAATGTTTAATAATCCGGCCAAGTGACGAGTAGAGACTTGAATGAATACCAATCAAATATAAAAAACATTTTAATGAAAATGATGGGAGAAGGAGTTACACTGAAAAGGTGCATCCCCAAAGGCCGGGGTCGGCCCTCCATCGTGAAAAGAAGAAGAAGAGGGGATTTTATGGGCTGGGTAGGGGTCGAAGGTATCTGTGGATACGGGTCTTAAACAGCTGAAATCTGTCGCGGGGAAGACGGTGGCTGGGAGCGAGTTCCAGTCTCTGAAGGTCATAGGAATAAAAGAGTTTGCCAAAGCATTTTTATCCAATTTGACAACGAAGAGGTGCTAGCAGTTCGAAAAACCGCGTGTTTCGCGTAAAGATAATACTATAATTGAATGGCGCGTCGCTCCGTGAATTCAAATACTTACAACCTTATTTATACAATTTTATTAATATGTACAACCAAAAAAAGTCAAACAAATCTTTCAAAATATTTAAAATTATATCACACACTACTAAAGGACATTTGTGCCTGAGTCTGTAACTGCCTTATGCTCCCTCCCCCAGGGTTGGAGGTGGGGGCCCAGGGTTTGGGCGGTATGGCCCAGGGGAAAGATGGGGGTCAAGGGGTGGGGGCCAGGGGGCTACCAAAGTGCATTTGTCCCTGTGTCTGTACCTATATCATCACATACTACTTACTAAAGGGCATTTATCCCTGTCTCTGTATGTACCTATGTTTCTATGCCCCCCCCTCCCAGGGAATTAATTCTGTTCATCATTTTATTTTATCTTCAGTCAATGTTCTCTGACTAAGAGTTAAGAGCTCGAAATATTTGAGAGTAAACTTAAAAAATCTTTGTATTTTAATTTTTCTCACTGTGAAACACCACCAACTCCAACCTAATTTAAATTTAATCTAGTTTAAAAACGTATAGAATGGTCTTTCATTGTCAAAATGGGAAAAAATCCAAAAAAGTGCGAGTTTTTGGGATTTGCCGAAACAGAAAAAATACGCCAATTTTCAACTAGCGCTTGAACCCGAACGGTTGGTCGAAGAAAAAAACCTAAATGATGAAATTTGTATGAAACTTTATGAACTTTCATTTTGAATAAGAAGGCTATTTACGAAAAGTGGATAGTTTTCGAGTTATAAGCAAAAAACCGCCAAAAAATGAGATTTTTTTGCATTTTTGACAATGTTCCGTGACGAAATTCTGTTAATAAGCCTCAGATTCGGATTTAGCACACGCAAAAACATAAAGGGTCGAAGAAATTACAACTACCCCAAAACTTTCTAGGTAAAAACACAATTTAACTGGACTATTTATTTTAATAAAAAAAATTCCCACTAAATATTTTGCTTTGTGGGTTGACCCCCACCCCTCCATGAAAATTTTCTGGCTACGGCATTGGGTGAAGCTAATATAAAGCGTGTAAAAAATTATGTAACTTTGGAAATTTCTCTGAAACTCTCCTTTTTGTTTTTTTATACGCCTGATGAAGCCAAAATAAAATTGGCGAAACGTCGCGGAAAGCGATGAGAATTTTTTGATTTGCTACTTTCCCGTCCAAATACCTGCTAACATACTTGATTAATATTAATAATATTGCTACGAAACTCTGCCTCATCCACCATACTCGCCAGATCTCTCGGCCACCGAATACCACATGTAAAAGGACCTCAACACCTTCTTGCGTGAGAAATGCTTCAAATCCCAGAGAGATGCTGAAACGATATTCAACGAGTTTGTCGATTCCAGGAGTGCAGAATTTAATTCAACCGGAATAACAGAACTTGTTTCTCGTTGGCGAAAGTGCATTGATTAGTCTTTTTTGATTAATTAAAGTTTTGTTTGAGGTGAGATATGTGCATTTGAATTTAACAGTTAAAAACCGCAAGAACTTTCTTTCAAACCTGATTATATTAGAGATTTATAAATACAAATCGAAAAAAGGAATGAGAGGATGAAGATTGGAGAAGAGATGGTACAACAATCGACTTGATTGGAGAATAATGGAATTGAAATAATTATCGGAAAGAGGTTTTTTTATCTAATTAGATTTTTCCTCTTATTAAAAATAAGGACTAAAGATGAATAAGGACACTCGATGGTGGAGAAGTTATCTCCGGAATCGAAGCAAAAAATACAATGTATACATTAATTAATGTAAAATAATTGGTTTGATAAAATTTATAAAAAAAAAAAAAAAAAAAAATCGAAAAGATTCTTAATGTAATTCACATAATCTCAACTTTATAATTTTATTAATCATTAATATTATACACAGGTAAATCTGCGTATATAAATCAATTAAAAATTTATTGAACAATAAAGCATACATTTTATTTATTATAACATATACACTTAATTGGTTTGTTGAAATATTATAATCATTATCATTTCATATAAATTATGTTTAACTCTAGTCTCAAATTGTAAATGACTATTTCTCTCAGTCAAATAAATCCTGTTCTCTCTTTTTAACCAACTTCAAAAAAGGAGGAAGTTATTAATTCGACTGATTTTTTTTTTTTTTGTATCTATGTTACCTGATTTCTCCGGCAATTGTGAACCGATTTTGATTATTTTTTTGCATTGGGTTCAGTATGGTTTCCGATTGGTCCCGTATCAATTCCATTGGTATTTGGACCTTTTTTGTTATGTATGTTCAGTTCACGCATAGCTTCTTTGTTCGTGAGCCGATTTTTACGATTCTTTCTGTTTTTGGATCCAAGGTAGTCAAGAACCATATTTTTTTTTTTTTTTTTGTAGTTCAGCCAGAACTTTTTGCCACGTAGACCGATTTCGATGATCTCTTTTTTATTGAAAAGGGGGTACCTTAGAGGTGGACCATATTAATTTGGCCCAGTTCTGATGATATGATAAATGACAAAATAACGGAAATATCCAATTCTTATGAGCAAATTATCGAAATTATAATAAATAAAATCTTTTATAAAAAAAAAAAAAAAAAAATAATCTTAAAACGTTCATTTAAAACCCTCCAACGGTTCGAGAGAATTTCTATATTTATGAATTGAATTTTATTATTATTTTCTGGTTCATTCGCCTGAATCTTTCTCTTATGAGAGGCATGCAAGGTATTATCATAAGTCACTATTATTAACATCAATAAAAAGAGAAAAATAAAAATAATTTTTAGAAAAAAAAACCGACTTCAAAAAAATTAAATTCAACAAATAAAATAATAAGAACTCAAAAATCAAATATAATGCACTAAAAGGTATAAAATAATTATCTAATTTAGTTACAACTAAATGATGAAATTTTTACATCTACATTACCCGCCAAACGTATTAAGTAAGTTCCGTCGAGTGCGATTCATAAAATGTATATGTTTGGCACCGACTTCAAAAGTGATTTCATGTAAAAATTTCATCGTTTAGTTGTAACTAAATTAGACAAATATTTCCTACCTTTTAGTGCATTTTATTTGATTTTTGAGTTCTTATTATTTTAGTTGTTGAATTTAATTTTTTGAAGTCGTTTTTTTTTCGAAACTTCCCTCAATCCCCATTTGCCATGATAAATTTCCACTTAATTCGTGCGTCACTGTCATCTATCAGCCCCGAGCAAAATGCTCTTTCATTGACCGACATTTGAAGAGCCCTCTTGCCTTGCCCCACCCAGCCTTTCTTCACTTCCGTTCTGCCGCCCACAGACGTTCCGGGGAACCCCTGAAATGCACTTTGTCCAGCTGTGTACACATAAAATATGATCACGGAGGTGCTCTTAAATAGATCCATCTGTCTATGACATACAAACCCATTCAGACACATTCGCATCTGCATTAAGCCAGGAGACGGGATGCTGGCGCCCGTGTACCCGTGTACCCCGCGTCCCGGCATTGTCACCCCCCATTTCGATTCGGGTAGTATTCTTTTCATCGGGACAATTCTTTTGGCATTGCTACCACTTTCAGCACTACTTCTGCTCCTTTAAATTCAGGCACAAGCATCAACCAAAGCACAATTGTAGAATGAAAAGAAAATTCTCTCGTGCTTTCCCCTCTCACTGCTTTTATATTCTATATCTATCTATACACGCAAAAGATGTTAAAATGGGTTGCGACGAGGCGTCGGAGAAATATATCTTTAGGTAAAAGTGGAAAACAGATCAATTTGCATCGAAGCTGAAAGGAAGATAACGGGAAGAGAAATAGCGACCCGATGCGAAGATTCGATTATCTAATAAATTCAAGATTATTCTCTATCATAATGCCATTGAATCATAAGATACAAGACTAAGATATTTCTTGGAATACGTTTCAAAGTAAAATAAATTTGATAAATAAAAAAAAAAAAATATATCGGCCAACATCCTTAACCTTAGCACTGGCCAAATTTTCAACATTTCTAAAAGATTAATCCCACAATTAGACATCGGGAAATGGTTATTTTAGATTTTAAGTTGATTCAGCCATGTTTTTAACAATGTTCTCCTGACAATGAGTTAAGAGCTCGAAATATATAGAGTAAACTAAAAAAATCTTTGTATTTTAATTTTTTTCTCCTTGTGAAACACCACCAACTCCAACCTAATTTAATTTTAACAATGTTTCACTATAAACCAACACCGCGTTCCCTAAATTTGATTTTCAACAATTGTTACTGTTGCGAGTAAAATAAGGTGTGCGCTTATTCTAGAAATAACCTACGATAGAAGTGTAAACTTCAAAAGTTAATATATTATACTTTTACAACATTGTTAATATGTATCAATATTTATACTTATATATATTCTCAAAGTGAAAATATTAATAGTTTTTAAAAAGGATAAAATAATTTATTTTTTAAACTCAATTCAATCGAATGACGTCAGAGAACTAAATGAACTTTTCCACCCCATTTGAAATGTTCAGAGGAAATTATCAAATTAATTGAAGAAAAAAAATGTTTGATTACACCTCAAATAAAGAAAAAAAATTGATAGAGGTTGGTTCACTCATAATTGTGTTGTTAGTAACTATAAAAGGAAATAAACGACTGTAATTATTAATCATCAAAATTTTGAAATATTTAATATTTATTAGATGAAGGAGGAGGTATCAGTGTAAAGTTGGATGCGCTGGGTTCAATAAAACACCCTGAATAAAACATTTCGGCCTGAATTTATTTGGCCATCTTCAGTTAATTGGGAGTTATACACAAAATGCGGTACACATATGTGATCGAACCAAGCCTTGTCAAAAATAAAAATTGTACCTTTATGTAAATTTATAACGTGCCTGCGCCCAAAGGTTCTATTATATTCATGCTGAACCTTTGGGCGTAGGCACGTTATAAATTTACATAAAACTACAATTTTTATTTTTGACAAGACTTGGTTCGATCACATATGTGTACCGCATTTTGTGTATAACTCCCAATTAACTGAAGATGGCCAAATAAATTCAGGCCGAAACGTTTTATTCAGGGTGTTTTATTGAACCCAGCGCATCCAACTTTGGCTGATACTTCCTCCTTCATCTAATACAGTTTCACCACAGCAACGAACTCTAACAATATTTAATATTTATTTAAATTTTTCAATAAGCATTTTCGAAGTTGTTATTATAAAAGTTCGTTTCTATAAGGTGGGAAGATTTGAGCACTTGAATTTGATTCCTAAGGAAACGGCAGGTTTCGGACAATGAAACATCTTATCTATCTAATAATATCTTAGGTAGGTATAGCTTGCAGGAATTCTTATTTTAAGTTTTAAATTGAATTTAGGTCTGAGGAGATTTTGATTTACTAGAGTAGTGATATGAAAAAAATTCAAATTGTTTCAAAATTCGAACAAATAACTAGTTTTTAATATTAAGTAATTAAAGACGGACTGGTAGAATTGATGGAAAAGCAGCCTAAGGATAATGAAAAATAAAATTCGGAATAAATTAATTTATTCGAACATTATTTTTATCTCTTTGATGACGGACGAAAATATTTAGTTATTTTTTTGCAGACATATTCATTTATTTTTAACACAATAGAATAATTTATTTCCCACTAAGTTAACTTGACTAAAGGTTGACTTTTTCTAAATTAATATTCGCCACAGAGACCTGTGCCATTTTTTTAATTTCCAATCTCCTCCTCCCTTTTGGGTTAATTCAAAAGAATGAAAATCAATTTAACCTACTAATTGGAATGGATTTAGATGTGTCCAATGTTTCTGAGCTAATTGTACATCGCGGGGTTGCTCAGCATATGCTTGGTGGTTGCCTGAGGGGGTAGTAATCGGTGCAGAGGCGGAGCCCTAAATGGGAGGGTGAAAGGGCGCAAGCGCTCTCAGGGTCGGACCTCGTGGTTCCCCATCCACAGAAGCCACGTGGCCTCAAGATCAGCACCTGTTCTTCTGTTCACACCTACAGCTTAAGGCAGGCACCCTCAGCCCCTTGCATCCATTCCAAACAAATTGTTATTAGACGCATCCATCACAGGTAGCCTGTCACTACTTTTTTTTTTAATTCTCAAAAGTAAACAAATCTTTTATCATAATTATCATCTTATTGGGTAAAACAGTCAAAATACAACACAAGCAAACAAATCAAAAATAAAACTTCACTCTTTCTATGCATTTTGGAGTAAATAAATAAATAATAAATAAATCTTTATTCCTCGACCTGCTTAGAGGCACAAGTCCTCGGTGGCTAGGTCCTCCAAACATCAATACAATCTAGCTACAATACATTAATAAACATCAATACAAATTAATTACAACAATTTAAAAAATAATAAACAAGTAAAAAAAAAAAAATAAAAAATAAAAAAATAGAAATGTATGCTCATTAATAAATAACATGACCATAGATTTCCATCAAAAAACAAAAAGTAATTTAAAAATTCCGCGCAAAAACCCGATACCAGGAGCAAGCGACGCATTAGCCATCCCGGCATTTGCCATAAGTTGTTAAGGAAACCTGGTCAAAACCTTAACAAGGATGGTATGACCTTTCTCTACCTCACCTAATCTCTGCTTGTGAGAACTAAATAAAATTTTGCACAACTCTAGGACATTAGGACTTGACAAAATTTATAATTGATTTAATCATAGGGGGCAGAGGACTATAATCCCAAGTAGTAACAGACAGATTGTTCCACAAATCAATGCCAGATCCTACAATTGAATGTAAACCGATATTTTTCAAGAATCTTGGCTTACGAATCTTTTTTCTATGATCAGCTCTACCTAAATAATTTGGTTCCTGAAATCTATTCGTTATTTCCTCCCAACTCCTAAAACCCTCATAGGCTTTGAAAATCACTTTCAATTTAGCCCATTCCCTTCTCTCAATAAGCTAGACCATCCTAATTCATTAATCATTGAAGTGACACTACTAAACCTATCAAATTTACCAAAAACAAATCTAGCCGCCCTCCTTTGTACCATATCAATTTTTCTCTCTAATCGTTGTGGATGTTTGTCCCAAACCACAGAACAATACTCTAAATTAGGTCTTACATAAGTTAAATAAACTTTTGACTTAACTTCTCTAGATGTACCCTTCAAAATTCTACCAAACATCCCCAATTTCCTATAAGCCTTATTGACTATATAATCTAATATTCATATCCCACTTTAAATTTGCCTGAATATGTATGCCTAAATAATTGGATCAGTTGCTCCAGGAACAATAGTCATGAGTTAATTTAAAAGTTTTTAGTTGGCCGAGAGTAACAGAGTTTGTCCTCGGCTTGATGCAAATAAAGCGAAGGGTGAACCGCGATTGTAATTAGGTGTACACATCTTTGGAATTATGTGGAATTATTTTGGAATTCATTAGATGCCCTTCATCTATTGTCTTCTACTTGGAAATGAAAGTGGAAGTGGAAGTAGGTGTATACGATATTAGGTCGCGGTTCACCCCTTGAAATAAGCATACACACATAAATATTATTTTTCATGGGGTCAGTATAGCGTGGATATTGAAAATTTTTTGCTCTTCCTCAGCCGATAAACCAGTCAGAAATTCTCTTTATGAATAATCATGAGGCTGCAAATTCAGAAAATAAAAATTTATAAAAACATTCTTATAAAAAATTAGTTCAATTTATAATTTTTCTGTAATTTCTTTTTTTAAGATAAATTATAAGTACCTAAATATTTTAATATGCACTTATCATTATAGGAGATAAGCATGATTTTCAAATATTATTTTAAAGTGTTCTATATACTGCCCATTTACAGAGAAAAATATTTTAAAATTAATTTGATTCTCCCAATGCGGTAAAAACAATGTTTTTAAATGATAATTTTAAGTAACTTGGTCAAACGATGTTAGGACACTTCTTGAACCGTGCACGCGTTTATACAAGTGGTTATCGTAAGTTTTCTTCTATATTATGAATAATCCAAAGTACATCAAATTATAAATATTGTTCGCTACTATGTTGTACGAGTACTTCATTTAAAAATATTATGAAAATTAAAATATCTCTTAGCAAACAAGATGGTTTATTGGTTCATTTTAAAGTAAGTGTATTTAGCATAAACGACTATTCCATTACTTTGATTTTACAATAAACTATAAGTATTTAAATATTATGGTAAAACACATCCAAATCAAAAGTTGTAACACCTTTATTATCACTAAGGGCCAGTTGTATGTCGGCTGGTAAACTCTTTTTAAAGTTGACAAAGGGTAAAACCTTAGAATTCACCTTGTGTCTGGCGGGATGGCCAATCAGATGAAAGTGATTGTCATCAAGGTGAATTAAAAGGTTTACCCTTTGTCAACGTTTAAAAAGAGTTTATCAACCGACATTCAACTGGCCCTAAGTTTTTGGGTTTCTTCCAGTAACATTCTACTTCAATAGAAGCTGGTGGATACTTTTTCGATGTACCCGCAAAAACATGCTTACAGCCTCCTTCACTAGCAGCACAGTCCACACATTTTAACTTTGCCAATATTTTCTAAATATGCTATCTTTATCTTTCATCTGTAATTTAAGAAGCTCTCAGACCATTATTTACGGAGATAGAGACGTTTAAAGATTTTATCTTGCATCTGTAATTTAAGAAACTCTCAGACCATTATTTATGGGGATAGAGGGAGATTTATAAATTCGATTGTTTTAAGGCTCTCAGATCATTATTTACGGATATAGAGACGTTTAAAGATTTTAAAGACAAAATAAAGTAAAAATTTCAGAAACTATATGTATTTATGTGGGTGTGTTTATAATAAAAAATAGAAGAAATCAATTATGTGTTTTCTTTCTTTTTTCTGCACCCTAGTAGTATGCCGCCCCGGTGCTTGCACCCCATGCACCCCCGGCACGTACCGGCCCTGTTTATAGTAAAATATAAATTCAAAATTTCGTTTTATTTATTTTCATAGTTGACACCTTTAAAAAATATTATAGAATGAATTTTCCCTTGCTATTTCTTCTAGTCGAATTATGTTTAAAAATTATAAACACCTTCAAGAAAAAAGCTTTACACATTCAAGAAGTATTTTCTATGTAAAAAATACTTTAATTTACTATTAATTTCGCCCAGTAGATACTTTGAGAAATGTTCATCTTAAAAACAAGATTGACACACTCGGCGCTAGTTCTTATTTTCCGAATTCCTTTTCTAATCACTTTTCGCAGCCGTCTTTCAAGCAAAATATAACACTTTTCAAGACCACCATTCGACAGGTAAATTATACTCAGAGTCAATCCTTGATATTTTTTCTATTCTCCTACGTCTTCATACAATGCACCATCTTTTGGTGCAGTCAATACTTTCTTACATAAATATCAACAAAAAAATTCCTTTCAAAACTTGCAGGATACGACCTAATTTGATGACCTAATTTCATTTAATAAGCAATTCTAAAACCCCAACACCTCATCACGATCTAATTGGATAAGTACTGAATCAGTTCATTAGTAAAAACGTTTATCCCCATGACTTCTAGGGACTGGAATAGCTCTTTCCTTTTGATTCGTCCATTTTCTTTCAAAACATCTTCTTCGTCTTCACCACTTCCTCTCCTTTCTTTGGTAATGCAATCAACTTCTCAAGAGATGCTGAATCTTCTCAATACTGTTTGCCGATGATACAATAATATCAGTGGAGGATTGTGATGTTGAGAGGGCTTGTCAGAAAATGAATGAAACCCTTAGGAAGTTGGAAGACTGGCTAAATATGAATAAACTTTTTATAAATTATACGAAATCTAAAGTAATACATTTGGGGTGGGTGGAGAAGGGTTAAGTCCAATCTATCTGAATGGTGTAAATTTGGAATATGTGGATTCATTTAAATACCTCGGAGTAGTGGTTGACTCGAAGACAAAATTATAATGAACAGAGGACAAAAATTAAAGTTTTGTGAATTCGAGATATTTCTGTCGTTTATTTTCCAATAATATGTAAAATTGCCATTTTGTATTAGATAATTTCATTTAATTAAACCGACGTTCTCAGCATTGACGATTATAAAATCAAAACCCAGATCAAATTTGAAAAATATTTTAGATAATGAACACCTGTTTGATTCTTATTATTATTAATAAGAAACAAGAGGAGATCAATTTCATTATTATTTAGATTTAATAATTGTAATTATGTAGCTTTAATAAATAGTAAAAATTTTAAATTGAAAATTTCTTTTGCCGAGAGTAGCATAATTTTTATAAATTGAAGGAGACAATACAAGAGTGTGTCTTCTGCTGGAAAAATAATTTTTTAAATTTATTTATAACGAGACTATAGTTTCGAGGACCTTAGCCCTTTTCATCACTCTATTACAATTGATTCAAAGGAATTGATGTATGATTTCTTTATGTGAAACCTGCCTAGTATTTTTATACTTTAAATTTTCAAAAAAATTTCTTTACTTTATTTAATTTGTTTCACCAAGAACCTAGACCATTCTCCCTTAACAAATATATATTTCGGGCTATCAACCCAGGAATTACAGAAAATAACTGATTAATATCACACAAAATATTTATTTACTTTTATCTTTATTAAAGATGTTTCACCTTGCACCAACACCACAATCTCTATTAATTATTATCAACTATATTCAAACGCCTCCCCAATCGATCACAAGCCCAAAAGTCGAAAATAATTTTTTCTTTACCCCGGTGTGCAATCACAACGAGGCTGCGTCGAAAGACAATTATATATTAAATTAAATTAGGGAACGAAGAAAAAGATTTTTAAGCCCGGCTGATCCTTTTGTCTATAATAAAATCTTTTCTTCAGATCCCTAATTTAATTTAATTATCAACTATCTTTTTTAATCAACAAAATCGGTAGATATAGAATAATGAAGGAGACAATAAAACAGTGTGTCTTCTACTGAAATTATTTCAGCAGAAGACACACTCCTTTATTGTCTCCTTCAATATATATAAAAATTCTGCTACCCTCGGCACAAAAACTTTCAATTTAAGATATAGTATATTTTATCTGAGGCCCGGGACAATTTTTTCCTTCAAATGTGGCCCATGTAAGCCAAAAGGATGGACACCCCTGATCTATACCTATAATATGCGATCTCAAAAAAAATTTTGGGCAAACTGGGGTCGCGAGTGAAAAAAGTTTAAGGGGATTCGGGACTGTTTATCATTTTTATAAGAAAATTCTCAAATTTTTACCATCGAATCATTGATCCATTAAATATTTATTCCCGAAATTTGAAGTTGATCGTCTGTCCCATTACCGAGAAATAAATTATTGAAAATTGTCCTTTTAACATGAAAGTATGGTAAATGGACCGAGCTTTTAAAATAGCTATAGCTTCTATACAAATTATACCATTTTAAACAAATTTATTGGTACATTAATAAATCAACTTTTATGAATCGATTGATACATTTTTCAATAAATTTGACAGCCTAGTTAATTAGTTATTCATAAATGTAAAAAATAAAAAGTTAATTGCAGGCAACAGAATATAACAAAAGCACTATAGTGTAGAATTCCAACTCTATTTCTTGAAATGGTTTTTGTTTTAAATAAATGTTTTTACAATGGGAAAAAACTTATCCTAATATTCTTTTTATTAATACTATCAAAACAAAGATTTTTATTCCAAATTAACCTCATTATTAACAATTTTTTTAATTAAAAATTTAGTAGGCAGACGTGGTCACTCTGCATAAATACAAAAGATTTTTTCGAAAATCAACCAGATAGATAAGCTGTTCCGAACCGCCTTAAGAAGCGCTGCTATAGATTATAAAAGAATTAACAAATTAATCAAATAATCTCCCCCACAACAAATAAATAAATTCCTTTGATGTAGTAAAACAAATCCAATTCCAATGCAAAAGATTAATTTTTCAATTGTGATCTTAACATCATCCATTCCTATCAATTTTTCCCCCGCTGATCATTAACTTTGCTCCCTTGCATAATACTTTCAAATGCAACTTTTGATCTGGAATTGAATGGAACATTTGAAACGAGGGTTCGCTGAACGATTAACCGCCGCGCCGGTGGCTAGCATCTGCATTTATTGAAAACACATGCAAGATAATCTGATGGAGAAATGAAAATGGGCTCACTCTCTATTCTCCCTGGTTGCTATCAATATGTGAATGATTCGAGACTCGTGCATGTTAATATATCTGCATTTGAAAATAATTTGGAAAGCGACGTGTGTGCATCGGACATGAGCCGGTTGGTGGAAACCGACAGCTGATTGATATGTGTCCTGCTGGTTTGCTTTCTGGATTACACCACTCGATTTCTCTATCCCAAATCTATCGAAATGGGGTCCCTTTCCCCCGCCAGCATCCTGAACCGACCCTATGTTGGTTTAATTGGAACTTATTACCACTTCATGTTATGCAACAATGCCGATCGATCATTTATATGCAGAATTTGTTCTTATTAACTACATAATCGATTTGCTATTCAAACATATCTCAATTTGCTATAGTAATATCATTTAACAAATGAATTTAATATACGTAGACAGGGATAGGGGAACTTTTGTTTTTAGCTATTGCCACAAAATAAATTTTATTTCGCTTAACCCAGGGGTCGGGGAACTGCGGTAAGTTACCCCAAATGGGGCAAAAATGAAACTATCGGGGGTAAAAAGGACCTTTTTTAAATTTTTTTATTTTATAATAGTTGATAGCTTTTCCAGGAATTCAAAATCTTAAAATTAATAAAAAGTTAAAAAATAATATAAAAACATTAATAAAAGTTATGCATTTTTGTCATGACGAGTGTTGGTGTATTTTTTTCTTTTAAAAAGCAGTCAAGTTAAACCAGGCAAGAAATCGGCTGAATGCCGAGGACTGTATTCAAATTGCGCTCATGTCAAAAAGTCCTGAATTTTGAAGTTATTTTAGCAGAAAATGAAACAACATCCTTTTTCTAAAACGTAAAAGCGTTTGAATGTATGTTAATGTTTACAATTTTTATTACTTACAGAGAGTTTTCATGTAAGAATTCCAATTAATTCAATAAATAATAAATAAGTGCCTGGACCACCGAGCGATACTCGGTAACTTTTTGTTCTAAAGTAGCTTAAGTTTCAAATTTCAAGGCTCGCGACTTATCCTGAAGTACAGAGATATGAACGATTAAAATGATTTATTTATCCGACATGACTAATTAACAGCCCTTCACTTATTCTGACCCTTTTAAATCATGAGGTGAATGATCCTTCGAATTATCGAGATTTTTTAAGAGAATAAAATTGATATTCTACTAAATTATTTTATAGAAAAATACCTTTATTTAATCAAATTGGCAAATTCTGAATATATAAGAAGCATTTGTAAGTGAATCTATTAGATGCAATTTAAAGATAACAAAACAATTAATCTTTATTAAAAAGTAAATTGAACGGAAGCAATTATAGATTTTTATTCCAACAACCACCTGTAAATAATTATTTCAATTAACAAAAAACCCATCAAAAACAACTTATTCGAAGATGAGACCTTGATAGATCGAATTGTCAACACAAAAACTCGCCTAAGCCCTGAATTTCATCCAAATCATTAGAGCTTTTTTCTAAATATATATACAAGAATTGCTCGTTTAATATAAAAAGATAAGATACATTTACCCTTGATTTTTTTCTTTTTCATCTAGGGGTAACATTAGCGACCTATGGAAAATATTTTGGGGTAATAGCTAAAAAAGTTCCCCGACCTCTGGCTTAACCCCTCGTTTCGAAAGAGAGAAAATTAAAAATAATATTTCATTATTCGTGTTCATGATTAATAATTAAAGGAATCGTAGGGAGTTGGACATGACTTTAAATTAAATTAAATACAAGTTTTATTAAATACGTCAAACGTTTCGTTGCTGTTTTGCAACTTCTTCAGTGGCTCATTTATTAAACTTATTTGTCTGGATTTTTACTAAGAGAAAAACCATTTCAAACAGTATTTTTACAATTCAATTATCAAATAATAAAAATATAAACTTTTTAACAAGAAAGCAATTACTTTGTTTTTAAAAAGTTTATATTTTATATTATTTGATAAATTGAATGAATTGTAAAAATACTGTTTGAAATGGTTTTACTCTTAGTAAAGAATCCAGACAAATAAGTTTAATAAATGAGCCACTGAAGAAGTTGCAAAACAGCAACGAAACGTTTGGCGTATTTAATGAAAACTTGTATTTAATTTAATTTAAAGTCATGTCCAACTCCCTACGATTCCTTTAATTAAAAATAATTTAAATTCAAAATTGTAAAATATCGTTGAAAACTTCAGTTTGTGATACAATAATATAAAAATCGTGGTTTCTTCGAAGAAGCTCAATTTGAATACTATCATCGCAGCTTCAATCGATTTCCATTCGATTTTTATTTAATTACTTTAATTTATATTTTTTATAGAGATTTCTATAGACATCTCTACTCTTATTGAACGAGCAAAAAGTATATATATATATATATTTATATATTTTTATCTTTGTTCTATTTTGAAAACGGCTCTACCGATTTTGATGAAACAAAATCTATTAACAAGTTTTGAGGATGAGAAAACGATCTGGCTAGGTCTAGACCTCGATACATTTCATCTTAATTGATCTTTTCTTAATTAAAGTAATTATTTATAGATGAAAATCTCAATAAAAAATTTGTTTACATTTTTTTCAATTATCTTTTATTTATTAATTGGTTTTTTAATTTTAAAACCCACTAATACTGTATAGCGAATATTGTTATATATTAAAATTAAACAATTTAATTAATTAAGATTCCTCTTATTAAAAAACACGGACTAAAAATATTATCGCAAGCTAGAAGATCAAGTACAGTCGATGGTGGGGGAAGTAATCTCCGAAATCGAAGCCCATTTCATGTAAAAAGTTGCTTCAATAAAATTATTATTTATTTAATTGATTAAAAAACTCGATGAATTGTTATTTAATTAAAAAAAATAATTATACGGAATTTATTTATATACCTATTTACACTATATTCTGTGGACAACTAGAAATCTAGAAATGCAAAAACTGGGTGCGGGGTTCGATGGATGTGGGGGGTAAAGGAGGTGGGGATCTGGGTGTGGGGCGAGGTGCGTGGTTTCGGGGGCCGGGATTTGGCTGGGATGGGGCGGAGTGGGGTGCAGGGATGGGGGCGAGGTGCGTGGTTTCGGGGGGGGGGGCGTTTACTATATATATTTGTATTTTTTTAATTTGCTTACCGTGCATCACTCGGTGGCTCCAGGTACTATATATTATATATCCAAGGGTGTACCCAGCTTTTTGGTTAGGTGGGGCAGGACAAGAGAGAACTGTGGGTTACAAATAAATTAACTATAGATAAAAAATTAATAATATCCATATTCTTTAAGTATTTATATTTTTTAAATTTGAATTACAGTTTTTATGAATCACTTTGAGTCTGGTCTGAGTGAGAAAAACTGCCCTCTGACCATCATTTATATCCCTTTCAAGAGTATTTTCATGGATTATATTTTTTGTAAAAATCTTTAATGCTCAAAGAGATCCTATCATGATCTCCAAGCAATAATCAAGATCTAGCTATCCCACATATTCTCTTCAGGGTAGATTCTAGACATTTTTTAAGTGTATGCGAACAATATTAACCTCCCCCCATCAATGATAAAAAAAACGTGTTGTTTGTTGTAATGTAGTAATGAACAAAAATTTTGCATATAATTATTTCATTTTAGTAATTTTTTTCAAAAGAGATAATATACTGATTTGTTTCTTTAAAAGAATATTTACATAGTACAGTAGAATCTCAATAATTCGTCAAACTTGGGGATCTGCCAATGCCGGATTACCGATTTTGCCGGTTCATTGAGGTCTTTAAAAAAAAAAATACTTGAACAAGGAAATATGTTAGTAGTAACAATTTAAAAAGCAAAAATGTGTACTTTATTTACAAACTAACAAGGTATAAAGAATAAATGTGTATTTCACTTTAAATGAGTCTTTATGGGGACTTTGGCTGAAATTTCAATGTTCAATCAGCGATGTCGTCTGATGTTGTTGAGGAGGCAAGCACTAAATCTTTTGAATTTCGTTAAAAAATAGATTTCTGACGCATGCCGGAACAATCGAGTCTGCCCTACTATCGAGTGCCGGATTATCGAGGTTCTACTGTATTTTAAACTGATAGAATTAATTAAATTATTAGGTAAGCTTCTTATTTCTGTTGTAACTCAAAAATTCATGTTATCAAAAGACTTTTCTGGCTTTCAATTTGGCAAAATCCCTTATTATTGTATCCATATCCGTTTTCATCAAATTCGACCTCATTGATTTAGGGAAGTGGTTCCTAACCTAGAGGTATTTACCCCAGTGGGGGTAAAATAGCTAATTGAAGGGGTAATCAGACTAATTAATATATGGTGACGGTAATGGATTCAATTTTTTCCGCTACGGGGCGGGGCGAGGCGAGGATGGATATCTTTTTAACAAGGGGTAAAGACCCATAGTCATAGGGGTAATGAAACTGAAAAGATTAGGAACCACTAATGTAGAGGATAGTAAGATTTTCTCTAATAAATATTCTTCCTTAAAACAAAAAAATGATCTTTCCTGGTTTGGCGACCCCTTCAGTTGGCGCCTTCTGTGACCTTGTATAGTTCCCAGGATTCTCTTTAATTATATTACGAGTAAACAATGTATAGAGTGTGTTATTTCCAAAATTTCTAATAAATTATATTATTGATACAATTTTGATGGCTGTATATGTATATAATTAAGTAATGGAGAGGGATTCAGCCAATGGGTAGCCAACAATTATAAGCGTATGTTAGCAGAAAAATGTTTTATTAAGACCTATGAGCAAAGGGCTCTTAATTTTAAAACAGATTGTTTTGGGCTTAGCAATGCCTACTTGTCAATAATGACAAATTCTGATCCCCAAGTATAGTAAACATTGAGAAAAGGGTAAAGAATTATAAAAAAATTTATTTTTATTTATTTTTTATATATTGTCATTTTAAATTCAAATTTGATATTCTTAATGTTTATTAATTATTTGGAGAAATCCTTTTAATTGAGAGATGTTTGTGAGGGGTCAGTGATCCTAATTAGATCAATGTCCTCATAATTATTATTATTATTAATTGAATGAAATGAAAATTTGCTGTATTTGTACTTGAGACGTTGCGCATATCTAGTGAGAGCATACCAAGATTTATGTACCATTTTATAATTCATATAATTTTGTATATTATGATAAAATCCATAACAACTCTGCCTGCGGATAATTTATTTATAAAATTAATTGTGTCGCTAATACTGTAAGATATAATTTTGTAATTAACAACTTTGGATTTTTTGTAAAAAATTTTATTGTATTTTTACATGTGTGCTCTATCGCTTTTTTCAGCTCTTAGGAACTGATGATGGCATTATTTAATTAAAGCCGAAACGTTTTCCATAATTGGGAGTTTTTTATTCAACAGAGGCTACCCATTGGCTGAATCCCTCTCCATTACTTAATTATATAAATTATATTATGTTTACTAAGATTAGTATTAACAGTCTTCTCCCACGGTACAAAAACCTTTCCTAAATGTTTTTGCATTTCATTCGTGTTCAGGGAAATGATTAAGAAATTTATAGAGAGGCAAACAGGCCTTCGATTTTTCTTTCTCGATATCCACGGCTGAGGTAACTCGAGAAATCGAATTATTATTCTAATCTATAAGAGAAAAAGGGGCCAGGAGGAGGCCAAGTCAAGCAGCAATGGCGGAAAAGCTCGCTTGACTGCCCTCGGAACCCCGCCTGCCTGCCTGAAGAATTATCCGGGGGGACGGCGGTGGGGGCCATTCATGTCTCTCGTTAATGGCCCCGCAACGCACAACCAATCGCAAATGGAATTCTCATTAATTTTGTACAGCGTACCGCATAATATTTTTTTTATTTCAATGATTTATGGTTATAGTCTTTTAAAAGCTGCTTAATTGTCGAATAATAATTAATTCGAATTGCTTCTGCTTCCAACTGCACACGTGGCTGGAAACGTGACAAAGTGAGCAATCATGTATAGTCCTCGGTAGTATACATAGTGGTCAGTATCCCCGATTGTCACGGGGGAGACCGGGCTTCGATTCCCCGCTGGGGTGGGGGGGGGGGATGCATTTTCATACATGCCCAAGTTGTCTCTTCAATTTTATTGTTATCCTTTCGTCAGGATTAACTATGTCTAACTACACAAAATGAGTTAAGGGTCGAAAAATTTAAATTCTAGATTCCAAATTAATTACCAATATTTGTTGATCTTTTTTCGTATTTCTATTATCAGTATTTACAGCACCTTCAAATTTAAAAGGCATTTAAGTTTTGTTAAGGGATAATAGTCTAGCTTCTTGGTAAAATATATTTAAATAAAGTCAAGCAAATTAAAAAAAAAATTTAATTTTAAAACATTTAAAAATATAAAATTCTAGGTAGGTTTCACAAAAATAAAAGACAAGATGCTTGTTAGCATGGCTATATATATTTCGGAGTACGAGCCCATCTTCAGAAGTTCACAGAGAAACCTCGTACTCCAATATATATTATATATGTTGCAGTAAAAACGCGTTCTTACTAGTTAAAACACGTTACACTGAATACCTTTGTGGCAACTAGAGTTTACTGATGTTGGTTGAGTTTGGTTCAAAGCGTCTAGAATCTTCATTTTTGACCTTCCGCCTCATTTTGAGTGTTTATTTTCAAAAAATTTTAAACAAAAATATCAAAAATTTGAAGCAAAGTTGTAGAGAATGTAATATTTGACATTTTCGTTTAATCAATTTTGAAAATAAACACCCAAAATGAGGCGGAAGGTCAAAAATGAAGATTCTAGACCTTTGAACCAAACTCAAACAACATCAGTAAGCTAGCTCTAGTTGCTACAAAGATATTCAGTGAAACGCGTTTTAACTAGTAGAACGCATTCTTACTAAAAATGGCGTTTTACTGCAACATATTTATAGAGTCATGCTAAGAAACATCCTATCTTTTATTTTTTTTTAAATCTACCTAGAATTCTATATTTTTAAATTTTAAAAAATTTAAAATTAATTTTTTTTTAATTTTTTTATTTTATTTGCAATTAAGTGAATCAAAACAAAACACTCCAAATAATCGTTGACCCTCCTTCAGGAATAAATAATTGTGTCATCCGAACAGCTCTTGGGATAGACATTATGAAAAAAATAATTAATATCTCTTAAAATAAAATTTTTCCGATGTTCACTGTATAAAAAGTTCTATTGTAGATCGAAACACCTCACTCTCACGCTCAATTTTTTATGAAAATAGTTTTAACATTTTCTGAGACATTTCGAAAATACGAAGCAAAAAAAAATAATTTTTTTCATGCATGATTATATGAATTCAGGGGAAGAAAACCACCCCTGTGAAAAATTTCCCCAAGAAAATTACAATGGAGAGACAGGAATTATTTAACGGGTTATAGTGGTGTTTCACAAAGTGGAAATAAAATTAAAAAAATTAAAAAATCTTTTAAATTATTTTGGAGATTTTTTTATTTATCTCTATACATATTTCGGGCTATGAACCCTTCATCAGGAGGTTTAACAGAAAACTGAATATAAAATTTTTACATTGTATCGATGTTATTATAGTACAGGGCGAGTGGAGGGGGTGAGCCAATTGGCGTTGAAAGAATTGAGTGGTTGAATTTAAAGGTATGTGGAAGGGAGAAAATGGGTATTGGGTTCAATCCCTTTCCACATACCTTTAAATTCAACCACTCAATTCTTTCAACGCCCATTGGCTCACCCCCTCCACTCGCCCTGTACTATAATAACATCGATACAATGTAAAAATTTTATATTCAGTTTTCTGTTAAACCTCCTGATGAAGGGTTCATAGCCCGAAATATGTATAGAGATAAATAAAAAAATCTCCAAAATAATTTAAAAGATTTTTTAATTTTTTTAATTTTATTTCCACTTTGTGAAACACCACTATAACCCGTTAAATAATTCATGTGTTGGTTATATGTTTCACTATAAACCAACACCGCTTTCCCTAAACTTTACAATGGAGAGGATACTCTTCACAGTAATCCCCAATGCTCGGAACCGAGTATGGCCCTTGAAGAAGAAGAATATTACAATTTATTATATGGTATAGTAAAAATATGTACTAAAATTCGAATTTAATAATCCATTAGTGTTTTTTAAAAGAAAAACTTTTTGGAAATATCTGGTAAAACCGCAACCTTTTTATATCGTAAAATAATGAATGCAATATATGATTTTCAAAACGTTTTTGTTTTCTCTTGAACTAAACATGTTGCATTGCCGTCTGGTTTTGGCTTTGAACCCATTGAGTTGTGCACCCGTGGCGAGGCGTACGCAACCCACTTAAATAGACTTGCATGATGTAGTGTAGAGTTTCTGAGTGAGGGTGAAGGGATGAACGCTCCTCAATGAAAGGATAAGGATGATTCAACCTCCAGATCTATTTCTATAGCCCTTTAGTCTTTACAAGAGCTCATAGGCTAACTATTGCAACTAGCTCCTTGTTGGTAATTTCAACTAGGATTCATCAATAGCGACCCTCTTTTCTAATCACTTTACTAAGAATTCAATGGCAATCAAATTAAGTTCTTCCTACTTCTCTTCTTCATGATTGAGTTCAAAGAGAAGAGGAAAATAAAATTATCCTGATGAATAAACATTGGATTTTTCTTGTAAAAAAACGTTGTTTTTTTAATATTTAAGAGTTGTAATCCTTAAAGCTTAGAATTTTAAAATAATTTTGTTTTTACATTCCACACACTTTCAGTTTAGACCAGGGGTTCCCAAACTTTTCCGAGTTGCGTCGCCTTTTTTCAATTAAACATTTTCCATGGCGCCCTACCTAAGTAAAAGTAGGTATGTCGAATCATAAATAATAAATACATTTTTAGCTTCTCACTTTGTTTTTTGTCTAGGCCAAATGTCTTGCTTCGATTAATTATGAAACTTCGCGGCGCACCTGTGAAGAGGCCGCAGGTACCCGGGGCGCTGCGGCACACAGTTTGGGAACCTCTGGTTTAGAGAATAATTCTCATAAAAAGGGATCTAGGAGGTATATTTTTGTAAAAAATAAAAATAATTTATATATTTATAATTCGAAGAAAAGAGAAAAGTCTTTCAAGACTAGGTATCCTCTTTGATCATTTTGGTGGTAATGTGAATATTTTTTTGCGCATTTTTCGGTGCAAAGGTGCACTTTAATAATACACATTTTGGGATAAATTTCAGTTTATGCTTTTTTGTATTATCTTTGATATCAAAATAACTGTCACAAACAGAAAAGCAAACAATATTTCAAAATAATTTTTATTTGAAATCAGATTAGTTTGTTCCTGGCGTTTCTTATTGTGGTAGGGAGGAGGGCGAACATTTTTAAAACAATCCTTTAATAAAAATAAATATTTAATCAGCAGAGTAGCAAGCCACTTTTAAAGGATAATACAGCTATAACACATTAGTCATATAAAAATAATTTTGTGTTTACCCCCCTCCCACCCAAAAAAAACAATTTATTTAAAAGCTTAAATTCCTGATAAAAGTAGACTAAATATCTAAAGAAACCACTAAATAGTGTTATCTACTAAATCCGAATTGTATTATTTAATTACACATCAGAAGGATAGTGTTCACCACACAGGGTACTTTTGGAACTCGGGTTCACTTCACGAGGGGAGTTGAGTTTTTGAATACAACACTCTTAAAAATTTCTTATATAATTTTACTATAAAAAAATTGAAAGTCCGGCATTAATACTTCTTAGTAATATTACATACCAGTATTGTAATCTTACAACATATTTTTTGAGTAATACAAGAAAAAAGTAAAGTTACAATTTATTTTTGTATTTTTAAAATGAGTTAATGTGATTTTACCAGTATAATATAGTATTTTTTTACTATACGCAATCTTGTACATTTTCTATCTATTCGTATTGTAAACATATAGTAAAT
The DNA here is from genome assembly GCA_024734495.1 of Forficula auricularia. Lineage (NCBI taxonomy): Eukaryota > Metazoa > Arthropoda > Insecta > Dermaptera > Forficulidae > Forficula > Forficula auricularia. The sequence goes on from JALMQS010000099.1 coordinate 65,976,575, forward strand.
TTACATTTTTTAACAGTGAACCTTTCTGACATGTAATAAAAATTATCCATGACAACTCGGATTTAATAAATAACACTCTGTCTTGATTTCTTTAGTAATTTTAATATAATTTTTTAAACCACTTGGAAAAATAAACCACAGGTTATTCGTTTCAGAAATTTCTAAACACGAATAATAAAAAATAAATCGAAAATTTCAGATAAGCTTGTCTAGCGTTTCGAGTAAAAAAATACTCAATTAAAAAATGTTATTTCTTTTTTTTGATTTTAAATAACTTCTTCCTACGTAATGAATAAATTCAATTTCCAATGGGTGGAAAATCATCCAATGGCTGGCCCATGTTATTTTATTCTTGAAAACCAAACACTAAACACGAGTCACAATGGATTATTAAATTTGGCCTATGCTGGCAAGTCCTATCGCTCGACTATCTGTCTTTCATCTCTAATAATCCATTCATAGAGGCTGTTAACGGGTATTCCGACGTTATATAGTATGGTTGTGCGTGAATTAGCTGTTAAAAGCTTGGCGAGTGCACACGAACAACTAGCTGCACCATGAATATAACCAACGAATAAACAACGCGAGCTGAGGGTGAGGGCAGCATGTGATTGTGCATTGTCCGGTACAAAAGGCGGCACTTGGGCGACTGCCTGCTGCTACTGCTGCCTCTATACTCTATCCTCTATACACTCTCTATACGCTATATTCTATATTGTGCTTATTCAGGAATCAACTAAATCATGGCCAGCCAGGGAGAGCAGGTGGATAGATGCATCGAGGGTGGGTGGCCATGTCAAAAACCACACAAACTAGGAAAAAAAACTCCAGAGCTGGTCTATTTGTTATATAAAACAACACTACTCAGAGTTAAAAGGCATTCAAAATATTTTATTGCTTCCCTTTCGCTAGGATATCGTAGTTATTAACCGACTTCAAAAAAGGAGGAGGTTGTCTATTCGACTGAATTTTTTTTTGTGTCTATGTTACCTCATATCCAATTGTGAACCGATTTTGAAGATTTTTTTTGCATTGGGTTCAGTCTAGCTTCCGATTAGTCCCATTTTTTTCATTGGTATTAGACCTTTTTTTATTAGGTTTGTTCAGGCCTAACTTCTTTGTTTATGAACCGATTTCGATGATTATTTGTTTATTGGAAAGGGGTACCTTAGGGGTGGTCCCATATTAATTTGGTCAAGTTCTGATGATATGATCAATGACGAAAAAACGTAAATCTCCAATTCTTATGAGCAAATAATCGAAATTAATAAATAAAATCTTTTATAAAAAAATCAATCTTAAAACGTTCATTTAAAACCCGCAAACGTTTCAAGAGAAATTCTATATTTATTAATTGAATTTTATTATCATTTTCTGAGTCATTCGCCGACACTTTCTCTTACAAGATGCATGCAAGGTATTATCTTAAGTCACTATTAATAACATCACTAAAAGAGAAAAATAAAAATAATTTTTATAAAAAAAAAATAAAACCTACTTGAAAAAATTAAATTATACAAATAAAATAATAAGAACTCAAAAATAAAATAAAATACACTAAAAGGTATAAAATAATTATCTTATTTAGTTACAACTAAACGACTAAATATTAACATGAAATCCTTTTTGAAGTCGGTGCCAAACATACATTTTATGAATCGCACTCGACGGATCTTACTTAGTACGCTCGCTTATATAGTTTGTTTGGCACCGACTTCAAAAAAGGGATTTCATGTTAATATTTCGTCGTTTAGTTGTCACTAAATAAGATAATTATTTTATACCTTTTAGTGTATTTTATTTAATTTTTAAGTTATTATTATTTTATTTGTTGCATTTAATTTTTTTGAAGTCGGTTTTATTTTTTTTATAATTAGGTTGTATGGTAAAGTCAAGTGGATGGCCATATCAGAACACGCCAGCTTATTTATAAAAATGGTAAGAAGGGTTTCTTAATTATAATTAAATGTTAAAGAGCCTGAAAAACTCAATTTTTGAAATTTAATATCTCCGTAACTACCTATATTGTTCATAAATTTCGTTTTGCCACCAATCGATGCAGAAGTATTTAAATAATAATCTGTATAAATTTCAAAAAAATCCTAAGAAAACGCATTTGGCGGAACAACTACCTTAAACCAATAAATTTTATACACACAACATATCATATATGTGGATGTGTGTTATTTTTTATATCTAATTTTACGGATAACCTCGGTATAAACATTTTAAAGTTAAAAATTTGCAAAAAATGCATGATTCTACGGCCCCGTCGGGATAATGGTTCCGGTGTTGACCGGAGAGCCCCTGAATGCAAAAAACAGTCATTCAGGGGGTGGAAGTTGGGGGCGGCAGCCCCTGCCCGATTCGCGGCCCGTCATTACAATGATAAAGGCACATCAAATTTAAATCGCCGTAAATCACAATGGTGTGCGAATCAAAAGCGCCTGATAGCTTATCAGCGTTGTATTGAATAAAATGTATTATGTCGCGACAGAGAGTGTTTGAAAGAGGGTGAGGATGGCGGCGGGGGCGGGAAATAATAAAATGTTCATTTGAATTATGAGAGACTTTTTAATTAACTCCAAATGAAATTCATTAAGGGAATACGATTGATCCAAAAAAAAAACCTAAAACAAAAATATATTTCTTTTAGCTATAAGTACCATAGGTACATATACTGGCATACAGGTTGTTTAATGCCTATTCATTTAACATTAGTAGATTCGTATCCCGATTAGGGGGTCAGTTTTTTAGAAAAAAAATCTTTTAAAAGATATGAAGAATATAATATTTATTAGAATTTTCTAAATATTATTATCATTAAGATTGGAGTAATTTTTGGAGACGGACTGATAAGTGAATTAAGTGGATATCGATGAGGCAGTCCAAAAAAATTGGTGATCTAAAACTTGTATAGTTAAAATATATTAAAGTAAATAGATAATATGTAAATAATTGTAAATAGTAAATTCGTAATTTAATTTAGAGACTTGTCAAACCTTTTTTTGGATTTATATTGAAAAAAAAAGAAAAAATAATAATGAAATAAAATAAATAAATAAATAATTTACAAAAAGTTAGTATATATGTATATGTATAAAGTATAATTAAAGCAAAATACACATTGTAGTACTGTATAAATAAAATAATTGTGCGCACAACAGCTTTGCGAACGGTTTATCAGGAGGGGATTTGGCTAATGACATATACTTATATCAAAATTTTGCAAATCATTACTACATTATAATTCTGCTGAGAATGAAATACAATATATTATTGTTACTGCTACTGAAAGAGGAGACAGAGGGGAATGTCGCATTGGATTTCCTTCACTGACTTTTCAAAGTGAGTAGAATATTTTGGATTAAAGAATTGTATATGATTATATATTAATTGTATTTATAAAAAAAATTGTAATGATCTTGTTTGTAAGGATGGCCAAATCCCATTTTAATTAATTACAGACCCTGAAGAAGGAGGGAATAGCCTCCGAAATGTCGGTTTTATGAATAAAAAGATAGTGTAAATTATCTTCTTCTTTTTTGGACTGCCTCATCGATACCAATTAATTATTATCATTTTCGTCCATAATGAGTAATATTAATGAGAGTTTACCAAATAATGGGAATTAAGGACAAGGTTTTGTGTGATTTTTTTTATTTTCCACCAACGTTTCTTCGACTTTTCCGACTTCTTCAGGGTTTCAAATAGTTACATTACACATTCATCTAAAATATATTATTTTTCTTTATCTCTGTTACCAATGACCAACAGAAATTTTAAAATTCAAAAAATTTGGCACATTCACATAAATAATAATTAGATAAACAGTTTCAGAAACAATACACCCAGAATCGAACAACACAGTTTTAGAATCATTTTATTTATCAATTTTTACACATTGTAATATCAAATTCAGTCTGATTCTGTTAGTATTGTTTTTGAAACTTGAAACTGTTTATCAAATTATTGTTTATGTGAATGTGCCAAAATTTTTGAATTTTAGAATTTCTGATGCTCATTGGTAACATAGATAAAGAAAAATAATATATTTTAGACGAATGTGTGATATAATTATTTGAAACCCTGAAGAAGACGGAAAAGTTGACTAAACGTGGGTTGAAAAATAAAAATATCACTAAAAAAACTTGTCCTTAATTCACATAAACTCTCATTAATACACGAAAATGATAATAATAATTAAAAAAATTTAATATATTCTTTTCATATCTTTTAAAAGATTTTTTGCCTAAAAAACTGATCTCTAATCGCGATACATGGTGAAATATATATATATATATATATATATATATATATATATATACATATATATATATAAAACACACAAAAACTTGTCCTTTATTCCCATTAGAAACTTTCGAATTAATACAAATTATAGACAGAAATGATAATAATAATATAAGTGTTAGATGAATTCCGTGAGTAATTATGAGAAAAACTTCATTAACAATTTAAGTAATAATAATTTAATTCTTATATATGATATTTAAAAGTTTTCAAATATTTTCTGTATCAGCCAAAACTTAGCGCCTGTCGACGCAGCCCGCAATGTAGAATGTCCAATTCGAATGCATACCTTAAGCTTACAGGCGCTCCTGTCTTTTCAATAAACAGCACAGAGGATTTTTCAGATTACATAGCTAAGCATGAAAAAGAAAGAGAAACTGAGTTTAGAAAAATAAAATGAATTTTGTGGGCGGCAGGCAAACTATTTTCTTACCTAGGGTCAAAAGGCCGTTCCTAGAATAAAATAAATTAAGAAATTAATCTCTAATAGTCTGAACAGGTCTGGACTTAAATTTGGTCCAAGTGTATAATTCAAAAGGCCGTTCCTAGAATAATAGAAATTATAAAATTAATCTCTAATAGTCTGAAACAGGTCTGGACTTAAATTTGGTCCAAGTGTATAATTCAAAAGGCCGTTCCTAGAATAATAGAAATTATGAAATTAATCTCTTATAGTCTGAAACAAGTCTGGACTTAAATTTGGTCCAAGTGTATAATTCAAAAGGCCTTTCCTAGAATAATAGAAATAATGAAATTAATCTCTAATAGTCTGAAACCGGTCTGGACTTGAATTTGGTCCAAGTGGATAATTCAAATGGCATTTCCTAGAATACTAGAAATTATGAAATTAATCTTTAATAGTCTGAAACAGGTCTAAGCTTGTATTGGCATCCTTGAAGTGACTCATTTCTAAAGGAAATGAGATCATTCTCTCCGCGCCCTTTTTACTCATTTTCCTAGATCAGATTCTAATGAAAGAATCGCTCACCAGCATATTTATTAAATAATAAAAAACAAGTAAAATCTCTGAAAAGTTTTGTTTTGCCGAGAAGTCATGGAGTTGTTGATTCACAAAGAGAAACAAAGAGGTTGTCCTCTGCTTGATGCAAATAGACATATACACATATATATCAAGATGATATATCTGTATATATTATTTATTTGTTTGAGACTATAGTTCGAAGACTTGGTCTTCACATCAGTCTTTCTTCAATTATAAATGTTTTCCATGGAGTCAATATCATATGGATATTGAAAACTTGGTAGTTCTTTCGTCACTGCTGGAGGGCTAGGAACTAGTTCCTAGCCCTCCACAGTGACTGAAAAGCATCCAAGTCCTGCTATTGACTCCATGGAATGACATTTATAATTGAAGAAAGACTGATGATGAGCCAAGTCTTCGTAACTATAGTCTCAAACAAATAAATAATATATATACAGATATCATCTTGATATATATGTGTATATGTTTATTTACATCAAGCAGAGGATAACCTGTTGTTCTCTTTGTGAAGTAAAATCTTGTTTACGCTAGAGACGCTAGAGGCAGGGATGTCTAAACTTTAGCTTCCCACATTGGAAAAATACGAATTGTTTCAGGCCACAGATAAAATACACTAATGCTTATGATAGCTAATGAGTAGGGCTCGGATTTATAGGCACTAAAAATCTTTAAAATAGGCAGACAACTAAGCACTAAAAATAACTAAAATAGGCACTTAAAAGGGCATTTTAAGTAAAAAATAGTCACTTAATTTCAAATAAGTAATTTAGCATGGTGTTAAATTTTCCTCTTTTCCACTACTATCTCCTCCTAAATTCCTGGCTATTCTTCCATTATTGTCCAACCAGGATTCCGCTTCAGTATTTTATCCATTTTTTGAGTGAGATTAAAGTCAATAGGACCAGATGCTTTTTTGATATTTTCTTGAAATCTCTGGAATATTTTTATGAACTCTATCAAAAAAGATTTCTTGCTTCTAATGGTGTAATGGTTACAGGGGGATTGTTAAAATTACACTTATATATGCTAAATCAGCCACAAGAGTAATAGAAGATAAAGCATTCTTAGCCTCCCTTATAGATAAAGCATTATCTACATTGATTGTTTCTAAGACCTAAAATAAAAAATAAATAGAATAACAGAACAATATTTAAAAAGTAAATTTCATATGTACCTTTTGAATTTCATCCAAATGATGAGCATAATATATAGCTGCTTGGATCCAGGTTTCCAACCTTAATAATTTTTTTGGAATATTTTCTTAATAATTCAAAAAAACTTTTAAATTTAGAAAATGTGTCGTAAAAAATGGAAATTACCAATTTTAGGTAAAAAGGGCATTTATAGATGAAATAGGCACTAACACCCAGAATGGGGCAAAATAGGCATTATAGGCACTAACAAATACCTCTTATTTTATTCAGAATTTAATGAAACGCATAGATATCTTATTGGTCTAAATTTTAAGCCATAATTAAAAAAGGAAAATAGGGCGATATACGAGCCCTACTGATGAGCAAAAAAACGTAGAATACATAGCATATTTAAATAATTTAAGATTTATTACTTTATGAATTGTAATAATGAATTTGTCAAAATATTTCTCCTCCAAATTAATATTACTTTTGAAACATTTGGTCCCCTCCCCTCACATTTTTAATTTATCTAATGAAAGCTTGAGTTGTTTACCAAAAAGGAATTTAGTCTTTTTGATTTTAAGTTGATTCCTCTAAGTTTTAATTAGAGGTTGTCATTAATAGTCAAAACATCAAAAATGGAATGCAATAAGGTTATTCCTCTAGTACTAGATAAGAATCGAAACATCAAAAACCTAATGTAGACGTGTTATTCTTCAAGTATTAGATGAGAATCGATCACTATTTATGATTTTAACTCGATTCCTCCATGTCTTCAGCAATGGTTACCAATAAAACCGAAACGTCAAAAATCCAATATAGAATGATTATTCCTCAAGTACCAAATGAGAATCAATCGCTATTTTTGATTTTAAGTCGATTCCTCTATGTCTTCAGCAATGGTTACCAATAAAAACCGAAACGTCAAAAATCCAATATAGAATGGATATTTCTCAAGTATTAGATGAGAATCAATCGCTATTTTTGATTTTAACTCGATACCTCTATGTCTTCAGCAAAGGTCAAGTTTGAGTTGTTTACCAAAAAAGAATTTAGTCTTTTTGATTTTAAGTCGATTCTTCCACGTTTTCAGTAGATGTTGCCATTAATAGTCAAAACATCAAAAATGGAATGCAATAAGGTTATTCCTCTAGTAGTAGATAAGAATCGATCGTTATTTTTAATTTTAAGTCGATTCCTTCATGTCTTCAGCGATGGTTACCAATAATAATCGAAGCGTCAAAAATCTAATGTAGAATTGTTATTCCTCAAGTATTAAATGAGAATCGATCATTATTTTTGAATTAAAGTCAACATGAACTGCAAATTGCAAGTGATATCTGATTAATAATAAAGGAATAAACATATTAATATTTCAAATGAATTTGGATCAAGTTTATCAAAGATCCGTTGCAGTTTATTTTTTTTCTATGTTAACTTATGCCGAGAAGCAAGAACGAACGGGCGTCTTTTTTCTAATTTCTTAATTTAACATTAAACAAAATTTACTTAACAAGTGAAAAAGATTTCCTAGAAAAGTGATAAGCGGCCAAGCGGGCCTTCGGGCTTCGCTTGGGCTCAGTCTTTATCATTAAGTGAGTGCGAGTACTCGAGTCACTTTCTCCAGGTAATAACCAATTTATTCTACTTTCTACATTAATATCATTAATTCTAAAGCATTTATTATATTGCTAATTCTTCATTAAATTACAAATTTAATTTTTAAATAAATTATTTATACTTTTATAACGTTTCCAAATCTACTTAGTATTTTTCAAGCTCTAATCTTTAGCTATTCTTCATATTAAAACAAACTGGGGTTTATCGCATACAACATTCGCTAAAATTCTCTTTAATTAGTCGACTGAGTTTATTAATTTTTCAAATAAGAATAAGCTGACATCCACGCGACATGATTTTTAACCGACTTCAAAAAAGGAGGAGGTTATACGACTGATTTTTTTTTTTTGTCTATGTTACCTCATATCTCCGCCAATTGTGAACCGATTTTGAAAAAAAAATTTGCATTGGGTTCAGTCTAGCTTCCGATTGGTCTCATTTTTTTATTGGTATTAGACCTTTTTTGTTAGGTTTGTTTAGTCCTAACTTCTTTGTTTATGAACCGATTTCGATGATTCTTTTTTTATTGAAAAGGGGGTATCTTAGGGATGATGCCATATTAATTTGGTGAAGTTCTGATGATATGATCACTATTAATAACATTACTAAAAAGAGAAAAATAAAAATAATTTTTAAGAAAAAAATAAAACCGACTTCAAAAAATTAAATGCAACAAATAAAATACACTAAAAGGTATTAAATAATTATTATCTTATTTAGTTACAACTAAACGACGAAATATTAACATGAAATTACTGTTTGAAGTCGGTACCAAACAAACTATACCTATAAGCGAGCATACCCTCCAAACGTACTAAGTAAGATCCGTCGAGTGCGATTCATAAAAGGTATATATTTGGCACCCACTTCAAAAAGTAATTTCATGTTAATGTTTCGTCGTTTAGTTGTAACTAAATAAGATAATAATTATTTTATACCTTTTAGTGTATTTTATTTGTTGCATTTAATTTTTGAAGTCGGTTTTATTTTTTTCTTAAAAATTATTTTACCCAACAATCTCTCATCGTACTCTCCCGGGCTAATCTAATCAGCTCTTTTATCTCAATATAAAACAATTTAACGTAAAATTACGTTTTGATATTCTTTTTTTTAACTTGCTTTTGAATTTACCTACTAATATACCATACATAGACATTTTGACAAAATAATAAAAATCTCTTAAAATATCATATTTTCAATGTTCACTTTAGTATAGGACTTTTTTGAAGACCGAAACACTGTGAACACAGTACTTTTTATATAAATAGTCATAGTGAAAAATTTTTATTGATTGTTTTGTGTATAAATAAATACAAAACTTTTATAAAAATGAATAAGAAAACGTTTATTTGATATCCACACGTTTCAGAAGTAATTCTCCCTTTATCAATGGAAATCTGAATCATTAAAATTATTGAATAAAAAATACTTGGTAGGTTTCACATTAAGATATAAAAATAAAACGTCTTTATTCTCGATATATATATATTTCGGTGGCTAACCCATCTTCAGTTACTTTCTGTTCCTCCTGAAGATGGGTTAGCCACCCGAAATATATATATCGAGATTAAAGACTCTCCAAAAATAAATTCGTTTTATTTTTATATCTTAATGTGAAACCTACCAAGTATTTTTTATCCAATAATTTAAAAAAAATGTTTCACCAAGTACCAACACCAAATTCCTTAAAAACTATTCAAATCTGAATCTTTCAAGCGGTGAAATTTCTTTGTGGGTAATTGGTATCTATATATTATTTAATTGAAGATTAGTAGGGATGTAGATAAAATAATTTTATCATAAACAAAAATTAATCAATGCTGACTTTCGTCAATCTATTTCGACTTCATGAGCAGCTTATAATTTGATTGTCTTAAAGTTCATCAGCAACTTATAGATTTTGTTTTAACGTTGCTGATGAAGTCGAAATAAATTGCCGAAACGATCAACTCTAATTTTAGTATTTGAAAAAGTAATTTTGTCCACATCACATATAAAACTTCTATTAAAATGATAAATCATAGACTCGAATCCTTTTAGATATTACACTAGCTGTTGTCCGGAGCGTCGCTAGGCCACGCGGGCCCAATTCTCATCTTGGTCAAAATAATGAAAATAAATAAACAAATCTCATTATAAATACCCCACTTTCAATCAAGAGATTTTTCAATTTTTTTAAACCTCTCCCACTTTCACAATATTGAGCTTGGCACTTGGAACTAACACGTTTTTAAATAAAGGTTTATTTTTTACTAAAGGTCTACTATCTTCACTTTCTGATGAGATTTAGGATATAAGGGACTTAAGTACTCAGTGTGGCGATTCGGTGAAATATAATAATTTAACCAGGTGTGCCCACAGGGAAGAGGGAGAGTTAAGACGCAGAGAGGGTCATTGAAATTTCTGGGGGGCGGGAGTTGAAAAATGTTGCATTTTAGCATTATATGCTAAAAATAAAAAGCGGTCAAGTCTTATAGCTTCAACAAAAAGGTAATCAAAAGCTCAAAAAATTGAATAAAATGGGGGTACTTTTCTTGGGGTGTTACTTTCAATGAAATTGGGGGGCGAGTCATGAAACTGGGGGGGGGGGCACCCCTGATTTAACATATATTTTTTGTAACATCAAAAACCTTAATTTGGCCATGTTTAGCTATTTATCCGCTAGATGCTGAGGCACTCATGATTTACTTTTGCCGGATTTTTTTAAGTTGTTGACCTGGCCTCCACTCGCACATTTTAGGTAGTCAATTTTCCCACCAATAGTTTCTTCGGGTCATAAAGAGTAGGTAATTACAAAATGTTGTTTAGAACGGTCAAAGGGCCTAGGAGTGTATAGTAGTAAACTCCTCCTAAATTCCTCTTTTTAGATATGTACCTATATATATATAGAAAATGATTAAAATTTAAATTATATTTTTCCTTAATAATTTATTGAATTGATGGAGTATTGTATATTTATCGCAAATATATCTGTGCGAAATTCTCGTTCGACAGAAGTAGGCCAATATGGGGCCGTCCATAAATTCCGTCACACGAATTTGAAGATTTTTAGATCCCCCTTCCCCCTGTGTCACATTCTGTCACATTTTTATTGAGCCCCCCACCCCCTCTGTATTGTGACGTCACACTATCACTTTTATTATATATTTGGAAAAATCAAGTGTCTTTGCTAAAAATTGCTTGCTTAAAACTTTTTGTCTAGATTTATTTTACCAACATTTTCAGGTTCGAATAACTTGAAATGTAAAAAATATATTTGAAAATTTTTTAATTTTACTTTTGTGACATCACAATTTTTAAGATCCCAGGGCCCCCCTATCACATTTTGTCACAAATCTGAGATGCCTCCTCCCCCCCCTTACTGTGTGACGTACTAATTTTGGACCACCCCTATTCAATTACAAGATTCTACCAAAAAACAGAGGATTTAAGTTATAAAAAATAAAATTACACAAACAAACATATACATATATATAGCTATATACATACATTTTTTTCATTTCAATATAATTAATCTTCTTCTTGAGCTATTCATTTCTAAAACATTTAGATTGCGCCCGATGAATAATTTTCACTCATTTCTATTATACAAATCTACCTATATACGTATTCCAGGGCTAACTTGGCCACCAGTGGCTAATCAGTCGACCAAACACAACACAAAGCATATCCTCCCCTTGAATGGGTTACCTCACCCTCGCATCTCAACGCTGACACCCTCACTAACTCCCCACCACATCCCTTGCCATATATATATAAATAGGATAAACCTTTTTTTAATTTCTTTTTTTATATATATATAACATATTGTGTGAATAGTTGAAAGGTTTTGCAATTCACACGGGCGAAAATTAAAATCTGTAATGCCCGTTTGTTGTCTTGCATACGCGTAAACAATTATTCTACATATATGTATATATATTTAGGCACAAGGACAACAACAACAAAAGTCTCTTTTTATTTTTATACAAAATTCAATTCTTCTCCTATCTGGTTTATATAATAATAGGCGGACTACCCGCCAGGACAATGCAGAGTCTCCGACGATCCCTGGAACCCTCGGACCAGCCATGATAAAACAAGAACCTTTTATTTATTGCTAATTTATTGTCCGTTCAATCAAACAGAACGCGAATACAAAAGAATGTTGGTAATACAAAAAAAAAATGTAAAATAAATTTGATCGAGAACAATCATTGTCTTTTGTCTCATATGATGGCGTTGGGATTGAAAAATGGACGAAGAAAAGAACTCGAGGGTTTGAGGGATGGGGGAAAAAACAAACAGTAAATAGTAAAAAGAATTGAATTCTTAGACCACGCTTTTATTTGATACAAATTGTCTTTTCATCTTAAATTTATAATTAAAGCGTGTATATTTCCTTTCTTCTTTTTTTTTTTAATAATTCAACCTTATAGATTTGATCTTATCATATTAAATATAAATCACAGATTTTTTTAAATAATTTAATTTGAAGCTTTTATATTAAATATATTATATCAGTGATTGATTATAAATAAACATTCTTTCAGACTATACCTTTTCAACTTCAATTTGGGAATAATCTAATTCAAATTGTGAATTTTATCAAACACTTATGAGGTGTTAACTGTACTTTATACAAATTAGGTGTTAAGTACATATATAATAAGATGATTGAATAAATCTTTAAACCCAGAAAGGCAAGAAAATTGAAGCGATATTTGTTTGAAAAAATAAGTGAAAACTCATCGGAGTCTGAGATGAATCCTTTTTTAAAAAAAGTTTTAAAATAATGTGTCTTAAAAAATACCCTAAATTTTTAGTCGATCCCATTTCGTGCTCCCATGGAGTATTCACTTACTTCTTTTAAATTTAAACCTTCTTAATAGAAATTTTACTTTTTTTAGTTTTTTATGAATAGTTAAATTTATAAATCTTCAGAAAAGCAAGAAAGTTAAAGCGATATTTGTTTGAAAAAATAAGTGAAAACTCATCGGAGCCTTAGATGAGGGGGTTCAAAAAGATGGATCCTTTTTTAAAAAAAGTTTTAAAATTATGTGTCTTAAAAAATACCCTAAATTTTTAGTCGATACCATTTCGTGCTCCCATGGAGTATTCACTTACTAAATTTCTTTTTTTTAATTTTTTTAGTTTTCTATGTATTATTTTAATTTTTTAGAATCCATATTTGTATATGACAAACTAACAACCGAAGATATATGTACCTAGTGAAATTTATAAATTTTCAAACACAGAAAAGCAAGAAATTTGAAGCGATATTTGTTTGAAAAAATAAATGAAAAATCACTGGAGCCTTAAATGAAAAAGTTTTAAAATTATGAGTCTTAAAAAATACCCTAAATTTTTAGTCGATCCCATTTCGTGCTCCCATGGAGTATTCATACTAAACTTCTTTTAAATTGAGACCCTGTTAATATAAATTTTAATTTTTTTTTAATTTTCTATACATTATTTTAATTTTTTTGGAATCCATATTTATATATGAAAAACTAAAGCTAAGACATATTTACCTAGTCAAATTTATAAAATTACTTTTTGAAAATAACTATTCCGATTTTGAAGTTAAAAAGATAAAGTATAAATTAGGAAAAGATTTAAATACATGTTTTTTTTTTGGTACCAAGTGGTATTTTACTCAATATATTAATTTTCACCTGTCTGCGTTAAGTAACATTTTTAGTTTGAGTCTATGCAAAGTGTTTCGAAAATTACCTCAAGAAAATTTCCGAGTTTGTGTGTGAAACAGACTGGTGAGAATAAATAGTAAAAAGTATTGAAGTATTGAATCGTTAGACCATGCTTTTATTTGGTACAAATAATCTTTTCATCATAAGTTAAAGCGTAAATATTCGTTCTTTTTTCCAAATAGTCAAATATAAAAATTAGACCGTTTGATTAAGAATAAATCACAGTTTGATTGTAAATTAAAATATTTCAGACTAGTATGAGTTTAAAGGATTTTTAAAAATTTATAATTTTTTTTTAATCTCAAAATAATTGAGATTCATAAAACTAAATCTCTGTTTGAAATTATAATAATTGGTAATAGGATATAAAATATTTGTCATTATAATACTTTGATAGCTATATGATTTTAGTTAGACAAGTACACCGAGTATTGCAACATTCATTCTGCCATTTCTCTTTTAGTAGATTCGACTTCGACCCCTAGCACTGCACTGAGGTGAAACATGCATGCGCAAATTAAAATTCACATAAGAAATTTTAAAATAGTTTTGCGTGATTCGCCCCGGGGCTGTAAGTCGGATTAAAAATTACACTTATTGATAGAGTGATGGAGAAAGATAAAAAATAAATTATTATTAAGCTTAGTAATACTTGTTACAAATATCAACGGTATATAAATTAGATTTCTAGCAAAGATCGTACATGTATAGAAAGTAGAGTAAAATTCAGAGCAGTTTAGGAGTTAGATAGGCCATCAGAGCACAGCTTCCGGATTCTCGTATTCATTTCAACAATTTAAAAATAACACCGTTTGAAAGCCGCATTCCTCGCATATGTCGTCCTAAGCAAAGGAAATACATTCCTTAGAAAATAATAACATGATTGAGCTAGGAATATTTAGAAATAATTTTATTAAAATAAAATTTTTAATTAATTAGGCGTTCTTTGATTAAAATTTTCCTCTATTGAGTTGCATTCATTCTACCTGAATCGGTGCAGTTTGAAATTATACTATGTAGTTCTAATTAAGATTAATATGAATTTAGATATTTTTATTACTTTATTGGGAATATTTTTTATGTAAAGGCCATAGGGGTATAAGCGAGGGGTGATCCGCAATTGGAAGTAGGCGTATACCTCTTTGGATGTTTTTTGGAAGTACTTGGAAATATTTGAAAATACTTGAAGATATTTGGAAGTTCTTGGTAACATTTAAAAGTACTTGGGAATGTTTGAAAATACTTGGGAATGTTTGGAAGTACTTGGAAATAATTGGAAGTACTTGGAAATATTTGAAAGTGCTTGGAAATATTTGGAAGTACTTGGAAATATTTGGAATTACTTGGAAATATTTGGAAGTACTTGGAAGTACAAGTGGAAGTAGGTGTATAGCATATTAGGTCGCGGTTCACCCCTCGGGTATAAGTATACTGAATCGGCCCCCGAAAGATAATTTAATACTTAGGGGATAAGTAGGTACTAATAAAATAATAAGATCCTGAAAGTTTCAGACCCCTAACTAAATTGGTTTTTGAGAAAAAACAAAATACGTAAAGACAGAAAAAAAAATTTCAGGATCTTATGAACCGAATGATCTAAATTTTTAATAAGTTTTTGGGACTGATAATAGCTTCTGGGGAAAAAATTATGAGCAATAAGATCCTTAAAAAATGTTTTTCTTTTTAATTTCAATTTTTAACCATGATACAATTTGGCACAATATGAAACTATTTTTTCAAACCTTGTCTATTTCACAATAATTTTATGGCTTTTTCAAATTTTTAAAAATGGTACGCCATTGTAGAAAAAAATAAAAACCACTTTTTGGCCCAAATAGTATTATAGGGTATATAAGGTTTGAAAAAAAAATATTAGTTTCATAATTGTTCCAAAATTGTATCATAGTTAAAAATTGAAATTAAAAGAAAAACAATTATTTTTTTCAAGGATCTTATGAACCTATATAGCTCATAATTTTTTCCTAATAAGCTATTATCAGTCCCCAAAACATATTAAAAATTTAGATCAATCGGTTCATAAGATCCTGAGAAATTTTTTGTCTGTTTTTTACATATTTTGCTTTTTCTCAAAAACCAATTGAGTTAGGGATCTGAAACTTTCAGGATCTTATTATTTTATTAGTACCTACATATCTCCTAAGTATCATTAAATTATCTTTAGGGGGCCGATTCAGTATACTTATATGGGCTTTATGAAGTTTTATTTTTTTAAAAGAGTCTTAATTATAATATTATATGTGAATGTGATAATAATTGATATTAATTCAATTTGAAAATTTATTTAATTATTTTTTTAATTTATGCCCTGGATAATTATTCCTTCTGATTTTGATCCAAAAAGAACTTGTCCTATTTCTAAATCTTCACATTTCTAAAATTATTACATGTCTTAATTATCAAATTTTGCGTTTTGCAATAATAAAATATGTTATTAGAATTAGGAAAGGAATAGTGGGATAAAGCGGTTGGCGTTAAAGTCTCCAGATTATTCCGGTTGAATTTAACCACAAGAACAAGAACAAATGTAAAGCAGACGAGACCATTGTTATTTTTGGCTGTTTAGTTTATTGAGGAATCTTGAGTTATCGTAGAGATGGGAATCCAAACAGACATAATTCAGTTTCAGACATTACTAAGTAGGAATAGGCAAATAAAAAACTGGTTTTCAAGTTTACTAATTACCCCAGCGCCTCCGCGTCTCGGGTGATGTAATATTTATTAAACAATATATTATAAATTAATTATTACAGATGTTTTATGCATACAAACATTTTAATAATTATTTAAATGATTAGATAACTCAAATTATTCTAAAATCTATAATTTATTAGAAACTTTTCCCCAAACCACATTAATATTAAATATACCTATATATTAATAAACTATATGTAATATAATAATATTATAATTAATATACATAATACAAATTAATGGCGTTTCGATCACTTTATCTGTCATCGTTATCAAGTATTATAATATAGTCTAGTATCTATTAGGATTAATTACCCTTGTGCTTCTACGATAAGAATATGATAGAAAACTTTTATACATATTTTAATTAAGTGTTTTTTATTGATTAATAAACATATTTAATAATTCAAAATTTGGTTTTATAAAAAAGTTCTAATAAACAATTCACGAGCCAAGTTTATAAAAAATTTTATTCTAAAAGTTACATGCTAGATTCTAATTCAAAAAGATATTATGTAATTTTGATTATCCATTCTTTAAAATTTCAAAATACAATACAAAAAACTTTACAAATAAACATTTTAAATGAGGTTTTGTTTTTAAAATCACTCAAGCTATTTTTTTTCTTTTTAATTAAACTAATCTGATACTCCCGACAAAAAACCTTACACTTTTATAAAAAAAACTGTTAATGGCCACATAAATAAGGTAGATAGGCTACATATCATTCTGAAAAATTGTAACTTTTTTATATAAACTATGCATAATTTAATTCTAAAAATTTAAAAATCTTACTTATCGTTTTTAAAGTTTAAAAAAAATGTAGTTCGATGGCTCTACATGTTAATTTGAACTAACATCTAAATATAGAAAGCTTAAACACAAATTTAAATCGTTTTATATATTTTTTTAGAAGTAATAAAAAATAAATAAAATAAAATAAAATAAAATAAAAAAGATGTTATGGCCTTTTAATTTTCGAAAATCTGTAAATTATCAAATTCTACATTTCTTAAAAATCTTTTAATATTAAAATTAGTGAACATATTGCAAATAAATAAATCTTTGATTTGTTATCATATCAAATGATTTCAGCCTCTATATGATATAATAATAATATATATTTATGCACGGTCATACAAATTAGTGTAAAAGTCGAAATATCTGTAACTGTATTATATACCTACATTTGTAGCCATTTCAAAGGGGTAAGGAGAGTACAAATTCTACACAAAATACAAAGAACTTATTCATTTAAAATGTTTATTTGAAAAATATTTTCCCGATTATAATAATATAATGGATTTTCTAATATATTAAGGAGAAGTTTAAAAACAAATTGCAATTTTATTGCTTATGTTTCTATCTGAAATCACAGATATAATGAAAATGTAAGGGGAAGGCACCAAAAACCCCGAAAACGCATTGCTTCTTTTATTCTAGCAAGTGTTTATGTCACAACCTTTTTTACTTTATTTAATTATATTTAAAAATATACTTTTTCCAGACTCTTTCTATATTAAAAAAATGGCAAGTTTTTAACTTAAATCAATATTTATAATCTGAATATAATTTGATGAAAATCTTTTTTGTCTGTATCTATATTAAAAAAATAAAAAATAATAGTAAATACTTGTCATAGGGTATGTTCGAAACGCTAGATATCAGATTCTTAGTCGGATATTTTAAGATCTGAAAATAATATCACTCTACAGACAATGGGGGCATTTAACAAACGCAACTATTGGCTAAAAGGGGCTTATTATTATATTATGAATTAGAAAGAAAGCCAATTTGGCGCTAAATTATAATTCCTGTTTAATGTTTGGCGCGAAACGGGTTACTTTATCTCTTTCTGAATTCAATTTTATATAAGCCAAAAAAGTGAGATTTGTTTTCACTACTGAGCTAGGAATAATTTTTTTTCACTTATTAATTTAGACAACAGATGAGTAAAAGCTGAAATTAATCGGTTTTACAGTGAACTAACAGTTCAACAAGATGAGCTAAGTTCATTCATCTGTCGCATTTCCTAATATTTCAGTACTTTTTATAACATTAGCGAATTTCAAAACTAAAATCTGAATCTACTAGGTTTAACATAAGAAAAAAGAATTCACAAATAATATTCATCTTTTTTTATAAATTAGTTTTAGTTATAAGATTCAATAATGTTAGATCTTAAAAAATTTTCAGCCCACAAGCAAATTTTGATAACAGAGGCTATTCTATTAAAACAAAGTATTAAACATAAACATTATTTTTTTAATATAGATATGTTATACGACCCAATGTCTCATAGTCCTTCAGTTAGATTCTTATTAATAAAATCACACTGATTTAATTTCTATGACAGACACGATATATAAAAAATAAAATAAATAAAAAAAAATAATAAGACGGGCAAAAAAGTCGAATGTCGTTTAAAGAGCTAAAAATCATGTTAATCATGTGATCTAAAAAAAAAGAAAAAAATCAATGAGACGTTGACAAACAGACTTTGGTGAATATAACTGCAAGGTATTCGTTCTCCAATATAAGGATGGACATTTTATTTATAAAATAGATAATTTTATGGAAAAATCAACTAAAGTATTCTCTACATAATCTGAAGTGTTATAGGAAATTTTTTTCTTACATTTCAGTTGAATTCAACCCCTCGAGAATTAAATCTTTCGGAGCCGTTAGGAAAATTATCTATACAACTAAGATTAAACAGATGACATTTCGCATAAAATCAAAATCAGCTAGTTATTATAGGAAGCGTGCATTAAACATAGAGGATGTACTTCTGCTGAAGGTATGTCTCTTTTGTGTTTATTTATTCAAATAATTTAGGGGAATTCGGGCAAATATTGTATTATAGTATACTAGGTCTCTAACTTTAAAATGCAGGGTTTTTTTAACCCACGTGCCTATAGATTCTGGCGCCATAGCCAATATATATCGTTTTGTAGCCATGACAGCAAGCTTAAAAATGTCATATTTTTGTTTAAACGTTTAAGGACCGGTTGTATGTCGCAAAGTAAATGCTTTTTACAACTAACAAAGGGTAGGTGGTAAATGGAGGGACTGGAATCAGATGACAGGCACTGAAAGTACCCTTTGTTAGTTGTAAAAAGCATTTACTTTGCGACATACAACCTAAGAGTATACTTTTTTCGGTGCTAAGCATATCGAATTTTGAGGCAAACAGAGAGCATTTGCGGCCCATGCTGATTTTCTTATCCAATCAGAAGAAAAAAAGCATCGGAAGCACATCGAATACTTGTGAAAACATACGGTGCAGATACTCAATCTGTCGACACTTGGGAACGGTGGTTTAAACGATTCAGAAGCGGTGATTTCAATGTCAGTCACAAAAAAAAACGTGAAAATTGACCGAAACAGCTTGAAGACACCGAATTGCTGCTCAAATCTGGCGAAACATACTACTAAATTGAAAAACGACCAGTATGGGCTCGAAGGCATGGGAAAGGTGATTTCGCTGTATGACAACGCATCCTATATGCGAGGCCGTTACCGAGAATCTGGACCACATTCTTTTTGAATGCCCTTTCTACTCCGGCCTTCGCCACGAGGAACTTTACGACCCTGAATTCAAAAATGACGTTTCGAAATTAATAGAAAATGAACTCTTCTTCAAAAAATTCAAAAAATTTGCAAGAAGGGCTTTTATCAAAAGACAAGAATACATCAATTCAGCAAGGCAATCCGGTCTGGACCAGCTGATCGAGAATAGGTTAATATAAAACTGTATGAAGGATGCAAGGGCGCGCGAAGGAAAATTCGCGCCTCCGTGCACCTAACATTTAGAAGTAAGTTTGTAACTAAAATAATATTTACATGTAAATGGATGGCTCGGCGAGGACTACCTCGCTTAGCTATTCATCGAAATGATCATATATAATAAGCAAGAAATTGTAAAAAAAAACACAATATATATGATTGAAAAGTTTTTGTTTTGCCGAGAGTAGCAGAGTTGTTGATTCACAAAGAAACAATATATATGCCCAGCTCCTGACATATGTTAAGCGGCTGGGCATCCCACCAAAAGAAAGATGTTAAATTAAACACTAAGAAATGTAAGTACGCGGATTCCTCACGCGACGTTATAAGGGCTGGGCCCTGCACGGGGGCTGATTTACTTACTTATTTGTCAGTCCTCGGGCATGGCCCGGCAACTGCGACAGTCGTGAGTACGCCGCCTACACCTAGAAAAAACCCCGGCCAATAAGGCCGGGCCAGTCCCTAAAGAAATTTATAATAATATAATTATCAGATTTTACAAAAATCTGTGAGCGATGGTTGCCATATGGATCTACCTCCACGCGGTGAGGCACGGGCAATGCTTTACGAATCCACATATTCGTACGGTAGCTAAACGGTCCATATTTAACTTTAACTTCATTAAGACAGGGGTAGCGATGAGCCACCGTCTCCCAAGCTGCTACTAAGGGTAGAAAATAGAGTGAGTGAGTGTATGACAACGCACCTAGTCACGAAACAAAACTGGTCAAGGACACTCTGACAGCACTTGGATGGGAAATATTACCCCACCCGCCGTACTCACCAGACTTTACTCCTTCCGACTACCAACTGTTTTCATCCATGGGACACGCACTTGACGAGCAGCATTTCCATTCTTATGAAGACGTCCAAAAATGTCTCGACGACTGGTTTTGCTCACGCGACTTTCAATTCTTTAGGAATGGCATCCACAATTTGCCTTCTGGATAGATGTCAAAAATGTGTGGAAAGCAAGGGCCCATTCTTTGAATAAAAATATTTTTCCATTTTTTCTACATTAATGTGTATTTTTAGTGGAAAACCTCGCATTATAAAGTTACAGACCTTGTATATCATAGATAAAAGAGTGCACAGAGGCTAGGGGTCCATGAGCGAGTCTCTTTGTCTTGGGCGTTTAATAAATCATCCCACAAAGCTTACATTTTCATCGCCAGCTGGCGGTAAAGTCGTGAGGCATGGTCCCTATAGTAAACTGAACTTTTTAATTTAAAGTAATAATTATCCTAATTTGAAGAATAAATACGAACAATTATTTCACTAGAACAAACGAAAAAAGGAAAACACATACCCTGAGATATTTATTTACTATTAGAATAATAGTAATATGGGGCGACGTTTTGAGGAGTAACTATAGGAAAATTTTGATGTTGATTTGTTCTGATGTTTTGGGCTTCAGGTATTCTTGGTCGAATGAAGTCTTGTTGTATCATATGGTTTGGTATTAAATTTGGTTGTTGCAGCAGAGTCTGGGAACAAAGTGTAATGATCAAAATAGTCTCCGTTAAAGTCAAATCAAACAATCAATAAGATCTACGTACATTCTATGTTATAATATAAGAATACAAAAATACTCGAAAGAAAAAATTATCCAAATAGATATACCATTACAGACCTGTTTTATCTCCCTGAATAATAAATACTACGACAACGATCAAGGAGACTTTTAGGTTAGGCTTTCTCAAGGATTACCATCTACACAAAAGGAAATCACTGAGGTTGATGCAAACACACACATATATATATATATATATGTATTATATTATATTTGCATTCAAACCTTTAATTTCTCTTTATGAATCAAAAATTACTACTTTATTCAAAACAAAATCTTTTCAATTTACTTACTATCTACCCCTAAATTTGAAGACAATAAATTGTGTATGCTCAAGAAAAAATTTATTTTATGTTTTCCAATTGATAGAATTTAATTTCAGAATAGCAAAATATCCAGAATTAGTTATAAATGAAGATTTTTGATCCAATAATAATTGTTCTAGGTGTACTAAACTCTAAGTTTTAAAGGACTCAATAATCAAATTAAGTAATTTTTGGCTAATGATGAGATTAGAAAACATGTTGAAATTTTCTAATCATAATAAAAACCATGGTTAACCATAATTAATAGTTTTAACTTTCAAAATTATTAGTAGTGATTGAATATAATAGAAGGAGTAGTGAGGAAAGAAAAAAATTAACACATATCAAATAAGGTGTAATTTATTGGAATCCTTCCTCCTTTCCTTTCAAACCGACGTTTCGGAGGATTCTTCCTCCTTCTTCAGTGTTTCAAGGGGTCAATGAATGAAACAAATAAAATGTTTCCTTCTTCTCTCCACAGCAGTGTTCAAAACTTTCTCTACTTTAGCAAAGGCATAGAAAAACAATTTTTTTTCTATGCCTTTGCTAAAGAAGAAGAAAGTTTTGAACACTGCTGTGGAGAGAAGAAGGAAACATTTTATTTGTTTCATTCATTGACCCCTTGAAACACTGAAGAAGGAGGGAAGAATCCTCCGAAACGTCGGTTTGAAAGGAAAGGAGGAAGGATTCCAATAAATTACACCTTATTTGATGTGTTAATTTTTTCTTTCCTCACTACCCCTGGGCTGCCTTACATTACATTTAATTAGTCCGTCTCTCTCCAGAGAAAATTTCGTTTAAAAAAAAATTAGTAGTGATATTGAAAAACACAAGGTTTTAATATTTAACGCCTAATGATGCAACCAGCAATTCAGACCGTTCGATTTGAATGCATAACCTAGAACTACAGGCGAATCTCTATCTTTCTAATCTCCCCCCCCCCTTTTTGGTCACCATCATTTCACATAGTTAGTCAATTCATAAGGTAAATAGTTTTAATTATGGAAATTATTAGTCAAGTCAGATACACCGATCAATATTTCGAGTCTTATTTTAAAATAACAATGGCTATTTCTTTCAGTGTCATTTTTGCATTTCATTTCGCCTATTTTTAAATCAATTTCTCTTATTGAAGTTTATTATTATTTATGTTATTATTTGTGTAATTATAGGGAACGCTATTTTTTAAAATTAATTTAATGCGATTTAAAATAGATTCTGAAATACTCAATTTAAACACAAAGACAATTTGTACGTCATATTATAAGGTCGCCCAGGTCCACATGCGTCACGCGGGCCGAGGGTTGGCCGGCCCTGATCTAGTCTAAAATGGAAGAGTCATCCAATTCATCAACCTGAGCAGCAAAACTTCATTAAGGGCCGGTTGTATGTCGCAAAGTAAATGCTTTTTACAAGTGACAAAGGGTAAATGGTAAATGGAGGGACTGGGATAGCCAATCAGATGACAGGCACTTTCACTTGTAAAAAGCATTTACTTTGCGACATTCAACCGGCCCTAAGAATCATAGATTTATCTGGTTGAAGAGACCGGACAGTTTGACTGGCTGTGGCCAAATCGGCTCTTAGTCTTAGTTCACACATGACGGAATTTCCGCTGAGGAAATTTCCACCCTTGAGTGCAACCCACTTTAGTCAGTTAAACTGTACAATGTACATATAAGCGTTTAATAATTTAATATTTATGAAAATCAAATATACTCTTTTTTACCAGTGTAGGCTTGTATTGCATTATAGGTACTACCCTTGTTCACCTAGGCAATACTAATGAATTTTTTTTTTAAATTATTATTATAGACTTGCAGCTTGTATCATTATTCTAAAATTGATGTAATAGATGTTAGAATAGAGACTGACTAACTCTAAGTAAGTTTGATTCAAGCTTTCTCTCGAGTTGACTTTACTTAAATAAACAAAATCCAGTTTTATTGTATGTTTTGAAATTGACTATTTGAATGCAAGTTGACTTGATTGGAAACTTGTATAGTGTAATTCTATAATTCAGGCTTAAAGCAAAAAGTGACAACTACATAGCAACTGTAGATATTCTATTAATAATCAGATAGAATTAGGTAGATGAACAAAGGTAGCAAAAATACACTAACTATGATGGTACACACAGTTTTGACTACAACTTCATAGAAGGTCGATAGTTCAAATAAATTAGTCTGAAGATATTTGGGAACTCTTCTTAGCAGGTTGATATTTTTTAACTATCTGTAGAAACTAGATCTCATTGCTTCCCCAAGATCAGGTTATTTACAATTGAATCGTGAATAATTCACTGTTCAAGGTGCAAGAATGGAGGTCAGTTATAACTGTTTTTCTACCATTATTATTATTACTATTTATGATAAGTTCACAAGGTCACATCAAAAGGGTTTGTAAAAGACAAGCAAAGAAAGGAATAGAAACCAAATGCCTTGCAAGTGGAAGAATCTGTGGTCATGCACGTGGTAATATATAGAAGAAAGAACAGGCAGAAAATGTGTTCACCAGTTATTAAAAAATATAATAAAAATTGAAGAATGTTTTTAACCAAAAATAGATTTTATAAAATTCACAAAAATAATAATAATAATAATAATAATGAATCATTTGTATGAATGTTGTTAGATTTCGTGGGTGTGATGAAACTGTATTAGATGAAGGAGGAGGTAGCAGCCAAAGTTGGATGCGCTGGGTTCACTAAAACACCCTGAATAAAACGTTTCGGCATGAATTTATTTGGCCATCTTCAGTTAATTGTGAGTTATACACAAAATGCGGTACACATGTGATCGAACCAAGCCTTGTCAAAGAACCTTTGGCCACAGGCACGTTATAAATTTGCATGGAGCTACAATTTTTATTTTTGACAAGGCTTGGTTCGATCACATATGTGTACCGAATTTTGTTTATAACTCCCAATTAACTGAAGATGGTGTTGCGACACACTGTTGGTTTTTGGTTGCAACCCTTCTTGACCAAAGAAAGGTTGGCGATTTGTCTCGAAGATAGATCCCCGTGACTGGTCTTGGTAACGGGCCCAAGCGATTCGGCCTGTTTAAGCCCTGGTGCTGGTTTTGAAGAGAGGAATGAAGGGTGTATTTTTAAAAGAAAGAGATTATTTCATTTGGTTTGTTTATTCATCTCTTACGGACAATTGACAACCGACTGAACACCCCAACTGGGCTTCAGGTTCGAACTGTCTCTATCAACAGCAAAATTACAACTGCCCAAAACTCTCCACTGATTCAAAACCTGTCTGTCATTTCTGGGAGTTTCCACAAGAAAATATTCCCGATTCGTCAATTTCCTAATGAGTAAGGCGTGGTGACCTAATTGAAACGCCCAGTTTTAGAATTCCTGCTAGAGAAAATTCTCACGATTTTCTCTTGGCAACTTTGGAAGAATTTCTAAGAATTCAATTTACATCTGACACTAAAGTCAGCCGGCCTAAAGTATTAAACATGTCAATCTAAATTTATTGTTATTACAATTGCTTTTCCCACCATTTCCACCAAATATTAGTCTATTGTTGAAAAGCACGTCCTTTATAATAAGAGTTACCTGTCCCAGCAAAATATGACCTTTAAACAAATAATTATATTTATATTTCTAAGGAAAATATTTTCGGCTCACAACAATGGCCAAATAAATTCAGGTCGAAGCGTTTTATTCAGGGTGTTTTTAATTGAACCCAGTGCATCCAACTTTGGCTGATACCTCCACCTCCATCTAACAATAATGAATCATCTTAAATATTTATTTTAAAAACTTCACGTTTCCATTCTCCGATATCAATGTGAAATAAGAAACAAAATAAGAAGAATAAAATTAAATTTTGACATTTTTTATTGTTTTATTTACTTTATCAATTAAACACAATTTTTGAATTTTTTTTATTTCGAATAACGATGTAATTATTAATGATTATATTCAGCTTTTGCTGGCAAATTATTCATTAAAGGAAAAAGAACTCGCAGCTCTAGCTCAAGAGTGATAACAGAGAGAGAAAGTGAAGAGGCAAGTTCCCACAGAAGAGGTTCGACCGGATCCACATAGATATACATGCAATTAATCACACGGAGCGTACCTCATAGGGGCGTTCAGAAGAACTTGCAGAGAGACGATGAACTTGGCACTGATTAATATGAGTTGGAACTTTATTTGGTAATTCCGAAGGGCGAAAGTTCCATTGGTTGTTGTTGGTCCAGTTATCAAATAAGTCTAGAAGATTACGACCCGTGTGCATGATGACCTAAAACAAAAGAAAAATTGTCAATTTTAAACATCATATTAGGGACCATCCATTAATTACGTCGGTACTTGTGTATTAACGCGGTTTTTGGCGGTTTTTAAATTTCTCCAATCTACACCTAAAATCTTTGAGATAAATCATAAAATAGAATAAATCAGTTCCCTCTGTCAAAAAACAACTTGAATAGGTTCGGTTTATGATCTCGGTTTGATTAGATAAAAATGCTGGCACATTAACGCCACCGCAAGGTTTGTTTGGGAACGCATTTTTATCTAATCGAATCGAGATCATAAACCGAACCTATTCAAGTTGTTTGAAAGGTTTGTTTGGGATCGCATTTTTTATCTAATCAAACCGAGATCATAAACCGAACCTATTCAAGTTGTTTTTGCTAGAGGGGAGCTGATTTATTCTATTTTATGATTTATCTCAAAAATTTTAGGTGTAGATTGGCGAAATTTAAAAACCGCCAAATCTGTAGCTGCGGTGGCGTTAATATACAAGTACCATTACGTCACCCGAATTTATTGGTTTTTAAATCCTTTCTCCCAACCAAAACATTCTTTGAAAAAACAGTCCAAGTTCGAAAAAGTAGTGAAATCTAGTGTGCAGCCAAGTTAAATTCGCCAAGAATAATTATGTTGAGAGATCTACTATTTTATCAATTTAAATATTCTTGGCGAATTTAACTTGGCTGCACACCAGATTTCACTACTTTTTAGAACTTCGCATGTTTTTTCACAGAATGTTTTGGTTGGGATTTCTCTGCTTTTTGTAAGCTATGAGGAAGCCAGTTGGTCTAAAGGGCTAGAGAATTTTTATTTTTGACCCCCCCCCCCCTCTCCCATTTTTTGTTGTTAGTTTTTGGATTTCTAGCCTTCAGGGGGCCCACAGAATATGTATAAAAAATTTGGTTGAGTTTGGTCCAACGGGCTAGAATTTTCCTTTTTGACCCTCCCCCCATTTTTAAGAGGTTGAAAGTTTGGATTTTTTGAATTTTTCCTTTGTTTGTGTCCCAAACTTTACTAGCAGGTGAAATTTCATGATGCTGGAATGATTGGAAGTACCCTATAGGTTTTGATGACCTGTCAGTGAGTGAGTCAGTGAGCGCCAAAATTAGCTATTTTCTCAGGTCCTTATCTCAGAATCTATTTAATCTATATTATTGAAATTTGGTACTCTCCTCAAGATGGATTACATAATTACATGTGTATAATTTCAGCTCTGAATCTCAAATAAATTCCGAGCTGCAGAGTGGTCGAAATTAGCTCGAAATGGTTCGCGTAAATAGCGTACCGCATGTACGGTCAAGCCAGTGCTCGAATATAGCCTGCCCACGCTGTGCGCTTTGATTTGAGACTTAAATTTGGAGCAGTTTTGAAAAAATTGCATTTTTTTGTTGCCAATAAAATATTCTAAGTTAAGAAAAATAAAAACAATTACAATATCTGGTGGAGTCCTGTTTCTAGCAGCATTCGAATTGTCGAAACTGTCATATCCGCTACTGAAACTGATGGATCTAGGACCCAATCGAAATTGCTGGTTCTCATGGTGGATGGGCTCGGGAAGTGCGACGGCTTGAGTTAAACTTTCTTCGAAATCCTCTCCGGTATCACCATTGGCATTAACGTCATATTCTTCTTGATGGAAATCAATTTCGGCATCGGTAGGGTCAGGGTTGATTGATGCTGATTCATTTATTTCGAATCTCCCAACAACTGAAGAATCAGCATCAATTGAAGAATGACCGCCAGTGGCGCTCTCGGCCTTCTCGTCATGGTGACTCAAAGATAGAGATGATTCTGCCGTCATGGAAAAATTCAAGCTTGGTTGACTTCACTAAAACCATGGTTAGATTTACCTCCGTTTCTGTCGTATTTGTCTGTTCAACCTAAAAAAAAAATCCACTTAATTATTTTCCAAATTTTCAAAACGACTGATATTTATTATCTTTTTTTAATATAATTTTAAATTATGTGAATTAAATATATAAAATTTAATAAAAATACTTACATAAAAAGTATATATTATTAATTTATTAGAGAACATAGTTTCAAAGGTTTGACCTTCATCATCAGTTTTTTTAAGGAGGTTCTTTCGCGAGAATCCACACAAGTTTTAGCCTCGTAACCACTCTATAAATATGAACGGTGCTAAAATTTTAGGTTATGTTTTTTTAACGTGACTGTACTTTTTACACTGCTATATTCTCTTTATGAATGGATCGTTTCCAAGCCATTGATCTTATATCCCCTCCACTAAAAATAATCGCCCAAATATGTTTTTTTTTATCAAAACTACGTGGTAAATAATTTCAATTTTTTTTTAATTTACTCCGAATATATTATTCTAACAATTATTTGTTTTTCATCAAGATGGTGAAAGTCCTTCAATGAAAAAAAAATAATGATCATATCCCCACCCTTTCCCTATCTACCCTATGTTAAATATGTCATTTTTAATTGCAATTATTTCATGTTTGGTGTGGTAAATCGTCTTCAAATTTTAACAGTATGTGTATTATGCTTTTACTGACTTATATTCCAAGTTTCGAAGACTTCTTCATTTTTGCATTTGTGAAAGAACTACCTTAATTAGAAATATTTTTTGTATTTTTCATGGATTCAATTACCCGATTGGATATAGATAAATTCGTTTTATTGTTATATAGCAATTTAGCCACATAACAAACTATAGTTGTTATATCAAAACGAATTTATCTATATCCAATCGGATAACAAAAACATATTTATAATTAAAAGATTGATGATGAAGGTCAAACCTTCGAAACTTATGTTTTTTGCATCAAGCAGAGGGCAAACCTCACGATTCAATAACTCTGCTACTGTCGACAAAAAAATCTTTTTAATTAAACCCTTTTAACTTATAATGAGAGGTCAGCAATTTAAAAATACCATTAGTCATTTTCAAAATGAGATTAATAATATCCAAAATATGATTACACAAGTTCAAAATCGGATTATTCGGGGGGTCGGGTAGGCTAGGCGGTAGCATGTCAGCCAGCTAACCAAGAGGACCCGAGTTCGAATCCGGCTCGGGGCATCCGGCTAAAAATCTGACCCCGAGGTAGAGACAAATTTAAAAATAAAAAATGGATAGTATCGTAAATGGCTTATGGCTACCATGGCCGAAAAGCCAAAAAAAAAAAAAAAAAAAAAAAAAAAAAAAAAAATCCGGATTATTCAATTTTCAAATGAGATTAAACAATTTAAAAATGAGAATAATTAATTGAAAATTGAAAATTAATTTAAAATAGTTTCAATTCGAAATAGATGAATCCCATTTTGAAGTTGAAAAGGTATGAAACAAATTTCTTAAATTTTGAATTTTATATACGTTAACCAACTAAATAACCGAACTTCTTATCTCGGTCAAAAAGACTAATAATTTATTAGGTATCAATAGAAGTATTTTCTTTTCTTTTTTGTTAAGAGAGAATGGTGTGAGTTCTTGGTGAAACATATTTAAATAAAGTAAAGAAAATTTTAAAAAATAATAAGTAACTTAAAATTTAACTAGCCCAGGTTCAAGCCCGAGTCGCTGCAATCCGACTTTAATCTGATCCCTACACTAATTTAGACACACTTCCTCACACACACACACACTTGCAATCAAAGTCCATAATGGACTTTAGTTTCCGAAGGCCAAAAAAAAAAAAATATATATATATATATATATATATATATATATATATATATAATTATATGTCCGTTCAGTTGTCAAAACATTATTTTTTGGATTTTATGAAAATGTTTATTTATATATACGAATTTGAATGATTGTTGGTCTGTCTGTCTGTTTGACCTTAATGGACTCTTACACCATTTGTCTGATTGAGATTAAATTTTTGTACACATTATTTTCTCACTTTCGCGGATAAGACTGATTTAGTATCATCAATTTAAAATCAATTTAATTTTTCAATTTTATTCACAGGCCCTAAAATAAATATGAATGAATAGATTTTTGTTATAATAATAGAAAGAGAACAAAAGGCTTCTTTTTAGATCTTTTCAGACCTATTCATTCAGAAAAGGGTAGATGGTTTGTTTACTTGGCCTTTTATATTTATGAAAAATTAAGTTATTTTTTTTAAATATTTATATTTTTAATTAAAGGTAATCTGGTCACCAAGAAATCTGTACAATTGTCTATTTATAAAAATATTTAATATCTTAGTGTTGCTTTCTAAATTTTAGAGAAAGCAACTTTTTTTTCTTTTTTTGAAAAAATTTTACAATTGAATAAGGAGAAATTCTCCCGAAACGTTTTGTTTTTTTAAAATAAACGTGTTTTGGATTGTTTTTTTATAAAAAATATTTGGATTTTTTTAATTTATAAAACAACCAATAAATTTTTTTCTTTTCTATAAAACTTTTTTTATAAAAACAATTTTATTTATATTTATTTGAAAGTAGGTATTATAGATAAAAATATTTTAACTCAATTTTTGTGGTTTATTTGTTTTGTTATAATTAAAAATGATTTTTGAAATTATTTATAACAAATATAAATAGTTCATTGCCAATAGTTGAAGTAAAATTTTAAGTATTATTGGACTTATTTTTTATAAGTATAAATATATATTGAAGTAAACAATCAGAAGAAAATAGGAACAATCAAACAGTGTTTAAACCATGCGACCAATTGCGACGTTTCGCCAAATTTATTCTGGCTTCATCAGGCTCTATACAAAAACGAACACAATTGAATTATTCATAATCATCAACTTCAACCCAGACACATAATAATTCAATTACCTTGATCAAACTTTTAAAACACTATATATATAATAATAATAATAATAATAAAACAATTTACACAAAAGGTAATCAATTTTGGACAGCTAATACCTCAATCCCGAGACGCCGCCCGCCAGGGCACCCCTCCCGGAGGGTCTAGTTAGGACAGGCGTGCCGGAGCCACGCCGGGTACTGCTAGTATACCTATATACCTATATGTGTGTGTGAGTATTGCCCCCCCCCCCCACCCACCAAGACAAAATCCTCAAATCCTGGGAACGCCACTATGTCCCTTGAATAGCAACCACTTGAGGTCAATACAATAAAATTTAATCTTAAATTTGAAAATTTTCCTCTAGACATTTGATGCTTTATTATAAAACGAATTTTTGTGGTTTCTATAAATGAATTGTATTATTTCTGATAATAATATCCCAAACAAAACATTCTGTGAAAAAACAGGCCAAGTTCGAAAAGTGGTGAAATCTAATGTGCATCCAATCTAAATTCACCAAGAATAATTAAGTTGGAGAGATCTACTATTTTCTCGACCTAATTATTCTTGGCGAATTTAACTTGGCTGCACATTAGATTTCACTACGTTTTTGAACTTCGCCTGTTTTTCCACAGAATGTTTTGGTTTGGATTTCTCTGCTTTTTGTAAGCCCGTTGGTCAAAACGGCTAGAATTTTTATTTTTTACCCTCCTTCTATTTTGGGTGGTTAGTTTTTGCATTTCTAGCCTTCTGGGGGCCCAAAGAATATGTATACAACATTTGGTTGAGTTTGGTCCAAAGGTCTAGAATTTTTATTTATGACCACCTCCCTCCCCCATTTCGGGTAGTTAATTTTTGCATTTCTAACTTTCTGCGAGCCCACAGAATATGTATACAAAATTTGGTTGAGTTTGGTCCAACGGGTTAGAATGTTTTTTGATCCTCCCTCCATTTTGAACGGGTTGAAAGATAGAAAGTTTGGATTTTTGGAATTTTTTCCTATGTTTGTGTCTCAAAGCTCAACTAGCAGGCGAAATTTCATGATCCTGGAATGATTGGAAGTACCCTAGAGGTTTTGATTACCTGTCAGTGAGTCAGTGAGTGCCAAAATTAGCTATATTCTCAGGTCCATATCTCAGAATTCATTTAAGCTATATTATTGAAATTTGGTACTCTCCTCAAGTTAGATTATATAAATAAATATATATATATATTTTTTTAATGCAATCGAATGCAAGAAGTGGCGCACCAGTAAAGATGCAGCCCCTATGGATCTCGAAAGACCCTTGGAAGAGAATGGAAAGTTGATTAAGTGAGAGGGTGGAGACGTAGGTGTTTATGCACTCGGGTTTTGAAGGTTTGAAGATTATAAGTGCTGGGAAAGATGGAGGCTGGGAGAGTTCCAGTTCCTTGAAGTCATGAGGATATACGTATTGGCGAATGAAGTGGTCCGGCACTTTTCTAATTTGACGGTGAAAGTGTGTTGGGAGTCGGCAAACGCGTGCTACGCGCAAATCATGCTTTGAGGGGAATTATTGATTTTATATCTCATCAGAGCACCTGCCGTGATAGTATCTATAGAAAAGGGAAAGGGCAGAGACATTTCTTGAGCTAGCGAGTCGTGGGAGTCGGTGAGGGTAGAATCGTCAGCGTTTCTGAATTGTATCCAGGGTAGCAAGAAAATATTTAGAGGCTCCTCTCCATAGATGAGAGCCGTATTCGAAACAGGGGCGGATTTGGGCCTTGTAGATGGTGAGAAGATGTGGGGGCGTGAAAAATCGCTTGGACCTATATAGACGTAATTTCAGCTCTTTATCTCAAATGGATTCCGAGCTGCAGAGGGGTCGAAATTGACTCGAAATGGTTCGTGTAAATAGCGTGTACGGCCAAGCCAATACTCGAACTTGGCCTGCGCATGCAGTGCGCTTTGATAACAAGAACATTATATTATGATATAAATAAACATATGTGTATAGAATGAAAAAAATTTGAATCTTATGTGAACAAATTTATACAGGAAAAAAATCGTAATACGTACCAAAAAAATGCAGATAGAAAAAAAATATTTTAAAAGTTGTTATAGAATATAAATGTTTATAAATAATACTAAAATTTCAAAATTAAATATAAATACAAAATCTAATATGCCGTGTTTTTACTTCATAGAGTATACTTCCGTGTTTCCATCTTGATAGTAAATATTACGTACTAAATCATAGAGTATAATTATAAATAGTGACAAATTTTTTAAATTTTTTTCTAATTAATGATTAAAATCAATTTTAATTAATAAATTAAACACATCTGCTCGACATGAAATAGTTTTATATGTATTTGTGATTTTTATTTTTATTTATTTTTTATAAAGAAAATTCAATTTATTTTGTTGGTTAGACTGAAGATGTAGCAATTTTTTCTGGTTAAGCCATCCCTCGTAAAATATGCAAATAATAATAATAGTTTATATTAAAAGATTTTAGTTATTTTCTAATTATACGATCTGTGGTCGAAATCAAAAAAAAACCTCAATGAATAGTAAATATTTGCTCTTCTTTTTCTAGTGCCATACTCGACTTCGAGCGACAGCGATAACTATGGAGACTATCCTCTCCATTGTAATTTTAATGGGAAAATTTTTCACAGGGGTGGTTTCCCATTGCCTTCCCCTGAAGGAATCAGATTATAGGCGGTCACATATTTGCATCTAGCCGGACTTGAACCCACGCTAGCTTGATTGGAAGGCATGCACTTTAACCATTCGGCCAACCTGACTCTTAAATATTTATTACATGACACAAATACACCTGTTTTATAAAAACAATTACTAACATCAAAAGTTTTTAAAATAATATTCACTTCAATAATGGAAAATATTTTACTGAAATCTATTAAAGTCCATAAAACAAGAAAAATGTGTGTTTTTCATCCTCATTATAAAAAATTCAGAAGATATAAAAAAGTACCTAACCCTATTTAGGAAAACTGAACTGAAGGAATAAGATCTTTTATACTGGCTTATCGACAAAGCGCTTCTGCGCTTTACCCATTTTATAGATAGGTGCATGTGCTCTGGTTAATTAAAATTAATAATTTCCCTCAAAGCCTCTTTTGCGTGTAGTACACGATTTGGGGAGTAGGAACACCCATCTGGTTGGCCGAGAGTGGAGAGTCGTTGCCTATGGATCAGCTAGCCCGGGCTCAATCCCTATTCTCTCCAAATATTTGACCAGCTATAATCTGATCCCTACATCAAATTACACACAATTCCACAATCATGCAAACACATTCAGGAAAAAATAAATAACTCTAACAAGTGGCTAAATGGGAATTTAATCCCGAGGCTAATAAATAAATAAAAACTGGACCTAAGACTTTATAATAATGTAATCTTCATCCCCATGACAAATTCTATTTGTCAAATTTTTCAAAATATTTAGATATACAGTGAAAATCGCTTAGCATGAAACGGAGGGGACTGAAATATTTCTTCTTGTTAAAAGAATTTCGTGTTAAACATATTGCATTGCAAATAAAAAAAACTATGTATACTCACCAAAATTTCATTTATTAAAGTACCTACATCCTATTAGATACACTACATTTGAAATTATGTAATATACATTTTGTACATACATATGTATCGAAGGAGACAATAAAAGAGTGTGTCTTCTGATCTTCATAAATTAATTCCTGTGAATCCATTTTAATAGACTGATGAAGAGGGCAAAGCCCTCGAAACTATAGTCTCGTTATAAATAAATAAAATTTATAATTCCAGCAGAAGACACACTCTTTTATTGTCTCCTTCAATATATAAAAATTCTGCTACTCTCGGCAAAAAAACTTTCAATTTACATATGTATCAGTGCCGTGCGGCGCATCCCTAAAATTTCAAAAAATTTAGAGTATTTTCAAATTATTATCCGTTATTTCAAATATTTCTATAAAAAAAATTGTTTTGAAAACTATAATGGTTCTCGAAATGAAACAAAATTGTTGCATAGTTTCAATGGGCAATTAAAATGAATGATTTCTCCCGAAAAGGGTGCTGATAGAAGTATTGAGGTCCCTGCCTAGTATATCTACTAGTTCAAGCATGTCAAAGACAAGTCTAGACGAGTTTTAATCGAATGAAAATTGTTCTCGCTTGGGAACTATTAAAATAGTAATAATACAAAAAAGGAATAAATAAAGATAATTCGAGAATTTCTGGACTAATCCATTTCTAACAACTCTCAATATATAAGATCGGAAATAACTAAGAGCCCGGTTGTATGTCGCAAAGTAAATGCTTTTTACCACTAACACAGGGTAGATGGTAAATGGAGGGACTGGAATGGCCAATCAGATGCCAGGCACTGAAAGTTCCTGTCATCTGATTGGCCATTCCAGTCCCTCCATTTACCATCTACCCTGTGTTAGTGGTAAAGCATTTACTTTGCGACATACAACCTGCCCTAAGAGGGCTCTAGACAAGTCAGACCTTCCTTATGAGTAGAGACCGGATTCCTATGCAATTGCATATTTTGTTTGCCGCCACATACGACCCATGGGATCAATTATCTATTCGAATTATGCATCTAGGATACTATGGGTTAAATTTTATACTGGATATTTTTGCATATTTGAGTAATATTGCATAAAAGTGCATATTTGAAGGATTTTTGTCAAATATTGCCTATTTCGTGCCAAATACAGATTTTTTAAAGTTCCTTAAATTTGCCCCCATTACATCTGAGAAAGTGGAGCGCTCCTTTTCATTGTATAAATCAAATTTAAGTCACCCTAGATATAATAACCAGAATACAATTTAGAAAAATACTTGTAAACATTATTTACAATTACAATCAAATTTTAATTATTTTTGAGATTCTTTGTTAATTATTTTATTTTATTTTTTAATGGCCTTCGGTAACTATAGCCCATTTTGGCCATTGACTGCTCGTGTATGTGTGTGAAAGTGTGTGTAAATTAGTGTAGTGATCAGATTATAGCCGGACAAATATTTGCATTATTTTATTTGTTTATTATTTCTACAATAACAAAAGCTTCTT
Organism: Forficula auricularia; assembly: GCA_024734495.1. NCBI lineage: Eukaryota > Metazoa > Arthropoda > Insecta > Dermaptera > Forficulidae > Forficula > Forficula auricularia. The sequence goes on from JALMQS010000099.1 coordinate 66,012,787, forward strand.
AATATAAAAATTAAAAGCAATACAATAGAATCGTGTCTGTTAAATAAAAATACCCCCCCCCCCGTATTTTTTCGATCACATATTTACTTTACCATACAGGGTATGGTCAAGTATTGTAATCGTGCATGAAAAAAGTGTTTTTTTCCTTCTTTTTTTCGAAATATCTCAAAAACGGCTGAAACTATTTTGATTAAAAAAATTGAACAAAACCTTGGCATTTCGCTCTACAAAAAAGCTCTAAGAAGTGAACATCGAAAAAATTATATTTTTCGAGATAATAATTGTTTTGTTATAATGTCTGTCAGTCTGGTTGTCCGGTTGGGTGTCTGTTAGTCTGTGCGTTACCAAATTTTTGTAGACGAGCTATCTCAAAAACTAGTTCGAATATCGAAACCAAACCTCACATGTAGTTTTGGTCCATTGAGATTAAGAGCTGATTAGATTTTGGTGCAGATCGACCCAAAATGAAGGGGGTGGAGAGGGGGTTAAAAATTACAAATCTATCTACTAATTTTGTATACATAATCAGTGGACCCTCAGAAGTCTAAAAATGCAAAAACTAACAGCCCAAAATGGGGGGGGGGGGGCATGGTCAAAAAATGAAAATCTAAGTTCTTGTGCCAAACTCAACCAAATTTTGTATACATAATCAGTGGGCCCCCAGGAGTCTAAAAATGCAAAAACTAACCCACCTACATGAATATAAATAATTTTATTAAATATTAAATATAAGTGAGGGGCCAGGTTGTATGGTAAAGTGAAGTGGATGGCCACATCAGAACACGTCAGCTAATTTGAAACATTATTATATTCATTTTATTCAAGAGCACCTATTATTTCTTTGAGTTTAATGATTTTTTAATAGATTAAATATAATGAGAATTTTGTGAAATTTTTACTCAATAAAAGTATATAGTTGACACTTGGTGTCTATAGCTTACTTTAACATTTTTAACCGACTTCAAAAAAGGAGGAGGTTCTCTATTCGATTGAATTTTTTTTTTTTTTTTTTTTTTTTTTTTTTTTTTTTTTTTTGTGCCTATGTTACCTCATATCTCCGCTAATTGTCAACCGATTTTGAAAATTTTTTTTGCATTGGGTCCAGTCTAGCTTCCGATTGGTCCCATTTTTTTTTTCGATTTTTTTCATAGGTATTAGACCTTTTTTATTAGGTTTGTTTAGGTTGTTTAGACCTAACCTCTTTGTTTATGAACCGATTTCGATGGTTCTTTTTTTATCCGAAAGGGGGTGTCTTAGGGATGGTGTCATATTAATTTGGTCAAGTTCTGATGATATAATCACTATTAATAACATCACTAAAAAGAGAAAAATAAAAATTTTTAAGAAAAAAATAAAAACCGACTTCAAAAAATTAAGTGCAACAAATATAAAAATACACTAAAAGGTATAAAATAATTATTATCTTATTTAGTTACAACTAAACGACGAAATATTAACACGAAATTACTTTTTGAAGTTGGTGCCAAAAATATACCTTTTATGAATCGCACTCGACGGATCTTACTTAGTACGTTTGGCGGGTACGCTCGCTTATAGGTATAGTTTGTTTGGCACCGACTTTAAAAAGTAATTTCGTGTTAATATTTCGTCGTTTAGTTGTAACTAAATAAGATAATAATTATTTTATACCTTTTAGTGTATTTTTATATTTGTTGCACTTAATTTTTTGAAGTCGGTTTTTATTTTTTCTTAAAAATTTTTTATTCCTTTGATAGCACTCCTTTAAATATATAGTCTTTGTCTTCAATTTTAATTTTTTAGTCCATAAAAAAATTTATTTTGCCAATTTTTACTGCATGTATTTGTAATATATGTTAAGGTTGCTAAGCAACCAGTGCTGGTTTATCTTATTGTTAATGATTTTTATTTGCATATTTCAACGTATTCTGCGTATTACTTGCATATTTGGGCCTTTTTAACTGCATATTTTCCTGTCTCTAGTTATTAGCAATAGAATTAGGAGAAATTAAAGATTTTCTTATACAGGCTGATTCATTATAGAAGATGGTCGATTTCCTGTGGAGTTTAATTCATAAGATTAATTTCTGATTCCTATCCTCACTCATGCAAAGCAATATCCGTTTGAGTCCCAAAATATATTTTTTAAAAATCTAATGTTAAATTTGAAAAATAACGAAAATGATGCCGTATTATATGAAATTTGCAAAAAAAAGCAAAGATTAAAATAAAATTTCAAAAAATGAAGGGTACTTTTTTGGACAACATCCCCTCTGGTTTAAAAGTCACCAATCTCCATTAATATGTATGTATGTATGCATTTAATAAAAAACAATAAAACGAATAATAATATTAATAAAAACTTAATAAACTTTAATATATGTATCTACTTAATTTTAAGTTTTTTTATAAAAACAAATAAAAATGTTTTGATTTTTTGAAAAATAGCATATTTTGTTCATTCCGAGAAGCGAATCTTCTTGTGTTAAGCGATTTTTATTTCATGTTAAGGAAGTTCTTTCGTGACAATCGACACAAAAAGTTTTAGCCTCGTAACCACTCTATAAAAATGAATGGTGCTAAAATTTTAGGTTATGATTTTTTAACGTGACTGTACTTTTTACACTACTATATTCTCTTTATGAATGTATCGATTCCAAGCCATTGATATTATATCCCCTCCACTAAAAATAATCGCCCAAATATGTTTTTTTTTTTTTATCAAAACTACGAGGTAAATAATTTCAATTTTTTTTTAAGTTACTCCGAATATATTATTCTAACAAATATTAGTTTTTCATCAAGATAGTGAAAGTCCTTCAATGAAAAAAAATAAAATAATGATCATTTTCTCCTTTCCCAATCTACCATATGTAAAAAATTTCATTTTTAATTGCAATTATTTCATGTTTGATGTGGCAAATCCTCTTCAAATTTTAATAATGTGTGTATTATGCTTTTAATGACTTATATTCCAAGTTTCGAAGACCTTGAATTTTTGCATTTGTGAAAGAACTACCTTAAAAGAAAAAAATGTATGAAAATACCTATTATTTGGTCTCGATCGTATTATTATTTCATGTTGACTGATTATTTATGTTAAACGTTTTCGCGATAAACGATTTCCTCTATTTACCTCGATAAAAAATTTGTCATTAATAAAAGGAAAGCTTGTACGTGATACACGATTGATACTCATTTAAACAATTCAACTGAATGTACTATTTTATATTTTTATAAAATATTTATATTTATTTTTACTGTAATATTATCAAAAAATAATTAATATACCGGGTGAGTATTTTATCTTGAGACAGTCTTATAACTCAAAAACAGTGCATTATATGGAAATAAGTTGTTCTGATGTGGCCATCCACTTGAATTTACCATACAACCTGGCCTCTCACTTATATTTAATATTTAATAAAATTATTTATAACCATGTAAGGGGGGGGGGTAAGTTTTTGCATTTTTAGATTACTGTGTGCCCACTGATTATGTATACAAAATTTGGTTGAGTTTGGAACAAGAGCCTATATTTTCATTTTTTGACACTACCCCCCCCCCCCCCCCATTTTCGGTGGTTAGTTTTTCCATTTTTAGACTTCTGAGGTCGCACTGATTATGTTACTTTTTTAAATGAATTTTTTTCTTTCGTATTTGATATTCTGGAATGTCCCAAGAGTTCCGTAATTACTCCATTGAGGAGGTCCTTTCGCCCCAGTTGAGTCAAAAGAAGTGTAGTATCTAATATTTAATCAAATAAGATAAAATACAAATGAAAAATAATAGAATTAAAAAATAAATAGTATGAAAGCCGTAAATGTTTGAAATAAAAACAATTATAAAAAAAATAATTAAATATAAAAGTTAGTTTGATTTATTCAAATCAGCTGATAATAAGTCTTGTATGATTTGGCAATGCGTTGTATTAATACTGTTTATGTTTACATCCAAACATAGCATTTATGTGATTTTTTAAAGTAAATATCTCAGTAAATTCGTCGGTCAATCATATATTTTATTGCAAAAAAAGAAACCTGCATGTTTCAAAAAGCTAATTTTTAGTTTTTTTAACTTTATATAATCAACTAATAGTAGTATAATTCAAGAGAAAGTGTCAAGATCTTAATTTTCCATAAGACTCTAAGAAAATGTTTACATTTTAAAAAATTTTATTTTCAAAAATTTACACGCTAATGTGTGATTGAAACTTCACCAAAGCATAGATAGAGACATAAACTATTATAAAAAATTAATTTATAGTTATAATCTAATATTTTTTAAGACTGGCGGCGAAAGGACCTTCTTAAAAATATTTAAATTTAATCCACGTCATTAACTTGTAATAAAAAGTTTTATCAATTTCATGTTAAATTAGCTATTTGTTATTGGTGAGGGCTTATTGGGATTGAAATTTGAAGTCCCTAGTTTCAAAAAGTCGCAACAGGGGAAGCTAAATGACAGGGGCTCCCGAAGATTAGGCTTGATGTTCATTGACTCGTGCTTCTAATCAAGGGAAAATATTTTTTTTATCCGAATCAAATTTGGTATATTGAAATTTTAAATCCATTGATAAACACACACATGCATATCTGAGTGAATTTAATCACAAAATAATTGGCATTTTTTCATATAATCTATCTCATGCATTTGCTTTAAAATTATTTCTATCATTTACTTAACTTATATTTTTCTAAAAAAATCTATATATCATAGATTATAATATAATCTATATCTATCGATCAACTCTTATTAAACGAGCAAAAATTGTTTATATATATATATTTGTTTGTATCTTAGTTCTATTTTGAAAACGGCTCTACCGATTTTAATGAAACAAATTCTATTAACAAGTTTTGAGGATGAGAAAAAGATCTGGCTAGGTCTGGACCTCGACAAGTTTCATCTTAATTGATCTTTTCTTAATTAAAGTATCTTAATAAAAAAGTTTGTTTACATTTTTTTCAATTATCTTTTATTTTTAATTAGTTTTTATATCCTATTTATTGTAATTTTTTTTTTTGCTTTATATCCTATATATTGTAATTTTTGTTTTGTTTTTATATCCTATATATTGTAATTTTTTTCTCCCTCTCCTTCTATATATTTTGTATTTTTTTTATTTTTGTTTCATATATTTAGTATGTATCTTTCCTTTGATTTTTTGTTTTTTTCTTGTATTATTTTAATTAATTTTTTTGTAAATATTTTGGTCTAAAATTGTACAATAAAGGGGCTAAATGGCCCTACAGATACAATGTTATAATAAATAAATAAATAATTTTAAAACCTACTAATAAGTTATAGCAAATATTAATATATACATATTAAAATTAAACAATTTAATTGATTATAAATTCGAGTATTAAATCCCCCAGAGTTAAAAGAAATATGATTATACAGGGTGATTCTCAGTCGATGGCACGTTAGACGTTTATGAAAAACGTAATGCAAGATTTTTCCGAAAATTTAGCACTTTACATTTTCTTACCTGTTCTATCAATCTAAAATATTTTCAGCATTGCGACGTTTCGACTTCCATCGAAAAGTCGTAGCAACTTCATTTTTTTAATGGAACACCCCGTATATTAACACGTTTTTAGAACCGCCCTTTTTATTTAAATACTTTTTTGTTAATATTGTCCTATAGCTATCTCTATCGGTTTTCGAGATAAAAAATAATTTGTGTTAAATATGGTGCAAAACAAAGCCCTAATTAAACTTAAATAAATTAGTGCTCTCAATTCATGAAAAGTTGATATTTTAGTGGTAGTTTAGACACACCCGAAGTATTTAATTTACGTCGAAAAATCGACTCCATATTATACAGGGCGTGCTAAGATTACTATTATTTCCGTTATTCATAAAAGAGGTCAAAAGTCAGTTTTTTCAAATGAGACTCCCTGTATATTACTCAATAAATTGAAAGACGAAGAAAAATGCTTTAAGTCGATAAATCATGTCCCTATACCTAAAAGATCAAGTTTTCTTAATAAAGGCACTTTTTAGTGAAAAATTACTTTTTAATGAAATTAATTTTAACTAACCATGGAAATATCAAGCTTATGACAGTTTGTTGACTATTTATAAGTAACTTATAAACAGTTTATTGACGATGTTCAAAAAAATCTCCTAAAATAATCGCAAATATTGATTATTCAAAGGAAATTCTTATAGTACAAAATTAATAATTTCATAAGCATTTCGTTTGAATAATCAATTTTTGCGATCATTTTGGGAGATTTTTTTGAACACCGTCAATAAACTGTTTATAAGTTACTTATAAATAGACAACAAACTTGCATAAGCTTGATATTTCCATGGTTAGTTAAAATTAAATTCATTAAAAAGTAATTTTTCACGAAAAAGCGGGTTTATTAAGAAAACTTGATGTTTTAGGTATAGGGACATGATATTACGTTTTAAAGTATTTTTCTTCGTCTTTCAATTTATTGATTAATATACAATGGGTCTACATTTAAAAAAACGAACTTTTGACCACTTTTATGAATAACGGAAATAATAGTAATCTTAGCACGCCCTGTATAATATGGAGTCGATTTTTCGGCGTAAATTAAATACTTCGGGTGTGTCTAAACTACCACCAAAATATCAACTTTTCATGAATTGAGAGCACTAATTTATTTAAGTTTAATTAGGGCCATGTTTTGAACCATATTTAACACAAATTATTTTTTATCTCGAAAACCGATAGAGATAGGTATAGGACAATATTAACAAAAAAGTATTTTAATAAAAGGGCGGTTCTAAAAATGTGTTAATATACGGGGTGTTCCATTTAAAAAAATAAAGTTGCTACGACTTTTCGATGGAAGCCGAAACGTCGGAATATTGAAAATATTTTAGATCGATAGAACAGGTAAGAAAATGTAAGGTGCTGGATTTTAAGAAAGATCCTGCTTTCCGTTTTCCATAAACGTCTAACGTGCCAAAAAAATAATTATATTGAATTTATTTATATACCTATTTATACATAATCTGTGGGCCAGTAGAAAATTAGAAATGCAAAAACTGGGGGTGGGGGGTGGTGCAGGGTTGGTGGAGTGGCGGTTTCGGGGTCCGGGGGCATAGCGGGGGTGCGGTGCGCGGGGGCGGTACGGGGGTGGTTGTCCATGGGGCGTGGCGGGGGGGTGGTGTGCGGGTGCGGTATCGGGCCGGGGTCCAGAGGCGTAGCAGGGCTGGTATGGGGGTGGGCTCCATGGGGTGGGGTGCCGGGGTGGTGTGCAGTGACGGGGTGGTTTTTATCAGAATTTTAAATTAAAAATAATATTAATATATAACTTTTAACTGAATCAAAAAGTTGCCGAGCATCGGTCGGTGGCTCTAGGTACTGGATATATTATATGAATTTGAACAATAGTTAAGCTAAAATAAAATAAATTAAAAATAACTTTGATTATTTTTTAAAAAGAGACTTGACTATACATATATATATATATATATATATATATATAAATTAATTAAAATTAGAAATGAAATTTGTTAACATAGGTCAATCAAGTCAATCAAGATGGCCGAATCACTCCGAAACGTTGGCTTTCCAAAAGAAATAAACTTGTCCTACTTTCATTATTTTTCATTAAACCGTCCTGTCCATTTAAATCTTAATTATTCATTTAAATCAGACTGAATTTTAATATTAGTTGATCAAAAATGTCAAAATTAATCACAAATAACGAAAAACCTGGACAGTTTATCAGAAATTTTATCACATTATAATTTTTGTTAAGAAATTAGCTAGGTAATTCAGTTATGAGTTTATTTATATGATATCAATTTACAAAAATTTATAATAAATGCTTATAATACTTATTATATAAAATAATTTTAAAAATATTTGACGTTTGGGTATTTTTGATTTTTCTTCTTTTAAAGTGAGATAAAAATAACCAAAAAAATCTAACACCAACGCACAAGCAACTTATTTATATAAATCAGGGGTTGGCCCTCCCCCCCCCCCCCCCCATGGGACCCCTGTATAAATACAAATAGGATTTAAAGAAATTATATATGATTAAAATTGTTTTTGAAATGTCTTAAATAAATTTTCCCGCCAGCACCAAGAAGCCAAGCTAAGGTCACGTGATTCGCACTCTACTCCTATTGGTTCGCACATGGCGGTTGTCCGAGAACCCCAATCAAAATCCTAGCTGTTTTTTTTTTATCCAAACTCAAATTTGACATTTGAAAATTTTTAATCCGATCATTTTTATTTCAATTTAATTAAAATCAAATAGGTAATAGATTATATTTCATTATAAATTATTTTTTATCAGATAACCAAATAGCTAAATAAACTATTCAATTTTTGGTCAATTAATTGTTTTAATAAAATATAAATAAAATGATATATTTATATTTATTTGGAATGGCTGGGGCAATTTGTTTCGAAATTGAATTGATTAAGTTTTTTTTTCATTTTTTTTTTTTTTTTTTTTAGAAAAATAATTTATCAAATTTTTACTAAAATCACGTCATTTAATCAAAATGTAAATTTTGCCCGATTTCAAGAAAGACTAATTGAATGTGTCATGAGCTATGAAGAGATGCTCTGATAGACCAGGGGGTGCAGGCCACATGCGAAATTGGTTTCGTTCTTCAGGCTGGCTTACCGGTTGTCCATCTTGTTCAGATGGAATCGGCGAGGCCAGGGGTGTAGATTGCTCCTGAATGCGAAAAGTTTCCTCCAGTTCCACCGTGGACAGCTGGATCTCCATACTTGTTTCGTCGTTGAATGAATCTACTGACATCGTTGAGCTTAGTAGATTTGTTAGTGCCACTTGGCTCGGAGATGCGTCTGAAATTGCAAGCTCTCTTCAACTAACCAAATTCGCACTTGACCATCGTCTACAAGGGTTGTTGTGTGTCGATCCATCATCATTAGCTTTGTCTCTTAACTGTAGAGCCATGACGTCAGGAAAAATTGACCAATTGCAGTCGACTTGTCGCCAGAATAAGAGAGTGGACACAACTGACCATCCAAAGAAAATTATCGAATATGATTTTTAAGATAAATTAAAAAGATAAAATAATATACATTTTATTAAACTTTTGTTTTTTTTTATTTTCAAAATTTTTTAAGCGAAATTCCATGTGAGAAATAGGATATTTTCCTTTAATGATAAACTAAATAAATTGTGATTAAAAAAAACACGTGCTTATTCAGTAATGCAATAAAAGAAATACCTACAATATAATGTAATCAAACTTTTGTATGCCCAATAACTATGTCAAAAAGCCTAGAGGCGATTTTTTGAGAAGCATGTATTTTTAATTAATTTTGACAAAGTGTCCCACTTTTTTTGACTTAGTTATTGGACATAAAAAAGTTTATTACATTATTTTATACTTTTTTAGTGCATTACTGACAAAATCGTGTTTTTTAGTTTTTTTTTTAAACTATATTTTATTTTTTTTACTTTTTAGTCTTAAAATGGGTAAAATTCACAAATAAAACTAAAATTTGATAGGAGTCTAGTATATTTTTCCTAATTTCACCCTCCTTTTGTTATTTTTTGTATTGTTACCATTCTGGGGACCCACAGATGATGTATACAAATTTTGGATGAGTTTGGACCAAAGGGGCTATCATTTCCAAGTTTCTCCCTCCCCTGGTTAATTTTTTCAATTTTTTAAAATTATTGTATTGTCACCCGAATTACATATATATCCCTAGTTTCAAATCGATACGACAATTAGAAGTAATATAAAATAGACATTCTAGATCGGTTTTACTACCAATTTCTTAGAAGTGAAGCTAATATAAAGCGTGTAAAAAAATATTTAATGTAAATTTTTAATTTTATTTAAACTGTTATATAAATTCAATTTTGCTTGTTACTACTATAACTATTAATTTGATAATTTTATTTTAAATTTACTTTAAAATTATTCAATTAATATGATTAATATTAATATTAATTAATACACATAATTATATCCCAATTGCGGGGTTTATCATTTCAATAAATAGTTAATATCCATATTAGAATTATATATGAATTTATATAAAAACAATTACAGATATGAAACCCGGAAGTTGTTCTTTTTTTGACAAATTTTTCCATTTTTTTCAAAAAGGCACTCAAATTTTCATATTAAATATATCCATATTAGAGTTCAAATTATTATTTTTTTCCTTTTATTATAAAAATTTCAGAATATTGCAAGCGAACAAAATTAAGGACCGTCGGTGATGGGAAAGTGATCTCCGAAGTCGAAAAACAAAAAAAATAAATGTTTATTATATAATGGAATTTAATAACTGGTTCACTAAATTGTTAAATTAAATTAAAGTGTTAAAATATTATCGATCGGAGTAGATTTTAAATTTCTCAATAATTGACTTGTCTACTATATTCGAGATGGAATGGATTATTGTTAATTATTATTACATTTATTAGAAATAATTAAAAATAATCCATTCCATCTCGGATATAGTAAACTAGCTGCGAAGCTCGCCTTGGGTGGGCCTCTACCCTTTCCCTTTCAGCCTGCCAACCATGTCATATTATTACCTGAGATAAGAATATGCAAATCAAAGAAGGTTTTTGTTTTCTAGAATATCCCTTTCCTTTTCTTAAAAATAAATTTTAGCATTACTGATGAAAACTTTTGAAATGTTTTTCGAAAGGATTATCTTTTCTTTTATGAAGGTATCTCATGTCTATCACTTTCAAAAAGTAATTAATGTTTTTTGAAACAGCCTCTGACCGAAAAAATACCTTTTATACCTATAATGGATGCTATTTTAACAAAGGGTTGTCGGTTTTAGGTTTATCTGAATAGTTTGAGGATTGCCATATATCCTTAACAGTTATGCATAATCCCCAATTGGTGGTGTTTTAAGCCAGAAGAAATTTTCCACTGATAGAGGAGAATTGAATTTTTTTAAAAGTGCGAATCTCTAATTATTAGGCAAACTTGCCTGAGGCCCAATATTGAATTCACTCAAACACATTTTCGATGATTGTGTTTAAAAATGTCTGATACGTGGAGAAACCGATTTTCAGCCAATTGATTTTCTTTCCCCGTTTGGGTCTCTGGATCCAAGAACAGAAAGTTCAGACAAAATGTTTTTATTTCGGACTTTGTAGCTTAAATAAAAAATTATCAAACCAATTATTTGCACATTTTTAATGAGAAAATCTTATCAGAATCCAGGACGTATCTTCAAATGTTTTCTACCACAGCACTTTAAAACGATTTTCGAAATATATATCGAAACGTCGTGTATTCTCATTAAACATATGCAATATAGGTTGTTTCACTTGAAACTTCTCTTTTCATAAACAATCTCAGTCACAAAGCATCAAATTTACAAAAATTTTAAAAACAATTTAATAAGCTGCAATTTGACATTTAAAAGTCTTTATTATAAAATTACACCCCTCTATTATTTTTAGTTATATAGCTCAATACTGTTCACTGTCAAAAATAAAAAACTAATTTATCAAAATTTGCATAGTGTGTACCGTGTTTTGAAAAAGTTTCCACTTTTTTTTCTATTTTAAGTTATTATGGAAATCTATCCATCTAATTATAATAAAAAAGATCAATGATAGCCTGATCCAGTGGCGGGCGGTGACATTTCAACCAGGGGATGCTGTCCAAAAAATATAACCCTTCAATTTTTAAAATGATATTTTATTTTTCGCTCCTTTTTGTAAAATGCTTCGATTAACGCAGAATTTTTCATTATTTTTCAAATTTAACATTAGATTTTTTATAAAACGGAATGAAAATACTCTTGACGTTTTGAAATTTTAGGAATGCGCACGCCACTCGTCTGATCCGTTTTTACAATGTAATTCGGATATAAATATTTCTAAATATTATTAGTGAACACTAGCTCAAAAAAAAAAAAAAAAAAAAAAATGAAAAAAAATAACACGTCCATAGATCTAAGTGTACAAAATTTCGTTTAGTTTTTGGATTTATAGTACTCTATAGGGTTCCATAGATTAAGTGTACGAAGGTTCATGTAATTTCAACAAATAAATTATTATTATTTAAATATGTTTAAATACTTGGATTATAATTATAAAATTTCGATAATGTATTGAAATGTTGAAATGATAATATATTTGCAACTGCTTATAATAGACACTCATTAATCAAAACATAATAATTGTGTTCATTTTTTTCATGCTTTTACTGTTAATCTTAGTAAATGCATTGACTAGTAAATGCATTGACTTGTAAATGTATGCATATACGAAATTCAAAATTATAAATAGTTTTTTAACCAATCTGAATTTAAAAAAATATAGGGGGCCGTGAGATATTGATTTGGGTTCCAAAGGGCCCACGACTTCAAAAAGTTTAAGAAGCACTGCACTAGAGTATGCAATGTGTAGAGTATTTTCCCCATAGTAATTTTCCTGGACAAGTAGCCTATAGGGTGGTTTCCCCTTGCTTTCACTTGAATTTAAGAGCTACCTTTAATTTTTCTGACTGAAAAGGAATTCGATTACGAATAAATGCTAATGGAATTCTATTAGTCATAGTATTATAGTGCTGTCTAAATATTTAGAATTAATAAAAAAAATTCAGTCGAATAGAGAACCTCCTCCTTTTTTGAAGTCGGTTAAAAAAACAAATAAATAAACATTCTGCAGGTGGCGCCATAAATCTGTGAACTTTTCGTTGCGTCATTCATTGTATTTGTATATACAAAATTAAAAGGGTCATTCTTAGTGGATACCTGTGCTGTTCCCAAAGGGATTACTATTCGATGTTTCCCTTGTGTAGGTAGTAGATGGTATGTTAAGCAAGTGTTTGACCTCCCTACCTTTAGCCGAGAGGCGAAAACCTTTTCTTGTTAGAAGGGGGAATTAAGTTAAATGTAATCCAATAAGGCCTTTTTAAGAAGTTCCAATTGAACGAATTTTGAAATGTACATTGTTTTGTAAAATTCCAACTTCAAATTTTAAAACCAATAAAGAAAAAATTATTTAAATCAGGCCACGGATTGGAACGTAGCGAACCGGAAGGGTGTTTCTTTTCGTGAAATTATCGAAAATATTGTTCCGGTTCGTGAATCAGGAATTTATGCACTTCAGCAAGCTTTTTTATGTCCTATATAACTTGATTTTTATATAGGGTGTTCCGTATCAAAACTATAAAACTTTAACAGGGGATAGAGCAATTTAGCACCGTCCTTAAGATAATTTTTTTTTTTAAATAAAAGTCATAGTTTTCGAGTTATAGGCATTTTTTTAAAAATACTATAATAGCTATTAATAATGCCATTAGTAGCCAAAGATTAGTTCAATTAAGATGCGTCAAAATTGATTAATATATTAAATTAAAAAACACTATCAAAACATGTTTTTAAATTATCTAATTTTGGAAAAAAAAATATCAATATTTTTTTCCTAAAAAAGTAAGTGCAAAGTGCTGTAACATTTTGAAATCTTGACTAAATGTGCCAATTTTTTAAATAACTTGCCATGCTTGTTTACAAGACTTTTTTTACATTAAAGATGATTCAAAGTTAGCTGAACAAAATTTTTTAAAACATAAGTCCGACAAAAATATTTTTTTCTCGAAAAGTATAGTACTTATTGTTTTATTTTGAATTCTGGTCATTAGCAGGATTATTCAGGATTGCGGAACAAAAATTAGAATAATAAAATATGTAAATTTGTAGCTACAGCATCTCGATATTTAGGGCAGGATAGCGATTTTCACCATTTTCAAAAAAATGCCTACAACTCGAAAACTATGAGACTTTTATTAAAACAAATTTATTCTCCAAGACCATGGTAAATTGTCCTATTTTCTGTTCACGGTTTATCATTGTGATACTGGACACCTTGTATTACTTTGTCTTTTGACATTTTGGTTCGTGTAATATTCCATTTCAAGTATTGATTTAAATAATAAAAAATTTGGAAGAAATTTTCAATCCGATTGGTTTTAGGTAAAACAAAACTTATAGTATGGAAAAGATATAAAAATAATTTTTAAGAAAAAATAAAACCGGCTTCAAAAAATTAAATGCAACAAATAAAATCCACTAAAAGGTATAAAATAATTATAATCTTATTTAGTTACAGCTAAACAACGAAATATTAACATGAAATTACTTTTTGAAGTCGGTGCCAAACATATACCTTTTATGAATCGCACTCGACGGATCTTACTTAGTACCTAGAGGGTATGCTCGCTTATAGGTATAGTTTGTTTGGTACCGACATCAAAAAGTAATTTCATGTTAATATTTCGTCGTTTAGTTGTAACTAAATAAGATAATAATTATTTTATACCTTTTAGTGGATTTTATTTGTTGCATTTAATTTTTTGAAGTCGATTTTATTTTTTTCTTAAAAATTATTTTTATTTTCTCTTTTTAGTGATGTTATTAATAGTGATCATATCATCAGAACTTGACCAAATTAATATGGCACTATCCCTAAAATACCCCCTTTCCAATAAAAAAATAATCATCGAAATCGGTTCATAAACAAAGAAGTTAGGCCAGAACAAACCTAACAAAAAAGGTCTAATACCAATAAAAAAAATGGGACCAATCGGAAGCTAGACTGAACTCAATGCAATTTTTTTTTTCAAAATCGGTTCACAATTGGCGGATATATGAGGTAATATAGGCACAAAAAAAAAATTCAGTCGAATAGAGAACCTCCTCCTTTTTTGAAGTCGGTTAAAAATAGAAGTTCAGTCCGCAGATTGCACAAAGTTCCTACTTGTCCCATAATGGTTATATTCTCAAAACGAAGAATTAGAAGACTCAGGAGCTTCTGGTTAATAAGTATCTATTTTTTTTTTTTTTTTTTTTTTTTTGAATTTTTTGAGATTTTTGCATGTTGACATAATAAAAAACATAAATAAACCGTTTCAAGAAATAGTTTTTTTTTCGAAGACTGAGTGGTAGAACTCAAAAAGATTTAACGGAAATGCATCTCAAGAATAATGAAAAGTAACAAATTAGGTAGAAATAATTTATTAAAACCTGGAATTTCATTTTCATTCTCTTAAAGACCGACTTATCACAGGGTCTTCCCTCCTTCAGAGTTTAAAAGGGTAAACGAAGGAATCTTGTAACCAGCTTCTTTTAATATTGCTTGTTTGTTATTGCCATTAATTTCAATAGAATCAAAGACAAACTGGAACTGATAAGAAGACCTTTGTTAACTATTTTAAGCCTGAGGAAGGAGGAAAATCCACCGAAATGTCTGTTTTTAAAAGAATGAAAATGACATTCCAGGTTTCAAAGAATTTGAAGTTTTCATAATCCTTGCCTTCTTATTCATAGTTTATGTTTAAATTTATTATTAGCGGGCACCAAAATCTCAGCAAAATATTTTTGAAATTTGTGGGGAACGTACCAAAAAGACTTCATATATTTTACCTCAAGAGAATTCTGACCTCCCCAGAATATATTTTTTGACCGGTCACCCACCCAAATTGTTGCTCAACTTCCGAATGCTATGAAATTAGTGGCTTGAACATTTTTTAGTCTTTGTCATACGCAAATAAATATACCCTATATTTTCTTATTTACTCGTAGATACTTATTTCATACTTTTTCAAGGTTCACTTTTGAGTAAATAAGAGTTCACCTCCCGATAATGAAATTCGTATAAGCAAATACAATATTTCGGATATAATGAATCATAGATCTTGTATGATTTGATTCATTCAAAATAATCCAATAAAAAAAAAAAAGTTGTTGTGGTTTAGGAGTTCAAAGGATTGGTCTTTTCTCATTAGATATTTGAAAATTAAATAAAATTATTATTATAAATTTCTCCTGTAGAACGGGATTGGTCCATAGTATTTCCTGTATGTCGTAAGAGGCGACTAAAAGGGATGAGAGTGATTTATTTTAAAGTAAGGGAAAAACCAAACTTTAACAGAAAACAAATTCAAATAGGTACATTTTTTCAATGGGTAACTTTTTCTTTTAAAAAATTGATGAAGATTTTGAAACGACTTTGTTTTGCCGAGAGTATCAGAGCTGTTAATTTATAAGGGAAATTAATGAGGTTATCCTTTGTTTGATGCAATTAAATATAACGAATAAATATATTAGGCATAATTAATTTATTTGTTAGAAATAACAAATAAATTATATGAAATTTATTATTCGTTATATATATATATATATATTATGTTTATTTGCATCAAACAGACAACCTCATTGATTTCTCTTTATAAATACAATTTTGTTCATTCATAAATTTTTTCTTTTTAATTTTTTATACTTTCCATATAATTCTTTCAAAATAGTTAATCCATATAAATTAGAAAATAATTATGCAAAAAATCTATTTAAAGTGATTTTTTAAGAAATTTAATTTTTTGAAAAGTATTTCTTCGGAATCTAAATTAAATATATAATTCAATAGAATTGCTGTATATGTATTCAAATATGAGCAAACAGCTATAACAAATAATATTTTTTTTTTGAAAATTGAAAATTCCCAAGATGCTGTCAAAAAAATTTTTGTTTTGTTTTTAGTCATTTAGATATGAATAGTAAATATTATTATGACTGTTATCTAGATTAAATCAAAACTTATTTATATTACCCATTGTAGCCAATGATTCATTTTAGGAATGGAAAATTTATAACTTTAAAATATACATTCTCACTTCATCTGACACAAATATATTATTATTTTGTAAACAAATCATCTATAAATATACTTCAAACTAAATAAATAAAATTGGTTCTCATAAGTTTAAGGCTCACTGAGAACCTCTCAAGGTTACTCTAGAATTTGTTAAACCCAAACAGTAACCTGGTTGTTTGTTTTTGTTGACAAATTGAATATTACGTTTTGTTACTTAAGGCCCCTGCACACGAGGCTTGTTTTAATAATTTTTGTCTGCTTGATGTTAACAGATGGTTTCAAAGAACCAAGCCGGGAAATAGAACATGTCCTATCTTTTAAATCAAGTAAGCTAGCAAGAAAAACAGTAAGAGTGACGTCATTTCCTCCCCCACAGGCCTCCAAATTGCAATCAGAAAGCTCCCATCCCAAAAACAGGTAGAAGAAAGTGTGCAACGGGCTTTACTTTTGAACCAAAGTAAACTCTTTTTATTAAAAGTAAATTCAAATGATCAATTTTTATAATTCAAAAAATAATTGGTATTAATTTGTGTCATCTTTTCAAATGTGTATAGGTAGTTATTTTCGAAATTACTTTGAATCGAAAATGAACTAAAATTCAAATAAATTATTTATTTCAAAAATAATTTTTATTCTACCTCAGGGGTCTGAGTATTTTTTTTTCGTGGGTCGATCGCCCAAAATGAATTTTTTTTACAGATAGAACGAGATAACTTCGTGGCATAGAAAATTAAATAATTTAGTATTTTTGTAGATTCAAAATAATTTTCAAACTAATCAAAAAATAATTATAAAATTAGGAATGTTAATAAAAAATTTATTACAACTCATTTTTTAATGATGAAAATTGATCAGAATGTGTAGTTTTGTTTTAGTATATCGTCGCTGTTATAACAAAATATAGTATGTCAAAATTACAAAAAAAAATTTTATTGATAAAAAACACTTGTATTTGTTAGATAGATCTAGTCTCAAATTCTTGTATGTTATCAGGTGATAGAAATCAAGTTACAGATTAAAAACAAAACAAAGTATTTAGGTTTTTAAAGAATTTGGTGTTGGTACTTGGTGAAACATTTTTTATCCAATAATTTTAGCAATAAAGTATTTAGGGTTATTATAAATGAAAACAGAAGTTTTTCTTAGCTACTTATCCCAGTAAATAGAGGGGTTTCAGCTTACATTAATTGCAGGAAAATATTTTTTTTCTAGAATCGACAAAATTTCCTAGACAATGAGATTGAAATCAAGTTTCTAGGATAAGTGGTTTTCATTTTATGATGGAAAAACTGGGATTTTTTTGGAAAAATTTGAATTTATTCAAAACTTAAACCTCATTGCGACACGGGTTTTACCATTATCCAATTACGATGAAACTTTGTTTAAATTGTTGAAAATTTAATCTAATTTAAAAAAGTATACAGTGGTCTTTGTCGAAAACGTGCTCCTTTATGGTCAAAATGTGAAATAATCGAAAAAAGTGCAATTTTTTGGTATACGTATTCAAAAGTGATCTGGGGGGCTGTTTTTGGATCCCCATTACAAATCGAACTACTAAACCAATTTTGCATTTCTTTTTTTTAATAGACGTAAAAATTTACCCCTTTACTATAGAACGGTTATTTATAAAATATGGACCGTTTTCGAGTTATAAGCAAAAAACTGGAAAGAGTCGGAAAATTTTGAGGTTTTTTGGTCACCAAATCTTGTCCTCCACACTTTCGAGGTCGCAAACTTAGATTTAGCATACCCACACCATACCAAACGATCCTAGAAAAAAATCTTTTCCCGCAATTAATGTAAGCAGAACCACTTTTTGAATCCTCTATTTACTGGGCTAACGGAAAAGTGTTGATTTTCACATACGATATTTTGATATAACAACGACTATATGAGAAAACATGGTATCTGTTTGAGAAAAAATATCGGTTTTGTCAACAAAAACAAAAAGGTTAACAGCTTCTGTTTGGGTTTTACAAACACAAAACTTGAGCAAGATGCGAGGTAGGTTACACAAAAAAAGAAATAAAACAAAATTGAGTTTTTGGATTCGATATATTTTGGGGTGAGCCCATCATCAGAAGTCTAGGAAAACTGTTTTCACCTAGAACCAACACCTAACTCTTTAAAAGTTATTTATAAACACAGTTTAAAAACGCCACCCTTAGGGCCAGTTGTATGTCAGTTGGTAATCTCTTTTTAACCGTTGACAAATGGTAAATCCTTAGAATTCACCTTGTGCTCGAAAGCGAATTCAAAGGATTTACCATTTGCCAACGGTTAAAAAGAGTTTACCAACCGACATACAACCGGCCCTTAGTAGTAGAACCTTTTGGTTTTTTGTCTGTGTTTTGAAGGAATTCGTGTTTTTTTCTCCTCATTAAGACTAAAAACCCACAAATGTTTTCTTGAACACCGATAAGCCCGGTTATTGACTTTTTCCACCTATCTCACCTGAGTAGTCACCTGAGTAGTTTGATTTTTCGTTCCTCGGCCTCGACCTCGAGTCAGCCGACGACGATCTCGTTTTTTATGATGTCCCCCCAGGATCCAAGCTATTGAGTGCTTGTTGTCATGAGGAAAGGAGAAACTTCGTGGTAAATCATTGACAAACGAAGCCGTCAACTTTCGAGCCGCTGAGTCTAGTAGTAGAAATGGCACTGATAACGATTTCGATTCTGGCATTGGATTTTCATTCACTCCTTTCTTTCCCCTTCGATTAGATAATAGATATTTCAAATAAATAAAGATATAGATTTCAAAGAAATTTACATTTTTATAAACAAAAATGAATGATTCGAGATTATTAATAAATAAATCCGGTTATTTAAAAACTTTATTTTTATCATTTCTTTGAAAAAATAATTATATAAGTAATTACCTAAAATAAAATAAAAAATTAAAAATTAAGTTTCTGAAGATAATATTAGAAAAAGTTAAAATTTCGTGCATATCACATTACTTTCACTTACATGCATGAGAAAACAGCCACATAAGCTTCTAAATCTTGTCAAACTTATAAAACTTTTCTCACAGAGATATGAATTTGATAAAATTTATACCCAAGAAGAACCCGTAATTTTTCATAAATGCTGAAAATTAAAAAAAAAATTAATATCGTTTTTGAGAAAATAAATCGAGAAAAACCTAAATACACCAGAAAGAAAGTAGTACCTATGTTATGCCGATTTAAAAAAAAACCTTGCTGTGAACTTCAAATAACTTAATTTTTAAATATCATATTTCTGAGATTTAACATTATTGAGTATTAGCTACCACAGACAAATAGTTAAATTGGCAATGACTTATGGGACACTTCTTTTGGCACCGCAAATCCCAAAATATGAATCTTTGATGAAAACTATACCTATCTACAGTAGTTTTTAAAGGGTTATAGTGGTGTTTCACAAGTAAAAATAAAAGTTAAAAAATTAAAAATATTTTTTTAATTATATTTTTGGACTTTTATTTTAAATACTCTATACATATTTCCGGTTTTTAGCCCATCATCAGGAGTTCATAAAACGTGTTTAATATGTTTCACTATAAACCAACATCGCTTTCCCTAAATGTTATAGCTATCTAGCTATATGGATATACTTCCAACTGGAATTCACAAATTAAAAGTTAAATTTATTTTATTAGAAAGACTTCAAAATTCCTTCCGGCAATGCTATATCTATTCTTAACTAATTCTTTTTAAGTTATTGAGAATATTAATACATATCTCGGTACGCCCGGCAAGGGTTTAGTTAATCTAATTATTATTTCGAAATATTTGAAATGTAGAGAATTTTTTTCAAACATTTTTTAACTGTCTGTCGGCTCGTAGAAAGTTCGACTTTATGCTAAAATATTTTTTATTTTTATAAAGAAATATGTACCTACAGATTATAGATTTTGGGCTTTTTAATTTTAGACCTTTCATTGCAAAATGCAGAAAATTCAAAAAAATATGAGGAACTATTGAATATAGTAGATGAACTGAAATTTGGTCCAAGAGCTTGTATTAATAAACCGCACCTTTCTTCCAAACCTAAGCTATCTAAATTTATAATGTTTCTCATTATATCAAAGAATAATTGACATATTAACGAGAATTGTTTTTGATCGGGCTTTTTTTTGAAAAAGATATATATCGCGAGACTACTGGCAGTTGAAGCTATTGGAGTCTGCGGAGTCTTAAGTCTGGACCAAGAGAGAAAAAGATATGATCCACTTAGCTACAATCCAAAGTCATTTTGCGTATAGCCCGCATGACACTCGGATGGATCACCAAATGAATTTGAAATCTAAGATGTTATATATTCAATCTCCCAGTCCAGAGTGCCCGATCTACTAGCACGTATATTAGGTGCTTGTCATTAATTAATCGTATGTTTCCTACATTTGATTCAATCAAATGTAGGTGATTTTTGTCAAATATTGAGTGAAAATAATATCTGAACTTATATATTTCTAACTTGAAATAATGATGTTAATTATAAATTTATTTAACATTATTATTTCAAGCTAAAAATATAAATTCAGATATTATTCGCTGCTGATAAAAAAAAATTGACAAATAATCAAAATTTATTGGAGAATTTTAATGAGTACTGAAAATGTTTTCAATATAGTACCTATTATGTTGATAGCCAAATTCAACTAATATAATTTTTTATCATATAATGATATTATTAGCAAAGATCTAACAGCGAATGTCGTTTCACATCCATTTAGGAAGTATTTTCATGTCAGCCATTTTTAAATTTGAACTCAACACTCATGTCCATGACATATGTTTTTTTTTTAATATTTATACCTACCCATATATCTAAAATATCTATATTTAAAACTGGCTGTTTTATTTTGCCCTACTGACAAATATATTGCTAAACCTTTCTTTGGAAGTGACAATATACCCTACCAACTCTACCTGCTTTGTTGACAAGATTTCGGAAGAAACGTGGTAGGCCTTTCAGGAAACGTCTGCAGGAACACAATTGACAATCCTAGATGGTGATAAATTCATCACCTTAGAAGAGAAAGTAAAAGCAGAGAGCTTCCATTTAAATAAAATTTAAAATACCATAAACCGTTCATAAAGGATTTTGCTAATTTTACAAAAACAATTTGCAAACACTGATGAGTTCTTTTTTCGAGTGACACCTGTGTTATATTTTAGAAAATTAATTAAAATTTCATGTAAAACAACACGATGATTTATTTCAAATCGAGGCTTAGTTCAGATGAGTAATGCGGTTAGCTACTTTGCTCGATTTCCTGGGCTATCTAAAGCCGGAAGGACATTAAATAAACGGAATTTAACTGAGTCTATGGGGAATTCAGAGCTGAAAGTGAACTAAGTTCATATTTTGGCCATTTTGCACTAACTGCTATAGTAGAATAAAAATGTGATATTTTCTTTGCAATAGTAAATCAAGTTCATAGTTAAATGTTTATCTACCATTGGCTCAGCAAGATCAATTAGAAATCATGTTAATTGCAACTAATTACCTTTGATATCTATTTACGTAGAAATGAATCTCCTGGACTTGGATCATTTTAATTATGAATCCGTAATTCAGTTTTCTTAATATAACTCTTCTTCTTTTCACGATGGAGGGGCCAACCCAGGCCTTTAGGGGTTGCACCTTTTTGTGTAACTCCTTCTCTCATCATTATCATAAAAAAAAACTCTTGATGATGGGCTCTCTTCTCAAAATATATATCGAGTTCATTAAAAATATTTATTTTATTTGAGAATTACCAACTAGTATACTATTTAATCAACTATGTATTATTAAATTAATTGTTTGAATTTCTTTCGTAAAGGTATGAAAATGTTGAATAATTGTCAGGTTTTCTGCGAAACATAACACCTTATTTGTTTGTTTCTGAGTTTTCGATTATTTGATCATCTTCAGAACTCTTCATTTATTAGGAGTGATTTAAAGGTTCGCTTTAAAAAATGTAAAACTTTACCCTTATAGCTCTGAGGTTGATCAAATTAAAGATCAGAAATTCTGAAGGAACCAATTAAGTTGTTATTTTTCACCGAAAACCTGATACTTCATCATATTAATGGTTTTGTTAATAAAAATATATAATTACATTTTTTCAATTTCCTTTTAGGGGCCGTCCATAAATTACGTCACACGAATTTCAATATTTTAGACCCCCCCCCCCTCTCCCTCTATGTCACAATCTGTCACATTTTCAGTGAACCCCTTCCTATATTGTGACGTCACACTATCACTTTTATATCCTTATTGCTTGCTTACAATTTTTTGTCTAGATTTATTTTACCAACATTTTCAGGTTGGACTAATAATAACCTGAAATCTAAAAAATATGATATATTTGAAAATTATTAAAAAATTTTAATTTGACTTATGTAACATCCCAATTTTTAAGATCCACGCGCCGCCCTGTCACATTTTCTCACAAATCTGAGATGCCCCCCCCCCTTACGGTGTGACGTAATTTATGGACGGTCCCCTTATTGAATAATTGATTTTTTAATTTTAAAACCCACTAATAGTTCATTACATATATTATTATATATTAAAATGAAGAAATTTAATTTAATTAGGTTACTAATTAAATAAATTGTTAATTAATTTAAATTAATTAATTAATCTGATGTATTTTCTATTGAAGGTGGAGTGTTAGTACTCAAATTGGTACAAAGGCAGCCCAAGAATAATGAAAATCAAAGTAATTTATTAGAACGCCATTTTCATCCTTTTAAAAAACCCGACAATTCGGAAGGGTCAACGAAAAGCCCTTCGTGTATATAAATATTATTTTTTATTGCATTTAAGTTTAAAACTTTACAATGATGGCTGGAGCGAGTCAAAACGTTAGAAAAAATATAAATGAAATTTTATTGCAATTTTAATTAATTCTGGCTGCAAATAAATATCGACCTTTTTACTAATTAAAAATAATATTAATATATTGGTTTTAAGTAAAGGAAAAAATTTCCGAGCAACGCTCGGTCCGCCAGGCAGACACTACATACATTAATGATGATAAAAATTAAATCTAATTATTTTTAAACACTGCTCTGTTTAACAAATTCTAAATATTTTTGTTGAAACCCTGTCTCTTCACGGTTGCCATTTGCTAACGGTAATATCATTCTTAACCAAATATGAACTTTCACCTTGACAAGACAAATTAAAAATAGTTAGTATTATCTTTACTTAAAAAAAAAAAAAAAAAAAAAAAGAATCTATTGTAAAGTTATTTGCCTAAACTCCTAAACAAAACGATTCAGTCTATCATTAACCGACTTCCTGGGTTCAGTCTAGCTTCCGATTGGTCCCGTTTTTTATTTTCATTGGTATTGGACCTTTATTGATATGTTTGTTAATGCCTAACTTCTTTGTTTATGAACCGATTTCGATGATTATTACTTTATCAAATGCGAAGCATGGGGAAAGTATTCTAATCGGTCTGGCGGCAAGCCGCGACTTCAAAGGGTCCTCAGGTAAAGACTACGGAACCCATGGACTCAATTAAAGTCACAAATTGTAGTATTCAATTAGGTTGAATTTTAGCACGTGACGGTTTTGCCAAAAATTACATGGGGTCTCGTCGAGAGGCCAAAAAGTGCCATTTTTTCATTTAGTGCGTGCGGATGTATGTATGTATGGACGTATGTATGTATGGATGGATGGATGTATGGATAGATAGATGTATGTTATCGTTTTTTTGGCCCACGATTTTTTCCGCACCGTTACACCGATTGAAATGAAATTGAAAACCTACCATTAGTTTAACAAAATGAAGCGCTGATTAGTTTTTGGTACATATCGGCCCACAAACATTAGTACTTTATATCGGTACTTTATTAGTTTTTTCTAAATATCTTGAAAATGACTTAACCAATTTTGATGAAATTTAATATCCTAATTAATTACCTTGGGCACCACAAAAAAGATTAAATAAAGTTTTTAGTAAAATTATATTTTAAAGTACTTTACTTTAGAGTAAGATAGTACTTTTTTAATTTTTTAAATTCTTTAAAATTTATTCATTTGAAAGTTTTAATATAGCTCATTTAGCCTTGCTTAAGTAAGAATGGATAGGCTTCTCTCTGTGAAATGCTAAAAATTTGGGAGGAATTTTTATAAGTAGCCATAGCAACTGCGTTGTTTTCTTATCCGTTACCTTTGCTGAAGACATAGAGAAATCGACTTTAAACCAAAACCTTCCTCCTTTCCTTTCAAACCGACGTTTCGGAGGATTTTCCCTCCTTCTTCAGAGTTTCAAAGGGTCAATGAATGAAACAAATAAAATGTTTCCTTCTTCTCTCCACAGTAGTGTTCAAAAACTTTCTTCATTTTTAACAAAGGCATAGAAAAACATTTTTTTCCTCCTTTTCTTAATTAGAACTTATTAAGAAATTCTTAATTAGAACTAATTAAGAAAAGGAAGAAAAAAATGATTTTCTATGCCTTTGTTAAAAATGAAAGTTTTTGAACCCTACTGTGGAGAGAAGAAGCAAACATTTTATTTGTTTCATTCATTGACCCTTTGAAAACCTTGAAGAAGGAGGGAAAAATACTCCGAAACGTCGGTTTGAAAGGAAAGGAGGAAGGATTCCAATAAATTACACCTTATTTGATATGTGTTAATTTTTTCTTTCCTCACTACCTCCCTGCCTTCCATTACATTCAATTAAAATTTCTACCAGTCCGTCTCTCTCCAGAGAAAATTTCGTTGCAAAAAAATTCTACATTAGATTTTTGACGCTTCGATTATTATTGGTAACCATTGCTGAAGACATGGAGGAATCGGCTTAAAATCAAAAATAACGATCGATTCTTGTCTAATACTAGAGGACTAACCTTATTGCATTACATTTTTGATGTTTTGACTATTAATGGCAACCTCTACTGAAAACGTGGAAGAATCGACTTAAAATCAAAAAGACTAAATTCTTTTTGGTAAACAACTCAGGCTTGAGTTATTTGCCATAAAAGAATTTAGTCTTTTTGATTTTAAGTTGATTCTTCCACGTTTTCAGTAGAGGTTGTCATTATCGTAATAGTCAAAACATCAAAAATGTAATGCAATAAGGTTAGTCCTCTAGTATTAGATAAGAATCGATCGTTATTTTTGATTTTAAGTCGATTCCTCCATGTCTTCAGCAATGGTTACCAATAATAATCGAAGCGTCAAAAATCTAATGTATAATTATTATTCCTCAAGTAATAGATGAGAATCAATCGCTATTTTTGATTTTAAGTCGATTCCTCCATGTCTTCAGCAATGGTTACCAATTTAAACCGAAACGTTAAAAATCCAATATAAAATGGTTATTCCTCGACTATTAAATTGAGAATAGATCATTATTTTTGAATTAAAGTCAACATGAACTGCAAATTGCAAGTGATATCTGATTAATAATAAAGGAATAAACATATTAATATTTCAAATGAATTTGGATAAAGTTTAGCAACGATCCGTTGCAGTTTATTTTTTTATTGGAAAGCGGGTATCTTAAGGATGGGACCATATTAATTTGGTCAAATTCTGAATATGTGATCAATGACGAAATAACGTAAATCTCCAATTCTTATGACCAAATAATCGAAATTATATTAAATAAAATCTTTTATAAAAAAATCTTAAAACATTCATTTAAAACATGTAAACGTTTCAAGAGACTTTCTATATTTACGAAATGAATTTTATTATCATTTTCTGATTCATTCGCCCGACGCTTTCTCTTACGAGATCAATGCAAAGTATTATATTAAGTCACTATTAATAACATCACTAAAAAGAAAAATAAGTTTTATAAAAAAAAATAAAACCGACTTCAAAAAAATTAAATGCAACAAATAAAATAATAATAACTTAAAAATAAAATAAAATACACTAAAAGGTATAAAATAATTATCTAATTTAGTTACAACTAAACGATGAAATATTAACATGAAATTACTTTTTGAAGTCGGTGCCAAACATATACATTTTATGAATCGCACTCGACGGATCTTACTTAATACGTTTGGCGGGTACGCTCGCTTATAGGTATAGTTTGTTTGGCACCGACTTCAAAAAGTAATTTCATGTTAATATTTGGTCGTTTAATTGTAACTAAATGGGATAGTTATTTTATACCTTTTGGTGTATTTTATTTTATTTTTAAGTTATTATTATTTTGTTTGTTGCATTTAATTTTTTTGAAGTCGGTTTTATTTTTTTTATAAAAATTATTTAACTTTTTGTAAAGATTAGCTTATTTACTTCCTTCCTTTTTCAAGTAAATGATTCGAAAGATCATTAATTCTATTTTTCTCCAGCCTCTGCTTGTGCTTTAATGCCTTGTTAATTACTCCATTAGTGTAAAAGTACTGGAATTTATACTATTTCCAAAATTGGGCAAAATACGCCATTTCAGGTATTTTAGATATATAACGTCCTGCCACCATCTTTTCCGCCACCTATAACCATAACATGTTTAAGGCCCATAATTAGAGATACAATTGACTCCTGCACAGTCTATAAAATCCCCTCAATTTCTTCTTTTAAAGATCGAGAGGCCAATCCAGTCCTTTAGGGACAGCACTTTCTTGGTGCTTAACTCCTTCAACCATCAATAACAAGAAAAATAAGCTGACGTGTTCTGATGTGGCCATCCACTTGACTTTACCATACAACCTGGCCCCTAAAATTATTTATAATCATGTATGGGACCGGAGGGGGGGTAGTTTTTGCATTTTTATACTTCTGGTGTTCCACTGATTATGTATACAAAATTTGGTTGAGTTTGGTAAATGGCCAAGATTTTCATTTTTTGACCCTACACCCCCCCCCTCATTTTGGGATGTTAGTTTTTGCATTTTTAGACTTCTGGGGGTCCACTGATTATGTATACAAAATTTGGTTGAGTTTGCTCAAACAGCCGAGATTTTTAATTTTTAACCCCCTCTCCATCCCCCTTAATTTTGGGTCGATATGAACCAAAATCTAATCAGCTCTTAATCTCAATGGACCAAAACTACGTGTGAAATTTGGTTTTGATCTTCACACTAGTTTTTAAGCTAGCTCGTCCACAAAAATTTGGTAACGCACAGACTAACTGACAACCAGACAGACAAAACAATTATTATCTTGGAAAATATAATTTTTTTCGATGTAAACTTATTAAAGAGCTTTTTTGTAGAACAAAATGCCGTGGTTTAGCTCAATTTTTTAAGTCAAATAAGTTTCAGCCGTTTTTTAGATATTTCGAAAAAAATAAGGAAAAAAACACACTTTTTTCATGCACGATTACAATACTTGACCATACCCTGTATGGTAAAGTAAAAATAAGCCTAAATTAGTCTAAGGCGCAGATTCTAGTGCATTATTAATCAAAACCCACTTATGACGTTTTTTATTTGCTCTACCGCACTATAACTTTACACTTCCTACCTTCTCCTCTCGTCTATCTCACGCTGAATGAAAGAGATAACAAAAATGTGCAAAGCCTAACTTTTGAACTTAATATGTAAACAAATGCTTAAAGACGAAAAAATGTCGAGATATTAATTATACGAGATTAGATAAGCATCATTTCCTGATTAAGCAAACTATGTAAATTCCTGTTGTGTCATTATCTTAGACAGTATTCTTATTATTGTTTGTTTGTTTTTTTTTAATTTATTTTACTCGTTTTTGAGGAAAAATATCTAACTTATTTTCCTCTGCAATATTATAATACTTCCCCGCAAATAAAAATTACATACAGTCCTCGGATCGGACTATAGCAAACGAGAACAGTGCTGGTTCATGAAATTATCGAAGATATTATTCCGTTTTCTAAAGTAAAAACTTCTCATGTGATTAATCAAATTAATATATATAAGTACTTAAAGAAATATTTTTATACATTGTGTAATTTTGTTTTTCCATATACATATATATTATTTTTATCAAAGAGTCTAAAATATCACTCTAACGGTTATCTTAAGTAGAAAGAATTAAGATACTGAGAGAAATCATTTAAGGTGTCCTCTGCTTGATGCAAATAAACGTTATAATTAATTATTATTATTAGTTGCGTATGGACCCTTAGGATCACGCAAAGCCTCTTCAAGAGAATTTCCGAGCAAGATTCTTCCTTAACCATCTTCTGCTTCTATATGTTCTTAAGTTGGGTCCATGAGTTTCTTCCCGTGATAGTGGGTTCTGGACAGTTGAAAAGCTCATTGAATCTGGCCTGGCTGAATCAGTGTGTTGATGTTGAAAGTACTGATGTAAGAATGGATTTTGGATGTTAATTTTCCATATGGCTTCTTCTCTTGAGTTCGTGGTCGTAGTACTTAGTCAAGCCATAGTTTTTTATGATTGAAGTTAGTCCGACCCACACGTCGGGTTTCTTTAAAACCAGGGATTGTCAGTTCCTTATATATATTTTGCAGTAAAAACCCGTTTTTTAGTAAGAACGGGTTCTTACTAGTTCAAACGCCTTTCACTGAATACCTTTGTCGCAACTAGAGTTTATTGATGTTGGTTGAGTTTGGTTCAAAGGTCTAGAATCTTAATTTTTGACCTTCCGCCTCATTTTAGGTGTTTATTTTCTAAAATTTTAAACGAAAATGTCAAAAATTACATCTTCTACAACTTTGCTTCTAATTTTTGACATTTTCGTTTAAAATTTTTTGAAAATAAACACCCAAAATGAGGCGGAAGGTCAATAATGAAGTTTCTAGACTTTTGAACCAAACTTAACCAACATCGGTAAACTAGTTGCCATAAAGGTATTCAGTGAAACGCGTTTTAACTAGTAAGAACCCGTTTTGACTAAAAACCCCTTTTTTTCTAAAAGCTGGTTTTTACTTCAACATATATATAAATAATTTATTTGTTAGAGACTATTGTTTCCAAGGTTTTTTGTCTTTCATCATCAGACTTTTTAAAAATATTTTTTCTGTTATTTCTCATCTGGTAAATATAAAATAGATAGTATAATAATAGTAATAGCGAGCTGCTCTCATATTTATCAAGCAGAGAAAACCCTCATTGAATTCTCTTTATGAAAATCAATAACTCAAGCACTCTCGGCAAACTAAATCTTTTAAATTAGAATTAGGACATTTTTTTTTAAATTAATTCATGAGGGAACCCTAAAGTGGACATTTTTAAGTTATTTTGTACCTGCCTGTTTTAAAGAAGTGGATTAACTTAAAATTATGAAAAACTACTAATTCTCTAATTTATTCCTTATCAACAAGAAACAAGATCAAATTTGATATCTCCAATATTTTGGAAGATATAGATGAATCCTCCCTATGCATCAATATCATTAAAAAAAAAAAAAAAATATTCCATGCATATTTTATAAAAATTTATTTTTCCACTTTGTCAAACTTTTTCAATGAATCACCTTTGATAAATCCTTGTTTTGGAAATTATTTTCGTCCACATCCCTACAAATGTTCATTTGAATGAACACAAATCATCCGAAATCATCCTTCGTTCATATTAATCTTTCTCATTCTCAATTTTAATTTAATCCTTGATTCGATTTCGAAAATGGAATGACTCGAATGGTAATTGAACCCCAAGCTTATCCGAGAATCCTTTTGGGTGCCTAAAGGGTGTAGAAACGAGCGATCCTCTTTGGACCATTCATTAGCCGAGCTCTCCACGATGTCGACGATGACGATGACGATCCACGAGTGCTTTGGGCTGTATTCAAAGTTTGATTCCGTCCAGGAAGGAACAAAGGGCAGAACGCCCTCTTTAAGGACACCTACCCCCTAATGAAGAGCAAGGCAAATGAGAGCAAGTGCAATCTTCATACTTTCGGCATGTTAAATGAACAAGCAGCCATGTTCCACGACTCGACTTGTGTTTAAGGATAATTGTCGGTTATTAATCACCAGCAATCTCGTTTAAATTTACTTCGTTGTTTCCGATTAGGAAATTAATTTCATTAAGATGTGATGCTCGTAAATTTAGATTAGAAATAGGGGAGATTTTTTAAGTAAGATAAGTAAAAAAAGGAGACAATATAGAAATAAATAGATTGGAGAAAAAAGTGAAAACTTTTTCTAAGCTTCAGTTCATTCTGAAGGGAGAACCACGACTTAATATCGTGTACACCTACTATCCAATTTCATTTCCAAGTAGAAGGATCAACAGATGTAGGGGCATTAGATAATGCAGGGCTGTTCAACTCGTGGCCAGCGGGCTGCATGCGGCCCAGCACTGCAATGAGTGTGGCCCAACATAAAGTCATAACTTCCTTAAACATTGAGATTTATTTGTAGAGATTTATTTATCCCCTTTTTCGAAATATGAATGTACATTTGTAGAATACGGGAAGCTTTTTTCAACAATAAAATTCCCTAAAAACAAAATTATAAGCTCAACTAAATAAGATAAAAAAAAATAATGAAGTTTCGAATATGTATTTAAAAATTCTTCCTCTTCTTATACTTATTCATTTTCTAAAATATTTATTATTTTATTAATTTATATGCTACGAGACTAACCAAGTATATAGTTATATCATTCTAGTACAAGGAGACAAGGAATTGGGATTTTCTAGAACAATCACAATTAATTGATAATTTCTCGTCTGGACTAAAACTTGTCAGGACTTGCTTGACTTTTAGATCTTTGCACGGTCTTACATGTTAATAGATAATGGATAATCAGGGATTATTATATCTGTGACCCTTTCAAAAAAAATTATCATTCCTCATATCCTTCTTTAATCCCATTTTATTTAAACCGGACTGTCAAACCTGTAGCCCAATATAAAGTCATAAAATTCCTTAAAATATTGAGATTTACTGTATGTAAATACTGGCAAACACACAACAATTTGGCTTGATAATCTTTTTTCTCCAAAATAAGAAATCGTAAAATCTACTGTGAAATTTTCATAAAATAAAAGTGCTAATTTTAAATTTTGAATCTGGAATCAAGATTTCCGAAAAAATAATCATAATTTTGGTCTATTTTCGACTCCATTTTCATTAGAAATAAATTTTCTACTTGCAAATATTGTCTTTTTATTAGAATTTTATATTAATTATTTAGCCAGGAAAAAATATAAACAAATACTAATACATGATATTACTTTTTTAAGTATGTAGGTATGTATTTACATATACGATAAGCTATTTTCAAGTATAAAATTTACGAAAAGTAAAATTAGAAGCTCATTTTGAGCTAAAAAAATAAAAAGTTCTTATTTCTACATTATTAACTATGGTATCTTTTTTGAATAACAAATATAAATAGAATTATAATATTTTATCCGCAGTCCGAGACAATTTCATTTTCTTCAAATGTGGCCCATGTAAGTCAAAAGGTTGGATCTGATACAATTTGACCATATATCTTTTTTTTTTCTAAAATAAGAAGAAATTCGAAAATCTCCCCAAAAGATTTTTGAATGTGAAAAAATATATCAAGATTTTCGAAAAAATAATCACAATTTTGGCATATTTTACTCAATTTTTATTAGATAGAGCGGTTTTAGAAAGCTCAGCACCCCTTCGCTGTCAAATTGGATAAAAGCCGAATCAACGCTTTTGCCAACTCTTATCCTTATGACCTCAAGAGATTGGAACTCACTTCCAGCCACCGTCTTCCCCTCAACTTATAACCTTCAGGTGTTTAAGACCCGCATCTACAGATACCTTCAACGTAGGAGTTGCCCATAAAATCCCCTCTTCTACTTCTTTTCACGATGGAGGGGCCAACCCAGGCCTTTAGGGGATGCAGCTTTTTGGTGTATCTCCTTCTCTCATCAATATCATTAAAAAAAAAATTCTCTCCATTTTTATTAGATATAAATATTTTACCTCCAGACTTTCTTATGGAATTACAATCAGACATAAAACTGACAGAAAAATTTTAAAATGTCTCTTTATAAGAAATTAAAATTATCTACCCAGAAACAAATACTCCTGGCTTCACAATATTTATTCCTATTTTAGAAATATTTATTTACATATACGTACGTGAAGCTATTTTCAAGAATTAAATTGATTAAAAGAAAAATTATAAGCTCCAGCATCAGGTAAAAAAATAAGGAAGTTTCGAATCTTTAAAAATTATTCTTCATCTGATATTTCCATTTACTAAAATACTCGTATTTATTAGTTCAGTATTTAAAACTTTTTGAAGTGCTAATGGATTTTAAAAACAAAATCCTGAAGGAAAAGAATTCAAAGATTGTTGTGCTATGCCATTTTTGCTCCTTTGTCATGGTGAATATCATTATTCTACATTATTATTAATTTTCTTTTTTGATTAACAAATATCAATAGAATTAGTTTATATCTGCGGTCCGATACAATTTTATTTCTTCAAATGTGGCCCCTGTAGGCCAAAAGACACCCCTGATCTAGAATTTTTGTATAAAAGTTTATTATCAAATTAGTTATGATTAACAAATTTCAACTAATTAACTACAACCCTTCAAGACCAAAGCATATCTAACGATACACCACTCGACAAGGTGTTTTAGATTTTTTTTTCATTGACATTTTATATTTGCAGAGGAGTGCAGCAAACACTGTGCACTTGAACCCTTTGAGATTGATTAAAAAATGTTCCATATGGATGTGAACACTGCACTTTGAAGTTCGAACACATCTGTATTTTTATTTGGATGCAATACTGAATTCTATATAAAAAAGTTCAAATCGCTGATAGTAGCAAGAGCCTACCCCATAATAGAATAAATATAATAAAAATAATAAATTGATAAGTGATAGAAAGGAAGCCTATGGATAGTGAAAAAATTCAAATAAATTAAAAGATTTATTTGATATTCATCTTTTTCATCACTCAAAAACCAACGTTTCAGAGGATTTGTCCTTATTCTTCAGGGTTTAAAAGGGGTCATTGAGGAAAAATTACAAGATATTTCTCCCTTCTCTACTCTAGCAGTACTTGAAATTTGTCCTTTCTCAACAGAGTCATCAAAGGAATTTTTAAAGAATGGATTTTTTTTTTCCTTAATTTTTCCCTCAATGACACCTTTTAATCCTTGAAGAAAAAGGGAAAATCCTCCGAAATGTTGATTTTTGAGTGATAAAAAGATGGATCGGAGGATTTTCCCTTCTTCTTCAGGGATTAAAAGGTGTCATTGAGGGAAAAATTAAGGAAAAGAAAAATATGACATTCTTTAAAAATTCCTTTGATGACTCTGTTGAGAAAGGACAAATTTCAAGCACTGCTAGAGGCCATAACTAGCTTTTTATGTGCCCGGTGCGAGCTTCTATAACTGCGCCCTTGAAAAAAGTAAAGGTTCTTGGTAGAATTTTAAATAAATATATATAAATTAGGTAAAAAAAAAGTTTATTCTTCCTGGTCTGGTTATTTCTGCGCCCTGTGCCTGAGCACCGCTGGCACCCTAATTACAGCACTGTCAAGAGGAGGCAAGGGAGAAACATCTTGTATTTTTCTTTCAATGACCCCTTTTAAACCCTGAAGAAGTAGAAAATTCCTCTGAAACGTTGGTTTTTGAGTGATGAAAATCCAATAAATATATTTTATTTGAGATAATTTTTTTACTATCCTTGGGCTACCTTTCCATCACTTATCAATTAAAATTTCTACCAGTCCATCTCTCTCCGAAGAGAAAATTTCTTCTAATATAATAAAAATAAATAAAATAATATTATAACCTAACAAAGTAAACGCATGGTAATACCTATACCAACAAATAGTCATAATTTACTTCTACTTTTGTAAGTCAAAGTAATATATATAATATGAAAATTTGAGTATCTTATCTTTTTGAAAAAGTGGATGGAAAATTTTTACAAAAAAAGAACAACTTCCGAGTTTCATACCTGTATTTAATTATATGAGAATTTATATAAGGACAATTTTATCAAAGATCTTAGTAGTTTATAGCCTAACCGTTAGGCTAACTGCCCGGATAGCAAGTTAGCGCTCGGGCTCGACTCCTGAGGGGGCGAAACCTTCTGACATATAATATATACATAATAAACTACTAAGATCTTTGATAAAATTGTCCTGTAATATATGTAAGTAATCTATATATATATAAAATTAATGTTTTGTCTGCACATTGCTCCAAATCACGCCAAATTTTGATTGCACACGTTTCAAGCAAAGTTTTGAACGAAAACACCCTCAACAAAATTCCTGTCTGCATGTCTGTCTGTCTGTATGTTTCCGTGGTTTCCGCGAAAAGTTGCTCACGATTCACGTAAAAACGGTTAAAGGGATTATTATGAAATTTCATATTTACATCAGATGTCCTCTAACTTACGTTTTGAGCTATATAACGTTTTGATATTTTGACCCCAAAAGGGGGTTTGGGAAGTTCACGAATGAAAATTATCAAATAACTCCTAAACTAATAAGTGGAGGGGTGGGGGTGCAGGGTGGAGTTCAGGTGAGGGTCCAGGGGCGTAGTAGGGTGGGGTGGAGGCAGGGGTGGAAGGCATGGGGTAGGGCACGGGGTGGAGTTCAGGTGAGGGTCCAGGGGCGTAGTGGGATGGGGTGGGGGCAGGAGTCTAAGGCATGGGGTAGGGCACGGGGTGGGGGTGCAGGGTGGAGTTCAGGTGAGGGCCCAGCGGGGTGGTGGCGTGGGTGCTGGGTTGGTTTCGGGGGGGGGTCTAGGGGGCGTGCCCCCTGGCTAGTAAGAGGGCCGCCGAAGGCGGGCGCTTGCAGCTAGTATACCTATATATTTAGTGAAAAATATTGACAAATATTTTTTCGAATCTCTGACCCCCGTCCTTCCCGAAAAAAATCCTGGATACGGGCCTGTAATCCCGTCTTTTCAATGGGAATAAAAATGAAATTGCATAAAGATCGAGTGATGTTTTCCAATTGCCTTCTTTTTATGTAGAGAGAAGCAAATTAATTAGAGATTGAAAGTCGTAAACGCAGGCGACCCCTCGAATTTTCTTTACCCTGAGAAGGGGCTAGGGGCGGGAATCTCACTTGAAAGTTCAATATGAATAGAAACTTTAATGGAAAAATTTGCCTCTTTATCTTCTAAGATCGAAATCCTGTGTGACTACGACGATTCCTCCCCTTTCTCTCTCTCTTCTTGGTCTGCAAATTAATCAGAATTCATTAAATTATTTCAATTTAAGTTGTTGGCGGCTGGCTTTTGTTCCCTCGTTCCTCTGATTGGGTGCTTCCTGTCGCTATGGAGACTTCCTCTTCGTCTTCCCGTCCTTTCCACCCTGCAGATAGTCCAGTCAGCTATGCAAGAAGTCACCCTGCCGCCCCTTCTTTTCAGCCCTTTGATTCCTTTCCGACCGGACAATAAAGTTTCCCTAGAGAGGCTAAATATTTGCTTCTGCGTCCTTTCACTCGTTTTTCTTTTGGTCTACTCGATTTAAAATGAATTACTTTCTAAAGATATCGCCATATCTGATTTCTTTTCAATTAATCTTCGAAATATTTCATCCTCTTCATTTAATTTGGCAACTTAATATTCGTATTCATATTTAAGGGTGAATAAAGATAATTTTATCAATCTCAAAAGATATGAGTGTTCATGTTGTGGATAGAAATAGATTTAAATTTTCTAAGAAAATCACAAGAGGGTGTTATCTATTCTAGTTCCGAGATGGAATGAATTATTTTTATATATTCCATGGGGTAGTTAGGGGGGGCAAGGGAGGCATTGCCCTCTAATAAAACTCATTGCACCCCTAGAAAAATTGAAACTCCATTATTACTAGCAGGGGCATCCGCCGTAAATAGGGCGTTTGGGCTTTTGGACTGCAGCCCAGGGCCCCCCAACCCCCCATTGAAGGCAATGGACAATATTGCGAATTAAAAAAAATAATATCTAATCTAAAATTACAGTTGCTGTTTGTATAAAATATGATTTTATTATCCTAATTTTTTTTTCATATACATTATAGAAAACAATTTTTAAACAAAATGGCAATTAGTTTTATTAATTAGGTAGGCACCCAAGTAGTGTTAGCCCACAAATTCACGGTCCACCCCTGATTCCGAGGTATTACTTATTTATTTCACATTAAATTATTTCGTTACTTCTAAAATTTGTCAATTCTATTAAAAAGTTAGTTGATTTTTTTAGAGGAGGGGGGCAATGAGCACTTCCCCTCTTGCTTGGCCCCTAACTACGCTCATGACTAGAGTAAATTATTGGTTGTCTGGGACAAAAATGGGAGAAAAATACGGAAAAATAGACCTATCAACGTATCAACAAATAAAATCATGTTAATCTTTTAATAAAATAAATTGACACGTTCTGATGTGGCCATCCACTTGACTTTACCATACACTTCTGGTTGAGTTTGGTACAAGGGCCTAGATTTTAATTTTTCGAACCTACAACCCCCTCCCCCTCCCCTCATTTTGGGAGATTAGTTTTTGCATTTTTAGTCTTCTGGTAGCCCACTGATTATGTATACCAAATTTGGTCGAGTTTGGTACAAGGGCCTAGATTTTCACTTTTTTGACTCCTCCCATTTTGGGCAGTTTGTTTTTGTATTTTAAGTGTTCTGGGGGCCCACTGATTATTTATACAAAATTTGATTGAGTTTGCTCAAATGCCCTAGATTTTTATTTTTTGACCCTCCCCACCTAATTTTGGCTCCAGAATATTTTTTTCTCGTTATTATAGGTTCATTTTATAGTATATTTCATTTTTCTTGTTTTTTTTTTTTAATTTGAAATTTTTATAATTTTAAATTGACGCGTTTCTCTTGGACGCCACGTCATCATTGCTGTTGATAGTATAATCGTATATTTATATCTATTAAATAATGTTAAATGATATTTCAATAGTATAAAAAGAATGGACTTGATTAATCCATAA
Source organism: Forficula auricularia (assembly GCA_024734495.1). NCBI lineage: Eukaryota > Metazoa > Arthropoda > Insecta > Dermaptera > Forficulidae > Forficula > Forficula auricularia. The sequence continues at coordinate 66,050,194 of JALMQS010000099.1, forward strand.
TAAATCATGTGTCCCTAATGTCAAGAGACGTGCCAACCAACGTCTCGATAAAGCAAACCAAAATAATTATAAATCAGAAAAAAGTAATATTATTTTATCAATTTCATCTATCTGGAGGTCCACAGTATTATTCTAATATAAGAAAATAGCATTTTGATTAAGAATTTTGTAGTTTAAAAGAAATTGTATGAAAATATTCAATTTCTTCTCTCCGGAAGCGAATCAACTAGAATGGGAAAAAGTTTTATTTTTTTTCTCATTAGATATTTATTCAAATCTATTGAAATTTCATATCTGTGTGTTATTGTAATTAATATTTTGTGTAAAATAATTATTATTAGGAGATTTGCATTTTAAAGGGTAGTTTATTTGAAGTCCAATTTGAAAAAACGCTAATAACTCTGTTGAAATAATTTTCAAAAATTTGAAATTAATTACATATTATAAAACAATTAATTATTAATAATTTCATGCAATTTTGAACGAAATCGATTCAGTACTTTTTGAGAAAATCGCCAAAAACCCTGAAAACCGTCTATGAAAGGCCCTTTTAGAAACATTTTAAAATTCATCTCCATGTCACAAGTCAATGTTTTGTTTCATATAACTTTTTTAACTTTTTTCAAAGGCATCTCGTGCTTTCAAAAAACATCCTTTTTTAAGGCGGTTTCGGGGTTTTTGACCATTTTCTCCAAAAGTACTGAACCAATTTCGTTCAAAATTAAGGAAATTATTAATAATTAATTGTTTTATAATATCTAATTGATTTAATATTTTTTAAAAAATTTCAAGGAAGTTATTAGCATTTTTTCAAATTGGACTTCAAATAAACTACCCTTTAAAATAGAAATTTCCTAATAATAATTATTTGATATTAAAGATAAATGAAAATAATACACAGATATAAATTTTCAATAGATTTGAATAAAGATCTAATGAGAAAAAAAAAATATTTTTTGCCATTTCTATTTGATTCACTCCCGGAGAGAAGAAATTGAATCTTTTCATACAATTTCTTTTAAACTTCAAAATCCTTAATCAAATGCTATTTTCTTATATAATAGACATACTGTGAACCTACAGATAGATGAAATAGGTAAAAAAAGACCGTTTTCTTTCAAATTTATAATTCTTTTGGTTTACTATTTTATCAAGGGGCTGGGTCGCAAGTCACTCAGCATCAGCGAGTCATTCGTCACGGTTTTCTAGTTTTTTACGATTTTCTTAAAAACTAATCAATCAATTTCGTTCAAAATTGAATATAATTATTAATAATCAATTGTTTTATAATATTTATTAATTTCATATTTTTAAAAATTATTTCAAATTAGTAATTATCATTTTTTTTAATTAAACTTCAAATAAACTACCCTTAAAATGCAAATATTCTAATAAAAACTTTTTGATATAAAAGTAAAAGAAAATATTTCATAGATATGAAGATTTAATTGAATACGTGATGAGGAAAAATTAAGCCCTCTTGCCATTTCTAATCGAGACTCGCTTGACCCAGTGAAGAAACTATATGTTTTCATAACATTTCATTTAAACTACAACATTTTTAATTGAAATGCTATTTTCTTATATTAGAATGATCATGTGTACCTTCACATAGATTAAATCGATAAAATAAGATCGTTTTCTTTCTAATTTATAAATTTATGGTGAGGTTGAGATACAAACCTCTCAGTATAGGATCATGTCATTTCATCAAGCTTATTGGCACTAGTGTTCGATTCCGGAGGGATAAAAAACAACCCTAACATACACTTGACATATAATTTAAATTTTTCATTAAATTGAAGGGTTGGTTTTGTCACAAATATAATAAAACAATAATTTTAATAACTATTAGAATTATTTAATTGATAACTATACAGTTTCGGTCACCACTGGTCGACCATCCTCAGTAGTTCTAAAAATTGAAATGAAACATTTATTTACATTTTTTCTTTTTATAGACAAAACCAACCCTTCAATTTAATGAAAAATTTAAATCAAGTCACTTAAGTTCTGGAAGAAATTTAATATATAATTTAAAATAATCTATTCATCTCGGATACTAGTATCACTTGAACATGGCTTAGAAATTTGAACCTGAAACGTCATTTTTGTTAATGTTAATAATTGTATTTCCATTATTAAATATTGTACAGCGGTGGAAAAAGCTAAATTTACAACTTTGGTACATGATTTATAAGGATTTATGATAGTCTAGTCAGCTATACAATAAGTCAAGTCACCCTTCCGCATCTTCTTTTCAACTAACGGGACCCCTGGATTTCCTTGAGATTGGACAATAAAGTTTCCCTGGAGAGGCTAAATATATATTTGCCTTTGCGACCTTTCACTCGCTTTCTTTTGGTCAACTCAATCTGAAATGAACTACTTTCAAATGAAATGGCCATATCGGATTTATTTTCAATTAATCTTTTAATTATATATATTTAATTCAGTACCTTAATATTTGAATCTTTATTTAAGGGTGGACAATTTGTCAATCTCAAAAAGGTAGAGGTAGAAATTTATGTAGTTGTTTTTAGTGTTTTGTTATATAATTAAAAAGTAGTATAAGGTGCTTTCGGCTCCTTTATCTCTCCAATGAGTTCAAAATAGAAGTCTTCTTGCCTTCTATGGTACACTCATGCGAGATAATAAATATTAGTATAGATTTTCATGATTTTTGTGATCGGCATCCCATATTTAAGGACGAAACACAAATTGATCGCCTCGCTTGATGAATGAGGAATTGTATTGCGATTTTGGGAGCTCCTGTACTCGCTGAACGCACAGGTTAATCTCTCTTTTTAATCCGAGCCAAGTTAAATTAAAAATTTTTATTTTTATTATTATTATTATTTTTTTATTTCCTCTTATTCATTTAATTTTAAAGAAATTTTATTAATATATAAATATTGTTTCGTTAATCTTATTCATATTTATATTTATAGGAAACTGAAAAATTAAAATTAAAAACAGAGTTTTAGTTTTAAGTCTGACGTTTCGTCGTTTATTTTTCGACTTTCTCAGCGATATATGTGATTAGTTGAGTTATATAGTAAGCCACTGAGGAAGTCGAAAGATGAACAACGAAACGTCCAACTCATTAAAAGTAAGACTCTGTTTTTATTTTTATTTTCCAGTTTTCTTACGATTCCAACTAACAATATATACATATTATTTTAAATATTTGACCGGCTATAATCTGATCCCTAAGATTTAGCCAAGTTGGCTGGAAAAGACTGGAGCAGAGTTACCAGGCAAAGAATGGCCTGGAAAACTTAGGGGAGGCCTACGCTCTTAGGGGCCTAGTTCCATAAAAATAGTGTAAATTTTTTAAATATAATGTACAGTTTTTCTTTTAATTTAATTTGTATATTTTTACTACAAATCAAATACCGTATTTATATATATTTGTATAACAGGTGAGTTTTTTATCTTGAGACAGTCTTATAACTAAAAAACAATGCATTATATGAAAAAAGTTTTAAATAAAAGTTTATTTATCTCGAGGGGGAAACTAAACTACGCTATTGTTTATCGAACTAGAACTTTCAAGGGTATTTCAAGGTCAACTTCTGTTTTTTAAATGGAAACCTATATATTTCTTTACGGATCCTTAATCTTCAAAAAAAAAAAAAAAAACTGAACAACTTTCATAAGAAGTATTTTTTTATTCAACATCAAATAAACAAGTGATTAAATCAATTAGATCTCAAAAAAAAACATTTTTTTAACAATTATTCAACTGAATGATCATATATTTAATTATTACATAAATTATTATTAATAATTTTTCGACATTGGTCGTTAGATACACTCTGGAATATTCCAGAGTGTATCCCAAGTCTTCTGGATGAATTCCAGTTCCAATTTTGTTATTTTGGCATGTTGTAGTTTCTTCGTAGCCTTTACACTTTGTTTTTTTTAACAGATTTTCAACACGATAAAATGAAGCTCTTGAGGATGTATCCCTATCAGAAAAATGCTCGCCATCCATTTGTCATTTCAATGGCAGCCCCTAAAACTTCTTCCACATTCTCCATAAATTAAGACCATTTCAATTCTGTCTTCAATAAAAAATGCTCCATTTTTATTATGATAATACAATATAATTATTTACTGGATTGACACGAGAAAAACTTTTTAAGGACAAGAATTTTAAAAGATCTATTAAGTAGAAAATAATCTCTTAAATCTGAGTATAACGAAGTTTTAATATCATTATAAACGCTTATTTTCATTGTTGTGACTTTTCTATTTAATAATTAATTATTTAATCATTATTATTTGATAATTAAGTTAAATAATTGTTAAAAATTATTATTAAGATTAATTTTTGAGATCTAATTGATTTAATATTTTGTTTATTTGATGTCGTTTAAAAAATAGTTCTTATCAAAGTTGTTCAGTTTTTTTTTGAAGATTATGGATCCGATAAGAAATCTATAGGTTTCCATTTAAAAAACAGAACTTGACCTTGAAATACCCTTGAAAGCTTGTTCTAGGTCGACAAACAATAGCTTAGTTTAGTTTCCCTCTCGAGATAAATAAACTTTTATTTGAAACTTTTTTTCATATAATGCGCTGTTTATTAGTTATAAGACTGTCTCAAGATAAAAAACTCACCTGGTATATATATATATATATTTGTATATACATGAGCCAAATTAGGGAATAAATGAAAAAATGAAAATCTACACTAATTTACACACCTTTCCTCACACACACACGAACACTCAATGGCCATAATGGATTACACATAGAAAAGGTCTAGATACTACATAGGTATCCGAAAGACATTAAAAAAATATATTATTTTACTTTAATCATTTATTATTATTATCTACTCTTATTAAACGAGCAAAAATTGTTTTATATATTTATTTGTTTGTATATTTATTTGTATCTTAGTTCTATTTTGAAAACGACTCTTAAGGATTTTGATGAAATTCACGGGTTAGGGGGTTTTTGGGGTGACAATTCGATCTGTCACGGTCTCATCTTCGACAAAATTGTTTTTGATGGGTTTTTCGTAATCAAATTAATTATTCTCAGGTAGACAAATCCCAATTTTAGGGTTTTAAAAAAGGTTTCCCTTTTACTTTTGAACCCAGAGAGACAATGGGTTGGGTTAATCCATTGTTCTCAAAAAGACTTGAAGAACTATTGTGATTGTGGTTTTTAACATATTTTGTTAGAATTATTAATGAACGTTTTATAAAGAACCTTATTTATTTAATAGAATAAAAAATAATCAAGAATTTATTAAAAAATATCTTTCGCATAAGCAGGTCTCAATTTTCTAAAAAAAATAACACATTTTGATAGGTTTTATTTATTAAGAGTTGGATGAATAAAAATGAATCATGTGGTTGAATCAAAACAGGTGCAGGAGGTGGGGTGCAGTGGTGGGGGATCCGGGGGTAGGGCGAGGTTTCGGGTGCGGGGTCGAGCGGGGTGGACGTGGAGGGCGGTACATTTTAAATTAAAAATAATATTAAAATAAAGCTTTTAACTGAAGGAAAAAGTTCGAGCATCGCTCGGTGCCTCCAGGTACTTATTTTTAAATTTAAAATATTACTTTTTTTTTAATTATCATAGATTTGTGACCATTGAGGGTTTTCTGAAATACACATAGAAAAGATGTAGTAGTTAACTATCTCTTTTGCTTTTCTATAAAATAATTGTTAGCAAAATAAGACGCCTCCAACTGTTGTTTTACAATCTTCTAAAAATTAAAAAATAAAAATTATAAACCCCTCAAATGTTCGAATTAAACGTTTTTATTGTCAATATTGAAATTTTCAACTTGATCATATTACATATCGTATATTTGTATGGTTGGATGAGTCGGTTCTTGACGACATGATCGCTAGGTTATTTGCCAGCAGTGCTCCACATTGTGATGGGTGTCGAGGAGGGCGGGGGCCAGGGGGTTGGATAACTCTGTTGGTATTTCGATCCCCGGTCATCGAGGAACAAAGCTTGGTGCTCGAAGAGGGCGGCGGTGGTGGTGCCCCCTATGACCCAGGTAAAAACACAATGGCAGCCAGCACACTCGTCGAGGCCACTTGAGGGCTTTGATGTTCCATCCAGTGCATCTAGCGACGATGGCGATGGCGATGGCGATGTCCCACTCTCCTCGGTTCTCTCTATCCAACCTGCAAGACCATCAGCCTATTGTGGAGACAAAGGCGAAGTAACACGCAGGGTTGAACACCACTGGATGTATAGATAGAGCTCTGACACGAGTTAGCACCTCCCCACAGCTTTAGCCCCTTGAAGCGTTTGTTCTCGTTATAGACTCTGAATATGATCACGACTTGAATGCCCTGAGACAATGGTTTAATCATTAACAAAATAAAGGATTACGCTTTTCAAAGAAGAATACCATTATACTCTCCAGCCACACTCTTCATGTGACAATTTATTATCGAAAGAAGAGAAAAATTATCTTAGCAAAGAAAACGAAAATTAAAAAAAATAAATTAAACATTAATTAACAGGAATAGCAGGGAATTGGACAAAAATTAATAACAGAGTTTTTATTGAATGGCGCCAGACGTTTCGTCGATTAATTTCGACTTCCTCAGTGGCTCATTCTATCACTCTTTGTCAAAAGACAATTCTACTACGTTGTTTCGCTCACTGCTAAACTGAACTCTTCACTTAACAATCAAAATAAAAACCTTTAATCAAATTTATCACAAAGTGGATTCTACTTAAACAGACAAAGAAAGGATTTTTTTCCTTGGTTCGTGTTTGAAAGTAGAAACAACATGCTTTTTTTTGTGATAATTTTTGATTAAAGGTTTTTAATTTTTTGGATTGTTCATGCGAAAAAGTTCAAGATTCTTGAGCAATTGAGGCATAAGCCAACAATGTATTATAGTTTAAATAAAAAGATTAAAGGATGTTTCGTCGCGTAGTGGAATTGTCTTTTGACAAAGAGTGATAGAATGAGCCACTGAGGAAGTCGAAATTAATCGACGAAACGTCTGGCCCATTCAATAAAAACTCTGTTTTTTAATTTTTTGTCCAATTCCCTGCTATTCCTGTCACTAATGCTTATTATTGATACGAGTGGATTTTACCGTTATAAATTAAACAATTTTCTGGGTAGATTTATTTTAAAATTAAATTTCGAAGAAAAAAATTAAGGCTAAGGTGATTGGCAAAAAACTTTGTCAAAGATTGCATGGGCTGAGTGACTCGAGCAGCGATTCTTAAATTTTTTTCATCGTGATCCCATTTTGACTGAGAAATTTTTCGCGACCCTATACTATGGTATAAACTATATATTTTTACTACCAAATCAAAAATAAATTTATTTTGAAGCAACTTTTTAGTAAACATATCTATCTCTTATAATAATTTTATCATTTATTAAAACTACATAATTACAATTACTAAATCTAAATATAGGGTGATCCAGAAAAAAATTCATTTTTGAAAAAAGAAAGAAAACAAAACTATTATATTTAAAAGCTTTTAATCTTATACAATATAAAGTTTATTAAATGTAATTTTAGTTTTTGAAAATTAAATCATCAAGATGACGTCCTTGGCAGTTACGACACTCTTGCAAACGGGCACGAAAATTTTGAAATGGCTTCCATTTCTTGCTGAATATCTCAGCTTAAATCGGGACTCCTCGAGAAGGCCAGGATATGTCATACCTCCGTGAAATCAGTTTCTGAGAAAACATCCCTTTATCACGCGAATGCTCTCATTCGAAGTTGCAAGACTCGCGAGGTTACAATCGAAACACATGGTTTCAGGAGGATTGAGGAGGAGGATATGTTTCCTCGGAGACTGATTTCACAAAGGGGTGACATAACCTGGCCTCTGAGGAGTCCCGACTTAAGTCCAGCAGACTTCTTTTTATGAGGGCACCTTAAAAGAAAGGTATACGCTAATAATCCGACAACATTGGGGAAATTGAAGATGAATATTCAGCAAAAAATGGAAACCATTTCAAAAGAAAATCCTACTAAAGTTTTTCAAAATTTTCGTGCCCATTTGGAAGAGTGTCGCAACAGCCAAGGGCGTCATCTTGATGATTTACGTTTTCAAAAACTAAAATTACATTAAATAAAATTTATATTGTATATGATTAAACGCTTTTAAAAATAATAGTTTTGTTTTTCTTTCTATTTTCAAAAAACGAATTTTTCTGGACAACTCTATGTCAGAGATGAATCTGCATTGTTCTTTAGTAAATAAAGAATATAACAGGACTTTTACTATCTTCAACCTATTTCAAATTTGATCTGTATATTGATTTTATTATCACCAATGCTGAGAAGGTCGCTTCGTATAATTAAATATCTGATACAAAATGACCATTTTGGAAATTTTTATGATAGATATACCTAGAATTCACTAGATTTTTAGTTTTTTGAATTAATTTCTGGCCACTGTGCATTTTAATTTTTTATTGTTTATTGTTTTATTGTTATTGTTGCCCTATGTTTCGCGGCCCAAAAATTCATTTACTCGACCCAAAATGAGGTCGTCCTAAAAATCACTTATCTAGTGATCTCCAATTAACTCAATGCAGAGGTTCCCAAACTGTGCGCCGCGGCGCCTCGGGAACCGCGGCCTAAAAATGTATTTATTATTCATTTTTATCTCTCACTTACGATTAGACATACAAAAACCGAAAAAATGTAACTTTACCCCCCCCTGTGGTCTGAATTTTTGATTTTCATAGAAAAATAAACTATTAATTCCCAAGATATTTTTATCGATTCTAATACAAGAGTATTTAGAGGGACCTAATACGGAATTTGTTTTGAAATTATGTACTTTTTCTTATTGTAGGGCGCCATGGAAAATTTTTAATTGAAAACAGGCGCCGCGACTCAGTAAAGTTTGGGAACCCCTGAACTAACGTACTAAGAGGCACTTTGACCAAATAATTAATATTTCGTAAAATATTATTTTTTCGATATTCTCTCTATTAGGCTTTCTTATAGGCAAAAATGCCATGGCTTTGCTCATTTTTTTTTTTCAAAATTGTTTGAACAGTCTTTGAGATATTTCGAAAAAACGAACAAAAAAAAAAAAATTTTCATGCACGATTATAAAACGATTACAAAACTTGACCAGACCCAATAATAACAGGATATGTAATAGCCATTTTAAAAATACCAGAGGGGTGAACCGCGATTGGAATTAGGTGTACACCTCTTTGGAATTATGTGAAATTATTTTGGAATTCATTAGATAATGCCCTTTTTTTTATTGTCTTCTACTTGGAAATGAAAGTGGAAGTGGAAGTAGGCGTAACCACATTAGATTGCGTTTCACACCTCGAAAATACCTATCAACAAAAGGAAAAAGCAAGCAGATTAATACCTCAAAATAATAAATGTTATCTAAAATCTATGTATACCAAAAATAACAATTTATGATATAGTGCGATAGCTTAGTATTTAATCTTTGATCCAGATTTGAATCATGGAACTACAAGAATTTAATTGAGATTCTGAAGCAGTGCAACAATTAATCAAGATTCTGGGATTTTGGGATGGATGCCTCCTTTTCATATAGTAATTCAATTTTTATTTGATTTTTTTCATTTTGCATTCAAAAGTTCTGGTTCTAAATAATGGGCTTATCTAATATCCATAAATCCTTATTATACGTAATGTACTTATATCTAATTGTGGGTGGAAGTAATTTGACCGATTGCTTACTCAAGTGCCGATTGCCACTCAATTAATTCCCAGGTCCTTATCTAAACACGGTATTGTGCTTGGTGGCTGACTCACCAATAAATTAAAATATTAGGCCATAAATTAGATTACTCGGTACGCTCAGCAAGCAGTCGAAGCCTGTCTGCTGGGCGAGCCCAGTATTGAACTATCGAAAATTTTGCAAATTATTTCCTCATTTGGTTTTTTTATATAACATTTTTATGTTTGGAACGTGCAGGTAAATTATTTTCAGCCATGATTTGTGTCTGGATTCAGATACCAAACATAACTACAAAAGTCGTAGAAAGTTTTTTTCCTGTGTTTATATTTCCAGTCCGGAGAACTGATTATATTTTTTTCTTTCTAGTTTCAGAACTTCTGGCTCAAAAATGCAGAAAACCTCATTTTTCTAATGATTTTATTGAGATTTTAAAGCTTGTATTTATAATATAGACATGAATGAACAATTTATTTTATAAAAATTAAAAATTAAGAATAAATTACTAGTTAGTTTTCACAAAAAATAATTTTTTTTAACAGCAAGACTATACCATATATACAGGTCATATAAAAGTCTCCTTGAATTTTTGATAAATATTTGAACAAAAAATTTCTTTATTGAAAATCAATTTTAATCAAGTACATATTGATCATTATTATCTATGACCTTTTGCAATTTTTGGGGTAGCTTCATAATTCCATCGGTGTAGAACTTATTGCGTCAACACACATTTTTGATGACTCGGAACTTGGTTGAGAAGTTTTGATGAATCCACCAGACCTTGCACCGTCTGATTACCATTTGTTTCGGTCTCTGCAAAACTCTCTTGATGGTAAAAAATTGGCCGACCGAAGAGCCGCTGAAAATCACTTGGCTAAGTTTTTCGATAATAAATCTCAGAATTTCTACATCGATGGAATTATGAAGCTACCCAAAAAATTGCAAAAGATCATAGATAATAATGGTCAATATGTACTTGATTAAAATTGATTTTCAATAAAGAAATTTTTTGTACAAAAATGTACTAAAAACCGCGGAGACTTTTTATATGACCTATTATTTAGGGCAACGAGCTCATCCTCAGAAGCTTACAGTGATTACTATACCTAGTAATTTATTCTTAATTTTTGATTTTGTTAAATATGTTTCACCTAGAACCTACACCACTCTCCTTGTTTATGATTAATTAATTATCCTTATAAGTCTCTAACGGAGGCTTATCCAACCTGGACCGCGGGCCATATGCGGCCCAAGTCGTCTTTCATTGTGGCCCGACAAAAAATTTATTAGATTGCGACAATAATTTTAACTTGCTATTAATTTATGATTTATGAAATTTTAATTTTAACACGTTATTTAGAAAAGAGGTATTCATAAAATAATTCTTAAATAATATTAATTTAATCAGGCAACTGTTTTAAAGTATGAAACACACAAAGAAATATTTAATGAGCACCTTTAGAACTCAATGAGTATTTCTTTGAACCAAATATCGACTGACTAATGTCTCAAAAACAATGACAAACATCTTAGTAATTTTATGTTGTGATGTCTTATACTTTTATAATAAAAAATAATAAAGTAAGAAAGCTTAAATTACTTAAATATGGTAACTATGTATTCTACATTTTTTGTTCAGCGTTAGTTTATTTTATCTTTTGTCCAGAAACAACTCGTATTCTTCCAATATCGGAAGCTAAAAGACTGGATATCCCTACCTCTAGCGTCTCTAGCGTAAACAAGATTTTACTTGTTTTTTATTATTTAATAAATATGCTGGTGAGCGATTCTTTCATTAGATTCTGATCGAGGAAAATGAGTAAAAAGGGCGCGGAGAGAATGATCTCTTTTCCTTTAGAAATGACGTCACTTCAAGGATGCCAATACAAGCTTAGACCTGTTTCAGACTATTAAAGATTAATTTCATAATTTCTATTATTCTAGGAACGGCCTTTTGAATTATACACTTGGACCAAATTCAAGTCCAGACCTGTTCAGGCTATTAGAGATTAATTTCTATTATTCTAGGAACGGTCTTTTGAATTATACACTTGGACCAAATTCAAGTCGAGACCTGTTCAGACTATTAGAGATTAATTTCTTAATTTCTATTATTCTAGGAACGGCCTTTTGAATTATACACTTGGACCAAATTCAAGTCCAGACCTGTTCAGGCTATTAGAGATTAATTTCTTAATTTCTATTATTCTAGGAAACGGCCTTTTGAATTATACACTTGGACCAAATTCAAGTCCAGACCTGTTCAGACTATTAGAGATTAATTTCTTAATTTCTATTATTCTAGGAACGGCCTTTTGAATTATACACTTGGACCAAATTCAAGTCCAGACCTGTTCAGACTATTAGAGATTAATTTCTTAATTTCTATTATTCTAGGAACGGCCTTTTGAATTATACACTTGGACCAAATTCAAGTCTAGGCCTGTTCAGACTATTAGAGATTAATTTCTAATTTCTATATTCTAGGAACGGCCTTTTGAATTATACACTTGGACCAAATTCAAGTCCAGACCTGTTCAGACTATTAGAGATTAATTTCTTAATTTCTATATTCTAGGAACGGCCTTTTGAATTATACACTTGGACCAAATTCAAGTCTAGAGCCTGTTCAGACTATTAGAGATTAATTTCATAATTTCTATTATTCTAGGAACGGCCTTTTGAATTATACACTTGGACCAAATTCAAGTCCAGACCTGTTCAGACTATTAGAGATTAATTTCTTAATTTCTATTATTCTAGGAACGGCCTTTTGAATTATACACTTGGACCAAATTCAAGTCCAGGCCTGTTCAGACTATTAGAGATTAATTTCTTAATGTTCTATATTCTAGGAGCAGCCTTTTGGATCGCACACTTGGACCAAATTCAAGTCCAGGCCTGTTCAGACTATTAGAAGATTAATTTCTTAATTTCTATTGTTCTAGGAAGAAGCCTTTTTGACCCTAGGTGAAGAAAATAGTTTGCCCGCCGCCCACAAAAAATGCATTTTATTTTTTCTAAACTCAATTTCTGTTTCATTTCTAAGCTTCCAGCTATGCCAATCTGAAAAATTCTCTGTGCTGTTTATTGAAAAAGACACAGGAGCGCACTGTCAGCTTAAAGTGTCTTGCAATTCGAATCGGACATTCTACCTTTGCAGGATGCGTCAGCCAGGCGCTAAATTTTGAAAGCTGATACCGAAAATATTTGAAAACTTTTAAATATCATATAAAAGAATAAAATTATTATTAATTAAATTGTTAATGAAGGTTTTCTCATAATTTCCTACCGAATTTATCTAACACTAAATATATATTATTATCATTTCCGTCCATAATGTGTTTAATTTGAAAGTTTATAATGAGAAATAAGGACAAGTTTTTGTGTGATTTTTTTATTTTTCAACCAACGTTTCGTCGACTTTGCGGACTTTCTCGGAGCTTCTACAACTCGTCACCCCATTGCAAGAATTTGGTAACTCTTAAAATACTTTTTTATGATACCTGGATATTTCATAGCTAAAAACTCATATAAATTGTTATTCATAATTGTAATAATAATGATCTCTAGTCATATTAAGCAGTTTATTTAGATAAACACTTTAAACATTCCTGATAAGTATGGAATAGGTAAAACATTTTCATCCCTTTTTTCAAGAACTTGAAAAATCAAGTTACCTAATTCTTGCAATGGGAAGTCAATTATAAGAACATTATTAATATATACAAGATGCAAGATTACATAATAATTTCAGACCAAACATGTATCAATATTTTACCCACCAATTAGTTACATCACACATACGTTTAAAGTAGGTATATTCGTTTCTTTTATCTACGTTACCCATTGACGACCATCAGAAACTTAAATTTCCAAAATTAGGCCCATTCACATATACAATTTTTTTTTCTTTTTTTTTACTAACAATTATATTAGATAAATAGTCTTAGAAATAACATAAATAGAATTAGGCAACAGAGTTTTAAAACAATAGCACAGAATCCTTTTACTTAATCATCTTTACATAAATAGAAATTTCAAATTTGAAATAAAACTAAAATTACATTATCAAGTATTTACCTGACTTATTAAAAGTTCATGCTCAATAACATGGTCAATTAATAATTAAAATGAAAATGGATTATCCATTTTCAGCGCCAACCATTTAATTAATTTATTTTGAAATTTTCTTTATTGTCAAATTGTATTTATTCAGCAAAAGTTATATATGGCGCGTAATCTTGGAGTGTCCGTTCTAAAATTCACCGTGTTATTCAATGAAATATGAATCATTTGGCTTATGATTCATTTCAAAATCTATTATAGATGTATCTTCAAATTCGTATTGGTGATTCAAATCAAAATGTTGGGCAGCCAGGGCAGTTTTCTTTTTTTCTAATAATTAGGCACTTTAGAGAGTCAAAATGTGGTGTGTTATGGTTTTTTGTAATATTGCGATATCTGTTTATCTAATACAGCGTTTCCCAAAGTGTGGTTCGCGACGCCGGCACCGGGTCGTAGAAAAATTTTTGCCGAGTTGCGAAAAAAAAATCTTAAATTTTTTGAAACATTACATAAATTTATTGAAACCTATGCAAACTATGATGAAGGAGATTTACATCTAGAAACACTATCAGTTTCAATATTCAAGAACATCTTTCGGAGCATAATAAATAGTTTTAAAGACTACTTTCCGGATATTCCTTCAAATAATATGTGGATTAAAGATCCTTTTTCTGTCGAAATTGAAAAGGAAGAAATGTTTAATCTTAGTGAACAAGAAGTTGATAATTTAGATCTGCGACAGATCTGAAAAAAGTGTTTGAAACTATAACATATCATTAACTAATTTTTGGTTTCGCTGTCAAAAGGAGTATCCAAAGCGTAAGCGAAAAAGCTATAGAATTTTTAATGCCCTTTGTCACCACTTATACGTGTAAAGCTGTGTTCTCAGCCTTGGTGTACTTGAAAAATAAGTATCGAAACAGATTGGATGTCAAACCTAATTTGAGAATAAAATTAACATCATTACCACCTAATTTGAAATTGTTATGTGATGACAAACAAACATGATCCTTCGCACTAAGGACAAAATATGTAAACAAAGTTTACTTCATTTACTAAAGTTTTCAGTGAATATAATTGTTAGTTTTTGACACTATATATTTTACTTATATAATTATTTTAGAATTTTCGTATATGAAATAAACAAACAAATAACTTGATTTTTTTTTGCTTTTCGATCTTTCTAGCCAGAAGCCAATTTTACGATAGTCTAATTATTTAGTTTTAAAATTTGTCTCTACCCCCCCGGGGTCAGGGTTTAGCCGGATGTCTTCGAGTCGGATTCGAACCCGGTCCACTTGATTTGCAGGCTGTACATGGCTAACTCCTAGCCTACCCGACCTTCGCCATACGATTTTGATTAAAATACAAATTGCTTTGTAAATAAATGGGTTTTTCATAAGATGGCCGAGAAAATTTTTAAAACCTCGTACCATGTATCGCAGTCAACAGAAAGTTTGGAACGCTGATTTAATTAATTGTTAGTAAGTGAAAAAAGAAAAATTGTTTATGTGAATGTTCCAAATTTTTTAAGTTAAGTTTCTGATGGCATCTTCCATGGTAACGTAGATAAAAGAAAATAATGTAGATACTACTTTAGATGATATGTGTGATGAACTATTTGGTGGGTAAAATATTGATACATGTTTGGTCTGAAATCATAATGCTCTTGCAACTTGATATTAATAATGTTCTTACAATTGTAGAAGCCCCTGAAGAATGGACGGCAAACTCTGACGGTGCCCGTTGGTTAAAAATAAAGAATTTCACACACGTGAGGCCACTTGTCCTTATTTCCCATTTTTAAAATTTCAAACTAAACATATATTTCTTTGCTAAAATTCATTTTGACTGTCTATTATTGCAATCTATCGACGCTTTAGAAACAAGGAAGGCAAATATAAGCGCTATGTGGGCATGCAGATCAGCAATCTATAGAATAAAATTAACTTCTTTGCATTTCGGCCTGAATTGAATGACGAGGGTGCTGGATGGGAAGCCAAGCTTCAATTCCACTCGAATTCTCATTCATTCATTTTATTGAGCGTTAGATGTATTGCATTTGTCAGACAAAACTATTCCAAGTCTGCTGAAAAACCAATCAAATATAGAATTGACTTCTTCAAACGGAGCAGAGAATTTTGAACTATCTGTGAACAAAAGCTACATATACGTGACAAGTGACAATGAACGGAAAAAATTTGAAAGATTTCTATTTACTTTTTTTACTCCTCTAACATAACATATATCTATACACATGCCGAAAAATTTTGCGCGATGGCTAGAAGCGTACGTATATTAAATGTGCGCAATAAGATCCCAATCAAAGCGCAGAGGGAGCAAGGAGAGCCAAGTTCGCAGCAACTTGGCCGCCTCCTGCGGGTCTGACGGTCAGAGTAACTGACTGGCAACCCGGAGGTCTCGGTCTGATTCGCAACTATACCCAGACATTTTTTCTGTAAGTATAGGGTCCGGTAATAAAAATTAGTGGGAGATAAATTCAACCGAATTTACCGCACGGAGGAATTTACCACTGCTCGAAGCCCCAAAAACCTTAGTAAATTGGATATTGAATTGTATTTAAGTTTCTGAGATTGGCTCGTGATCCTGGCTTCTTTTCCTTCTGCTCTGTTCTTTTCACGATGGTGGAGGGCCAGCCCATACTGGCTCTTTAGGGGACCCACCTTCTGGTGCATCTCCTTCTCACATCAATATCATTAAAAAAAAAAAAAAAAAAAAAAATACGCTGTATCGCTGATTTACATGAACCATTTCGAGCCACTTTCGACCCCCCCCCTGCAGCACTTGGAATTCATTCGAGATACTGATTGCTAAATTATACACATGCAATTATGTAATCCATCTCGAGGAGTGTGTCAAATTTCAATAATGTAGCTTAAATAGATTCTTGAGATATGGATCTCATAAAATAGAGAATTTTGCACTCGATGAAAGCACTCACTGACAAGGTCATCAAAACCTATAGGGTACTTCCAATCATCCTGCATGATGACATTTTGCCTCATAGTAGAGCTTGGGGCACAAACAAAGGGAAAATTCCAAAAATCCAAACTCTTTCTATCTTTCAACTACTTCAAAATGGGGGTGGGGGGGGGTCAAAATGCAAATTCTAGCCCGCTGGATCAAACTCAACCAAATTTTGCATACATATTCTGTGGACCCCCAAAAGGCAAAAAATGCAAAAAATAACCACTCATAATGTGGGGGTGGGGGGTCAAAAATGAAAATTCTAGACCCTTGGACCAACTACTCATAGCCTCGGCTAAAAAGCAGAGAAATCTCCAACCAAAACATTCTGTGAGAAAACGAGCCAAGTTCAGAAAAGTAGGGAAATCTGGTGTGGAGCCAATGTTAAATTCGCCAAGAATAATTACGTTGAGGAATAGATCTCTCCAACAATTATTCTTGGCGAAACTAACTTGGCTACACGCTAGATTTCACTTGCTTTTTCAGAACTTGGCTCGTTTTTTCACAGAATGTTTTGCTTGAGATATATACTTATCGATACACTTCTAAGAATAACTAAGGATATTTAAAAAGTGTACTTTGCCAGCATAGTAGGTACAAGTTAAATATTCGGACTCCTCTCGAAATCCCATATTATCTTTTAAAACACATAAAAATATTATAGGTCATACATTAATATTTTTTTTTGAAATAAGATTTTAATAATAAATAGTATAAGCAATTTTTTATACCCCATGATTTTTTTCCAAGATAAATTTTTGCTTCTCTTCTGAAAAATTCGAAAAGAAATACAATTTTTATGATTTATGTTGCATCATTTGCAAAATAATAATTTGAAAATAAATGAGGAAACATTTTTCTGACCATCTCCGATTTTCAAGTCTTGCAGATTTCAGGTGAGGGAAGGGTTATAATTATCCGTAAATATCGTAAACGTAAACAGCAATCGTTAGAGCTATCATAAGTAATAACATTTAATATAATAAATAATCGTTTTTAAGGAATTTGGTGTTGGTACTTGGTGAAGCATTTTTTAAAATTATTGGATAAAAATACTTGGTAGGTTTCACATTATGATATAAAAAATAAGACGAATTTATTTTTGGAGAATCTTTAATCTCGATATATATATATCTCGATATATATCTCAGAAGACCATTCCAAAATTAAACAAAAATAGATCTCCGTTAATCTTCTCCCTCCACTAATTTTAAATATTTACACTTTTGTTATCTTAAAAATAAATTTTACCATTGAGTTGTATTCAAATTCGAAATCCTTATTTCTCAAAAGGCCATTCAAAATTAAACAAAAGTAGACTTCCTACCTTTCCTCCCTCCAATAATTTTAAATATTTACCCTTTGTTATCTTAAAAAATAAATTTTACCATTGACTTGTATTCAATTTCGACTTATCCAGGCCGAGTTACTTTCTGTTTCTCCTGAAGATGGGTTAGTCACCTCGAAATACATACAGATCGGATTAAAGATTCTCCAAAAATAAATTCGTTTATTTTTTATATCTTAATGTGAAACCTACCAAGTATTTTTATCCAATAATTTTAATAAATAATCTATTCAAAATCTAATTTTTGATTTAATTAACTTTTGGGATAAGTCTATTTCCTGAATTTTAATGTATAATAAAATGTAATAAGCTAGTAGATGATCTTAAGATAATTAAACTGATTAATTTAATGAATTTAAATTGAAAAATAATATACAAATACATCAAAGGCTGAAAAATCACTCAAAAATTTGCTTCTCTTGCATGACTAAAAATAAAAGCATGGGTGCATTTAACTTTTAATTTTTTAAGTAAATATATACATAAAAGAGAAAACTTATAAACAAAATAAAATATCCAGGAGTTGGATTTAAGTCGAAGGTATGTTTTTGCCGAGGGTTTTATATAGGATTGAAGGTTTTAAGATTCTGGATAGATAGAGGGCAGTGTTAATGTGACGCTAAGTGCCCTTTCAAATATTAAACATAAACTTACTATGGTTAAGCATAATAATTGATTGATTTTTCTTTTGTTTCAGGTGAGAGATCGTCTTCTTTTATTGAATTTCATTTTCTTCTGGCAAGTAGATTGATTTAATTTTAAATTATTAGTATTATTTTAAGACTAATGACTAAAACAAAAAAGCTCATAAGTACCTATATTAAAAAAACACCCGATTCCAATAAATAAATAAATAAATAAATAACTACTCTCATTAGTATACCATATAAAGGTGTATATATGGTAATCCAACCTCAAATATTTTTTCACTTTTTTTCAAAAAGATCAAAAAAAATTTGCTTTCTAGTTAATTTTTTAGATATGGCTCTTCTCTTTACACCCAACAACTCACCTTTGTAAATGAACTTATTTTCTTCTGTTAGAATCTTATTATTAAAAATTTGATAAAATATCAAATTTAATCTAAAGTTTTAGTGTGAAATTAAGTCAGAGATTAGAGGTTTAATTAAATTGGCTCTCATAACAGTTTCTTACTTATGACATCTTTAAACTTTCTCAACTTCACTTTTATTTTATAGTCTCATAAAATTTCTTAATATGATCGAAGTACCTATATTAACGATTTAATTCTCTCATTATTTATGAATCAACAGTTCATAAAAGTGAAATTAAATTGGACTAATACAATAATATTAGTATATTTATAGATTATGATATTATGATAAAATAATATTTATTTTATTCATCACTAAAATATGTTGTAGTATCAATTTAATGGTCATCTTTTGTTTTGGCATGACAATATATTCTATTCCTTAAAGAAATAGTTTTTGCATTTTTGGAGAAGGTCAATTTCAGCTTCGAGTCTCTTTCTTTAGAATAAATTAAAAGGGAATGCAAGGAACACCACTGTGAAAAGCTAACAGTGTATAACTAGTGTTAATGTATGGATTTATAACTTTTTAATATCCTATGTTTTATGCTATTAAATCATATATTTTTTAAGGTAAAAAATAATCCAAAGTAATTGAGATTTAAATTCCCATTGCCTAGGTGGCAGCATCAACTCGACCAAACAACCGCAACGCCACCATCTAATGAGTAGCTTTACTAAATAATGTACAGAACTCCTATATGATGGCGCCACCATAGTCACTTGCGCGCCAGTTTCAATTTTTAGCGCAAAATCGATAAGACAATTTTCTTTTTATAGTCAATTACTAGCATATTTTACTTAGATAGTTACTGCCTTTAATATTTTATTTTATTTTAAATTTTATTTAGTTTTAGTTTTATTAATATTAATGAATAAGTTACATTGGCGTCTCCCTCAGTATTTCATTTGTTTATATGTTCTATTTTGGCAATAATTTTTCTATAACTTATTATATTTTAGAAATATATTGCATTTTTATGATTATATTTTAATTTCTAAAAGTCTATATATTTTATATATTCTACTATTGAGCGAAAAATACAGCTGATCAATTCTGCCATCTTGAGAGTCAATTTCGGTTAATTTATTTAATTCACAAAATGAACCTAAGTATAATATTTCTTTTTATTAATATTTTGAATATATTAATCTATTTTATTTTAAAATATAAATATTCTATAATGAAATTTGTCATAGTGAATTTAATGACGAAGAGGTTCTAAGTTATTATTCTAAATGTGTGCATTAAGCTTATTTTTTAAATAGTATTATTAATTTCCAACCTCGTAAAAAATCGCGAAAATTTATTTTGTTTTTCGTCGATGATATTGATTAATAAGATTATCCAGCCCTCCGCTAGATGGTAGAACTCTGTAGGGACTACCAGGAATCCTCTAGTATTGAGATCGAAAAAAATGTACAATTCAAATTGAAATTATGTTAAAGAAATTAATGTTTTGATAACTTTTTCGCTGACACATCCTGGACCTGGGCTCGTGCGTTTAAGGGCCGGTTGTATGTCGCAAAGTAAATGCTTTTTACAAGTGACAAAGGGTAGATGGTAAATGGAGGGACTGTGATGGCCAATCAGTGGGCCTGTCATCTGATTGGCCATCCCAGTCCCTCCTTTTACCATCTACCCTTTGTCACTTGTAAAAGCATTTACTTTGCGACATATCAACCGGCCTCAGCCGGATTCATTTTTATAAAAGATAAAATCTTTCTAATGGCCTAAACTTTAAATGTTGCATTGAGAGAAAAAAAACTAGTTGAGTCACTGAACTTATACTTGATTAATAAATTATCCATAATAATAATAATAATCTTTCAAAATTTAGATTTTTAATTCTTTTTTATTTATGGTTGAAAAGAATGGAATGAATGAATTTGCAGAATTTTTTCATAATTTTAAGTTAAGCCATTTCTAAACACCGACAGGTATAAAAATCGGTTAAAAATGGCCAGTTTGAGACCCTCTCATTTCGTCATTATAAAAGTACATAAATAAAAAAATAAACTTCAACGGATCGTTGCTAAACTTTATCCAAATTCATTTGAAATATTAATATGTTTATTCCTTTATTATTAAACAGATATCAATTTCAATTTGCAGCTCATGTTGACTTTAATTTAAAAATAATGATCGATTCTCATTTAATACTCGAGGAATAACCATTCTACATTGGATTTTTGACATTTCGGTTATTAATGGTAACCATTGGTGATGACATGGAGGAATCGACTTAAAATCAAAAATAGCGATTGATTCTCATCTATTACTTGGGGAATAACAATTCTACATTAGATTTTTGACCCTTCGATTATTATTGGTAACCATTGCTGAAGACATGGAGGAATCGACTTAAAATCAAAAATAACGATCGATTCTTATCTAATACTAGAGGAATAACCTTTTTGCATTCCATTTTTGATGTTTTGACTATTAATGGTAACCTCTACTGAAAACGTGGAAGAATCGACTTAAAATCAAAAAGACTAAATTCTTTTTTGGTAAACAACTCAAGCTTGAACCTTTTTTGTGGTCCCCAAGGTACTTAATTAGGATATTAAATTTCATCAAAATTGATTAAGTCATTTTCAAGATATTTAGAAAAAACTAAAAAAGTACTGAAATAAAAGTACTAATGTTTGTGGGCCGATATGTACCAAAAACTAATCAGCGCATCATTTTGTTAAACTAATGGTAGGTTTTCAATTTCATTTCAATGGGTGTAACGGTGTGGAAAAAATCGTGGGCCAAATAAACGATAACATACATCCGCACGCACTAAATGAAAAAATCGCACTTTTTGGCCTCTCGACGAGACCCCATGTAATTTTTGGCAAAACCGTCAGGTGCTAAAATTCAACCTAATTGAATACTACAATTTGTGACTTTAATTGAGACCATGGGTTCCGTAGTCTTTATCTGAGGACCCTTTGAAGCCACGCTTGCCTCTAGACCGATTACAATACTTTCTACATGCTTCGCATTGGATAAAGTAAAATAAGCTTAATTCTACTTGACGAATCATTACACGGAAACCTCATTCTTTATAATAACAAATATTTTTAGTACACAAATCAGACCCTTTTCAAAATAATCACCAATTTCTGATTTCGAAAAAAATGATTAGATTTAACATGTACTAGTAAGTTTCTATCTTATTTAGTTTATGAGCTATAGTTCTCTGACAGACGGATAGACCGACATTGTAGCGAGACTATTAAAATCCCGTTTTACTTGTTAACGGAACCCTACAAATGACAAAATAACACCTTATAAGTTCATTTATAAGGATATAATTAAAACATTAAGACTTCCTAAGCCTATAGGTACCTATTTATATATTTAATAAAATAATAATAATAATAATAATAATAATTATATTTCTCCAAAAAGCCTGAAACTTTTATCGACTATATTTAGAGACATTTAAAGCACCCTGTATTTATACTATTAAAAAGAAAAAAATCCAAAAGGATTAGAAACTTCACCCAACTTATTAGAGACTTCCTATGCCTATAGGTATTTATATTTTTAAGCAAAATAGAAAAAAAAGAAAATAAATAAAATTTCCTCAAAAAAGACTACTAAAATTTTTTATTGACTATACTTAGAGACCTTTTAATCACCCCGTATTTGTATTATTAAAAAGTAAAAAAATATCCAAAATGATTGGAAACTTCTAAACATCTACAAAATCATTTATAAGCACCCTGTATTAATATTATTTATTAATCGAAAAGAAAAAAATATTAATATTTTTCCAGAAGAGATGAAAACTTTCTATAGACCCTCTATTTGTACACCCTGTATCCATATCTGAAAAATTGGTGGTTATTTGATCCGCATTCTGCCTGACTAGATCTCAATTTACCCCTTTCATTTTCCTTCTTTTTTGCATTTGATATTGTGATTTTCTTCGAATTTGATAAAGTTAAAAAAAGTTGACCAATTTATAAATTTTATTTTTAGTTGCAAGTGAGCCTTTCTCAGTGCAAGTTCGATTCTCTTCTTAACCAGAGGATAATATTTGCTATTTCCAAGGGCAAATAAGAACAAATTGAGTAAGTATCATAAGTTTCTAAGCTTGTAATTAAGAGTTGCTAACACATTATAAAGTCATTATATTTTAATTCAATTGTAACTCAATCATTTTTTCATTTATAAAGGATTTATTAAAATTCAATTTCTCGAGGGAAGTAAATTCGACTTACTTCAAAAAAATAACAACATTATTTAAGGTCCAATTTCCCAGGGGGTGAATAATAAAAATCATTCTTAATAGTTTGTATACATAGAAGATAATTTCGTGAGAAGGATTTACTTTACTTAAGTTAAATTATTTACAAGATATTGAAGATTATTTGGCGTGCATACTCCCTACTTCACTTCAGGCTGCATACCCTACAGGCGTTTCCATAGTCCGGTCAGGGATACAAAATATAAGTGAATAAACTGATGGCATTTGCTATACACGATGGCCCCTCTCTTATATTTAATATTTAATAAAATAATTTTTAATTATTTATCAAAGAACCTCCTCTCTTAATTTTGGGCCCATTAGCAATTAATTATATATCCTTTTATTTAGAAATATCAGCTTTCTTCGATTTTTGTTTGAAAATATTTTGACTGCCCCCACCATTTTTTTGGTCACTATCAATTTTGCATAGTGAGTCATTTTCATAAGGTTGTATGGAGTGCATATGCACAATTTCGTACAAATCAATCAAAGGGTCTAAGAATTAAATTGATATTTTTTGAACCCCCCTTAATTTTTGGTTCTATTTCAACCAAAATCTAATCAGGTTTTAATCTCAACATAAAGAATCTACATGTAAAATTCTGTTTTGATATTAACAGTTTTGAGCTAGGCCGTACACAAAATTTGGTAACGTACTAACAGACATTTTGACAAAATCATTAATTTAATTGAAAAGTTTTTGTTTTGCCGAGAGTAGCAGAGTTGTTGATTCACAAAGAGAAACAAAGAGGCTGTCCTCTGCCTGATGCAAATAAACATACACATACATATATATATATCGAGATGATATATCTGTATATATATATTATTTATTTGTTTGAGACTATAGTTTCGAAGACTTGGTCTTCATCATCAGTCTCTCTTCAATTATAAATGTTTTTCATGGAGTCAATATCATATGGATATTGAAAACTTGGTGTTCCTTCGTCACTGCTGGCTAGCAACTAATAAATTATTATTTATTATTAGTTCCTAGCCAGCAGTGACGAAGGAACACCAAGTTTTCAATATCCGATATTGACTCCATGAGAAACATAATTGAAGAAAGACTGATGATGAAGACCAAGTCTTCAAACTATAGTCTCAAACATAATATATATACAGATATATCATCTCGATATATATATATATAGTGTGTATGTTTATTTGCACCAGCAAGGACAACCTCTTTGTTTCTCTTTGAAAATCATTAATTCTTGTAAAATATAATTTTTTCTATGCTTACTCTTTAGGGGTATTTTGTATAGCAAAACGTCATGGTTTCGCTCAATTTTTTTAAACAACATAGTTCAAGCCGGTCTTTTGATATTTCGAAAATACGAAGAAAAAAAAACTTTTTCATTCACGATTATTATACATGCCCTTTGACCATATACCCCTGTATGTTTTTTGTGTTCAGTAGCTTGAAAGCTTCTTCCAAAATGTAAATACTTGCTAAGAACAATTGAAAGCACTGCTTTCAGGACCAACAAGAGCCTCGCCGAAGCCGGGCTTCGTGATTTGTAAATATAATTATGTAAGATAGAAAATAGCCCAAATATCGGAGAAAAAAGTTAACAAGCAGTAATTGGCACAAATAATTTGGACTTCTGTGCCAAATATCAGTCAGCATTTTAGTTAGCTCATCCTAATTATAACATTTTGAATCAAATTAGGTCATTTTTACATAATTAGTGGACAAAGAAATAAACTTGGTAGGCTATCCTTGGCTTGGGAAATTTTTCTCGACGGCTCGAATTAAAAAAATAAAACTTGGCACAGAGCAATGACTTTATTTATTAATACAGACTTGTGTACCGCATTTCAGCTTATTTTGTACAACCAAAGACATTGAAACTAGAATATCCATATTCTTATCAGTTCTTTATTTTCAAAACAATAGTACATTTATCACCAGAACAACCTTCTATACCACACTTTGTACTTGATTTATTGTGTTTAATTGAAATCCACACAGATTCTCACTCTTACTAAGGTCAATCTAATTGGATTTATTCTAAAAATTAAAAATTTGTTTATGTTTAGAAATCTAGAATGTAGAGAAAAATGATTTTCAAGCATGATTTTTGCCTATTGTCCGGATTTCAATGCAAATTCTTGTCAAAACAAATAACTTTTAGAGTTTGCACTTTCTAGCTTCAAAACTTTAGGGATAAATTAATCAAATAAAACAAATCCGATTTGTTTTATGAACCGATATAGCTAATGAGCTGAAATTTGGTACATAAGTTGGTGTTAATATAGTTCACCTTTGTACCAAGTTTCATGTTTCTAGCTCAAACCGTTTGGTGATAATGTTTGGATAAAAAGTTCTCCCTCCATACCTCCTCTTGTCCCTATCTATCTATATAGGTGAAGCAAGTTGACCATGCGGGTCATTCCGCGTTGGTCTCTCTTGGAGGCAACATCGAGACCATTCCAGAGGTTATCCAAATTCTTACCCTCTATTCATTACAAATCAACCCCTATCCATTCTTTAGTGCTAATATTTACCCTTTTCAAAATAAATTATATTTTTTTTAATCAAAATTTTTCCACCCCTATTTCTTCAAATTTTAATATTTTTTCTAGTCAAAATACATTTTTTTTTACCAATCATTTTTCCACCCCTATTTTTAACTTGATAGAATTTATTCAAATTTTACTATTTTTTTTATTATTTTGTAAAACCTTTTGAGTCAAAATAAATTATTTTTTACCAATCATATTTCTACCCCTATTTTTAACTTGATTGAATTTATTCAAATTTTACTATTTTTTATTATTTTTTACAACCTCTTGAGTCAAAATAAATGATTTTTTCTACCAATCATTTTTCCACCCCTATTTTTAACTTCTAGTCAAAATAAATTATTTTTTACCAATCATTTTTCCACCCCTATTTTTAACTTGATAGAATTTATTCAAATTTTACTATTTTTTTTATTATTTTGTAAAACCTTTTGAGTCAAAATAAATTTTTTTTTACCAATCATATTTCCACATCTATTTTTATTTTGATAGAATTTATTCAAGTTTTACTATTTTTTTATTATTTCCTACAACCCTTTGAGTCAAAATAAATTTTTTTTTTACCAATCATATTTCTACACCTATTTTTAACTTGATTGAATTTATTCAAATTTTACTATTTTTTATTATTTTTTACAACCTTTTGAGTCAAAATAAATTATTTTTTACCAATCATTTTTCCACCCCTATTTTTAACTTGATAGAATTTATTCAAATTTTACTATTTTTTATTATTTTTTACAACCTTTTGAGTCAAAATAAATTATTTTTTTTACCAATCATTTTTCCACCTCTATTTTTTACTTGATAGAATTTATTCAAGTTTTACTATTTTTTTATTATTTCCTACAACCCTTTGCGTCAAAATAAATTATTTTTTTTACCAATCATATTTCTACCCCTATTTTTAACTTGATTGAATTTATTCAAGTTTTACAATTTTTTTATTATTTCCCACAACCCTTTGAGTCAAAATAATTTTTTTATTTTTACCAATCATATTTCTACCCCTATTTTTAACTTGATTGAATTTATTCAAATTTTACTATTTTTTACAGCCTTTTGAGTCAAAATAATTTATATTTTTTACAAATCATATTTCCACCTCTATTTTTAACTTGATAGAATTTATTCAAGTTTTACTATTTTTTATTATTTTTTACAACCTTTTGAGTCAAAATAAATTATTTTTTTACCATTCATTTTCCCACCCCTATTTTTAACTTGATAGAATTTATTCAAATTTTACTATTTTTTTTTTATTTTTACAACCTTTTAAGTCAAAATAAATTATATTTTTTCACAAATCATATTTTCACCCCTATTTTTACTTGATAGAAGTTTTTCAAGTTTTACTATTTTTTTATTATTTTCTACTACCCTTGAGACAAAATAAATTTTTTTTACCAATCATATTTCTACCCCTATTTTTAACTTGATTGAATTTATTCAAATTTTACTATTTTTTATTATTTTTTACAACCTTTTGAGTCAAAATAATTTTTTTTTACCTATCATATTTCAACCCCTATTTTTAATTTGATAGAATTTATTCAAGTTTTAATATTTTTTTTATGTTTTACAACCTTTTGAGTCAAAATAAATTATTTTTTTTACAAAATATTTTCACCCTTATTTTTTACTTGATAGAATTTATTCAAATTTTACTATTTTTTATTATATTTTACAACTTTTTGAGTCAAAATATTTTTTTTTACCTATCATATTTCCACCCCTATTTTTAATTTGGTAGAATTTATTTAAATTTTACTATTTTTTATTATTTTTTACAACCTTTTGAGTCAAAATAAATTATTTTTTACAAATCATATTTCCACCCCTGTTTTTAACTTGATAGAAATTTTATAATTTTTATATTTTTTATAATATTGCGTGTAAAATAAATTATTATAATTTCTTTTTTTATCAAAAATCGTTCCCACTCTAAATGATAACTTATTCAGGATTCTTTCCTATGACAGTAATCATTTAAATGAAATCACAGAATAGTTAAAGGAAAACGTGATAATTATTTCACGACTAAGCTATGCTCTTCTCCAATTTTCCATTTAGTGAACTGAACTGTCGCACCCAGGTAAGGTTAGAGTCGACCTACTAATAATTTCATCTAATAAACTAATAAACTCTTGAAAAGTTCATTTTATATCTAAATAAAAATGATTTCTTAAATTTATTATAGACTTGCAATTATTATAGACTTCGGCGGGCCTCTTGCTCCCCCCCCCTTCTGAACCCTCCCCCTCTATTGAGTCATTTTCCCTTTATTGTAAGACAAATTTCAAATAGAAACGTCGTTAAAGTTGTGGGTCGGTTTGGAAATGAATGTGTCGATTCTGCTTGCGGAGGAGGAGGGCCGAGCTTGTTTCACTTCAAAAATATAGCCGGCTATAATTTGTTATCTATACTAACGATAATAAACACATAAGATCTTGCTAAATGAACACTAGTAATAAAATAAATAATTAAATAATCATCTATAGACTATTATCCAATTTTTTCAATTTCTTAAGATCTAACGAGGCATTTGGTTTTCTTATTGAATATTCCAACAAAAATTAGTAATAGAAAGTGATTCTTAAGGTGGATACACACTATCACGCTGCACCACAAATTTATAATATTTTAAAAAATTTCAAAAAAAAAAAATTCACTTTTAAATCTTTAAACGTCTCTATCTCTGTAAATAATGGTCTGAGAGCATTAAAACAATAGAATACATAATATTTTTTTAAATTTCCTAAAAAGTTTTGCCTTAAAAATCTTTAAACGTCTCTAACTCCGTAAATAATTATCTGGAAACATTAAAACAATCAAATTAATAATATTTTAAAAAATTTCCGAAATTTTTTTGTCTTCAAAATCTTTGAACGTCTCTAATTCCCTAAATCATGCCCTGAGGCCCTTAAAACAATCGTCATATTTGTACGGTGTACGTGCACAAAACTACATGTGAAATTTCGTTTTGATATTCACAGTAGTTTTTGAGCTAGTGAATCCACAACAATTTGGTAACGCACTAACTAAAGCTAAAAAAAGAAAGATATAACTATCATTTTTTATTCCAAGCCGACGTTTCGGAGGTTTATTCCCTCATTCTTCAGAGGTTTGAAAGGTCAGTGAAGGAAATACTATGTGACATTCCCCTCTGTCTCCTCTCTCAGTGGCAGTAACAATATTATACAGTATTTCATTCTCAGCAGAATTTACTACACTTTTTTCCCCAGCCCCTCTTCCTCAAAACTAATATGAGCTGCCCCCCGCTAGGTGAAATCCTGGGCACGCCTTTGTAATTACCTACTAATATATTGTAATAAGATTTCTACTAAATATGTATTTGTAAATATCAATAAGCTGTTATGCGGAGACTCAAAATTATATTTTGCGAGAGACGGAAAATTGATTGCTCCGCCAGTAATTTTCATGAATAAATTTTAGTGAAAACAAAAAGCTGTAAGGTTTGGGTTTCATTAAAAATTATATTAATTTAAATATTTATTTTAACGAACATGAATTTAGGTCGTATCAAAGATTTTAATAGATATGTTTATATTGCATGTAGGAGGGTCTTGTCCCCTCGGAAGTCGAACCCGGAAAGCTTACTAGTGCTTTTGGGTTCGACTTCCGAGGGACAAGACCCTCCTACATGCAATATAAACATATCTATTAAAATCTTTGATACGACCTAAATACATGTTCGTAAAAATAATTGATTATATATCATAAGTTGATTTTGAGAAAAAATTCAATCTTTCTTTCTCAAATTGATACTCATTTCTTTACATTAAATATTTATGTAAATTGTAATAATCCTCATTGAAAAAATAAAATGATAAATCGCCTAAAATTTATTTTTTAAAAGAAATTCGTCACTCGTTGTCGACTACCTTATTCATATTTATTTTTTAAAAACGATCGAACCCTTAGTATTTCTTTTATGTGCTATTTAAGGGGATTTAAAATTTTTCTCATCCTCGGAGTGCTTTTGTCCGGAATTTCTCTTCTCTTAAGATATAGTCAAGGCTTCCTTCGCCTTGTCATCTCTTATTGATATTCCAACGAAAATTGATTACTGTAATTGAGACCAGAGGATCACTTGTTGAGGCCAGACATCCACTATGATAATCCACTGTCTCTCTACCAATTCATATCTTAATGAGAGTCCGTCCAAGTCTCAAATCTCTTTTTTACTTGAGCTTCCAGTGATTGATAGGGCGAATATTTAAGCGAGCTTAGTCTGTTGTCGTGGGACAATTTCTCACCTGCCAGTTGTCCGTTGTACACCGGCTATCAATAGAACATGTCTGTCGCGGGCACCGAAACGCCCGTTGATTGATGGAAAAGCCCGACACGCTCTGAAAGGGAAATTGATACCACTGTGGCAACTTGTTTCACCGGGGAACAGGAAATCAGCTCGGAGGGGTGAAAACCACCCCCATTTCGATTGCGAGCTGCGACATATACAACACACAAAACACGTGGCTAATGCCCGCGGTATCATTGCCTCTAATGTCTTCACACTTTAATAGAAACAAACAGCCTTTATATCGATCCACGGGATCATTAATTACTCCACTTGTCACCCAGTCGGGAATTTTTATTACATATATCACCGATTCTAGACAATTATGCTAGTTTTACCCTATCGTACCTCTAAATATTTATTAAAATCTACTTTCTATAAAATTTCACTGCTCGATAAATTAAACAATAATTTGTAACCGTAAACCTAACAATGGATTCCCTTAGTTTTTTACGCTGATTATAATGCAATTTTCGGATTTTTTTACAACAGGTCAGAATTTTGAGATATTATCAGTCAAAACAACGAAAAAGGCCATTTTGACCTAATTTCGAGTCCCATTAGATATTAAACAGCAATATTTAAAATCAAAATATTTTGTTGACGTAATAGAAAACAGCTTCCTCTTCTATTTTCAAATTACCACTTGTTTTTAGCTCAATTAGAACTCGAATTATAACTTAAAAATAAAACTACGTGATTATAAATGATAAAAAACATATAATAATAAAACTTGAGTAAGATACGAGGTAGGTTTCACAAAAAAGAAATAAAACAAAATTGAGTTTTGAATTCGATATATTTCGGGGGTTAGCCCATCATCAGGAGTCTAAGAAAACTGATTATATATTGGAAAAATAATTTTACAAGTAACAATTTAAAAAAAAAATTTTTTTTAATGTATGTGGTGAGGGGAAAGTAGGGGAAGAGGAGAAGTTGTTCTAAGAATTAATACCGAATAATAATAATAATACCGAACTCCTTAAAAGTTATTGATAAAAAACATATAGTTAAAATATATGGTTATTAGTTTTTTAGTTATATCTCGAGGTCTAATTGAACTAAAAACAAGTGTTAATTTGAAAATCAAAGAGGAAGCTGTTTTTGGAACTTGAAAATAGGTCAAAATGGTCATTTTAGTCGTTTTGGCCGATCAGATAATATCTTAAAACTCTGACCTGTTGTAAAAACTCGGGAATTTGCATGATAATCAGCGTATAAAACTCGACTGGAATTCATTGTTAGGTTTACGGTTAGAAATTTTTGTCGACCAGTGTAATTATCCAAAATTGAATTATTAATAATAATCTTTCTAGAACCCATATTACTAATGCTGATATAAATGTACAAAGTGTTTTTTCACCTTAAATTAAGACAAAATTTTCACGTCTGTGATTCTATTTAAGTGTTTCTTTGTAACTTGTCATCTAATTTAGATTTCTTTATGGCTCCTTTCGAAAGTAAAACGTTATCCTATTAGTGTAGCTAAAATGTGAAAAAATTCATAGAAAATAGAAACCTGAAATTGACAAGTTATACTTATACATTTATTTTTTCTGAAACAAAAAAATCGTATTACAGTGGAGTTCCGAAATTTCGGCACTCGATAACCCGGCAGTCCGAATAACTCGGACACACCCTGGCAAGGCGAAAAATACCCAATTTTCATGTTGTAAAGGCTCTACGCCTTCATAAAGTACGTACTTTTCCTTTGTTTAAGGGTATTTGGACAGTTTATTCTCTGTTGTATTCTCAAGCAAACAATACATACCAGTACAGTACTGTATTTTCTGAGGAAACACTCGTACATATTATTTTTTAACTCCATTCCCGAAAAGCCGGCATATTCACAAACTCGGCCACCCTTCGGTTCACATTAGGCCGAGTATTCGGGACTCTACTGTATTAATTACATTTTAATCGCATGATTATTTTGAGAAAATAAAAAAAATTATCATGGTACGTAAAATACTCCTTCAATGATTTCATTGGATAAAATTAGAGTAAATTAAATTAAAAAAAAAAAAAGTAAAATTTAACTCAAAATTTAATGCGAAAGATCTTTCATTTGGCGGAATGCACCTGTCGGACCTGTCTTCAGAAGCGGCTTAATTTAAAATTATGAAAAAATTCTACAATTTCCTCTCATTATCCTTCTTATCAACCAAAAATCTGATGTCTCAGATATTTTGAAAGATAAAGAGTATGTAAGTCTTCTAGTTGGCCTCGCACTTGGCTAGATTACTAAATTTGTGAATTCAAGACTACAAGGCAAATGGTGATAAGAATATTTTTTTCAAATTATTCATTATTTTTAAATGAGTTCATACTTTTGGATCTTGGTTCTGCTCCAAAACATCTCTCTATGAAAAACAAATATAATCTGATGGAAGAAAGTCTTCTAGTTTATATTCTAAATAACGAATATTATTTGAATAATAAATAGAAAGAAACTGGAGAATCTCTCTTGATTTAAATTTTTATTGCATCTGGTATATCTCACAATTGCATACTAACAAACTTATAATAAAATATAAAACAATAAAAGCTTGTAATAAAAATAACAAATTAGAATTAATTCTAAGTATCCTAAATAAATCAAATAAAAAATCTTCATATTTGTTATTTACCTGGAGGTATTTTGTGTGTTAAATTGTTATTAATATAGTATGTCAATATCAGTGAATATATCATATATATAATGAAATGTTTTAAATCTTATAGAAAGCCTTTTTTATAAGTTGTTTTCTATAGTTATTCCACTTAAAACATTTTCATAATATAGTACATATATATGTGTAGAATATTATTTTCTTTTTACAATTAATAACATTATAATCAAAAAAAGCTTGTAATAAAAATAACCAATCAGAATTAATTTTAATTAATTAACCCAAATATATCAAACAAATTTTTTCATATTTGCCAATTACCTGGAGGCTTTTTTGTGTTTTAAGTATTATTAATATAGTATATGTCAATATCAGAATATATTAAAAAAATGGATGATATCTTATCTGATAAAGATAAATTTCAAGTAACTAAAACAACATCTTTAGTTTTTTTGCAGAAAAAAATCTTCAAGTATTTATGCCAATTAGTCAATTTAGACATTATAGACAAAAACACCTATAATTGTATGAAGCTTTGATTTATTTAGGTTAATTAAAATTAATTCTAATTTGTTATTTTTATTACAAGATTTTTGATTAAAAGGTTATTAATTGTAAAAAGAAAATGACATTCTACACAGACATATGTACTATATTATGAAAAGCTTGGGTGAGTTCTTTTCTTCTTTTATCTTGAGTATGACATGTAATTAGTAATTTACTGTAATTAAGAGTATGTTTTCCTTGTAGACTGATGATGGTGTGAGAATATCCACCGAAACGTCTCATAAGTTTTTTATGAAAATAAATTTGTTAGAATATAAAGAAATTTTATTTCCTTTTTCCTAACGAAGACATTACATCTGTTTCCAAGGTTTTCAAGAGCCTCAAAAAAAACACCACAATTTATAATTTTAAAACATTATAGTACCATATCTAAGTTTTTTTTTATAATAATATTTTAAATAAGAAATATATAAATTTTTAATTAGATTCCAAAAAGCAAAATTACTAATTAACTAACTAACAATAGAGTTTCTCAAAGAAACAGTGTTATATAATTGTATATAAGTAATAACAAAAAAATGTAAAATTATAATATTATAAATAATGTACACAAAGTGGTCGTTGATGGCCTTGGTAGCTAAAAAACGACCTAAAATAAAATAAATAAAAAAAAAAAAAAAAAAAAAATTACTAATTATACAGAATACAATTTGAATAAGTTACCTCCCTTGTCGACCGAGTTCCTGATTCTTCCGCGAGAGCGCAGCTGCTCCACTTCTACGAAATTGGATCCCATGATGCTGTTCGTCAGCCAATGAACGTGCTGCAATGGCTGCAACGCACCCCTTACCATGGCGCCGCCAACCCCTTACAGGGGTGGTTTCGCTGAATAGCAGAGTGCGTTCGCGACTGTCGCGACCAGGCGCATGGCCAAAGCCACCAATAACACACTATACTGTCTCTCTCACCCACATTTACCAACAAGTTCAAAGACCAGCTTAGAAACTTATAGAGATTTAAACCTTCAGCGTTCGCTTTATAATTTCTACTAAATTCTTTCCTTACATTGAAACTAAACTTTTATATTATTTAAAAATTAGAACTGGGAAATTAAAGAAAATAAACTATAATTTTTTGTGTACTTTTTTATTTTTAATTGATTAATTAGACGTTTTTGATACCTTCTTCAAGAATTCATTCTCAGCAGTCAGCACAACAATAATTTTAAAAAATCTCTATTGATGTGGATATTCAAGTATATGTCTTCCCATTAAAAATAATAAAATATAATAAAACACACATTTGAAAAAATAACTCTTTCATTTGGGCATAAAAAATGCAATTCTTATTATGTGTGATATATTATTTTTTTATTGAAAAGACATTTGTATCTTAACCATCAGAGAATTCTAAACCTTGATATTATGCTGAGGATGATCATTTAAGGATGTCCAAAACGTCCAATTAATCAATTAAAAAAAGGACACAAAAAATTATTGCTTAATATATTCCACCTTCCCTATTTAATTAATTAAATATATATCTAGTGAAATCTATATAAAAATATATTACTAATTAATTAATATGATTTCTATATTATACGTTTATTATGAATTGGTCGATAATTAACTCCATTTATATCTAATTTTTATTTTATAAATTAAATTACTATAAATTCAATAATATTGTCAATTATATAAACGCCGTAATCTCTTTTTTATCGACGTTTCATACCATGCATCAGGTGTATATTTTCAAGATTACGAGAGAGTAATCAGATAAAGATAAATAAATAATTATAAATATTTATTGTTTGACTTGAGGAGCGTCCCATTCTTCATTAAAATCGATCACTAAGTAAAAATTAAGTTAAATTACATTAACGTTTAAAATAAATTAATTCAGGGTCTCTATGATATTTATGAACTTCTATTTTTTCACCTATAAAAAAAAAAATGAATTTATTCTCTTTTTTCTGAAGTTTGTTCAATTGTTTTGTGAAACATTTTCTCAAATATAAGAATGAAAGAAAAATTTAATTAAGTTTAAATTAGAAACCAATGAGCTAGTTTTGTTCTTGATTGCCAATCGATCCCATGGATTCTTAATTAAAAATGAAATAAAATCTTCTATGATGAATCATTTGCAAAATGAAAATTTGAGAAAAATTAAAAAAAGTTTTTTGCTACCATCTCTATCTAACTCTTGGTAGATGATGATGGTGTAAGATTCTGGATAGATAAAATAAAAATACATAAGATTAAGGCAAATTGGTTTAAAAAGATTTTACAAGCATTTTTTTTGGTGGCCTGGGTAATTGCTATGCAATTTCTTTTATTGGTCAATTTTAAATTGAACAATGCATTGACATTTTTTAAGATATTAAATATTAACTAGTAATGGGAAATAGTAATCGTCGGCGCTAGGAATCGAGAATGGCACTTGAAAAAGAAGAATAAATAAAAAGTTTAGACTCAATTAATAACAAATTATATTATAAGACACTCCTGCAACCACGGGGGGGGGGCGCTATGGGGGTGAAGCCCCCCCCAGGACAATAAAAAAATTAAATTAAAAGTAAAAATTAACAATAAATTAACAAATGAAAATGAAAAAAATATTTTGTAAATTTTAAACAATAAATTGACTATAAATTAAGATAAAAAAATAACATTTTCGTAAAATGCCTAAAATAAAGTTTTGAGAATTTCGAAGTCTAATAATTTGAAGACGAGACTTCGAAATATAATATTAAATTAAATTATTTAATATAAAAGATATTAGTTTGCCGATGGTAATAGATTCAAATTTACAAGAAATCATAAGTTGGTGTCATCTATTCAATCCGATGGAATGGAATATTTTTAATTATATGTCAGAGGGGTTGTTTTTCACCTCCTGGGGAATCGAACCCGAGTGCCAGTAACAGCAATCCGGGCCACCTGGCTCACCTGCAGGATGCGAACCTCTCTGGAGGGGGTGAAAAACAACCCCACTGACATATAATTAAAAATATTCCACCACACCAACTTATGATTTCTTGTAAATTTGAATCTTTTACCATCGGCAAACTAATATCTTTTATATTAAATTAGGAAAAGTCATTCCATTGTCCTTCGAATTTTGAATCTCTTCAAAATTCGAAATTTTACAAATTAAGATAACAATCTTTGAATAAAATATTTTTCGCCTGTTCATATGTCAGAGAGGTTCGCATCCTGCAGGTGAGCCAGGTGGCCCGGATTGCTGTTTCTGGCACTTGGGTTCGATTCACGAGGGGGTGAAAAACAACCACTCTGACATATAATTAAAAATATTCCATTCCATCGGATTGAATAGATGACACCAACTTATGATTTCTTGTAAATTATTTCAGTTTAAAATTGTCAAAACATTATTTTTGACATTTTACAAAAATGTAATAATATGTGTGTGTGTGTTAGCCCCCTCCAGGACACAATCCTGGTTGCGCCACTGTTATGAGATCTCATTTTTTTTTTTAAATCCAAACACCACTTTATAAAATAAACGGTCCATATATCGAGTTAGGATGCACTAATTAAGTCTATAAAAAATCTAATACAATAATAGAAAACATAACTCTTTAAGCCGTCTATATTAATATTATTTGGTAAGCTTGGAAGAATGCGGGCGTATTGAGTTACTCAAAATTTATTTATGTTTACCATAAGTTAGACTGAAACATGGAAATTTTTTTAATCATTATTATTGTATTTTATCCATCTGAGTATCAGTGTTTGACTATTTAGATTATACGTTACCAACAGCAAATAAAATATCGAAGCTCGTAGAATGTTCGTTTTGAATCCAAAATATTATTATTTCTAAAAGGAAAACGTGATTCGCTTTTGAATTTTCTAGCTTCCTAAATGCAAAAAATTAAAGTTGTCTTTAATGGGACAGGAGAAACATCGAGTGGATGTAGCTAATGAAGTAAAATTTGTAACATAGATTAGACTATTAAATTCCATCACTGTGCTAAGTTTCAATATTATAGCTGTTCATTAACATAATAATATGACAAAATTTTCGGAGAGTTTACCAAGTTTTTATAAAGTTTCGACTTTTCCATCCAATTTATATTAAATTTATTATTAAATCATTTTTCACTTTCTTACATTTTCCAAAATTTATCAAATATTTAC
This sequence comes from Forficula auricularia, assembly GCA_024734495.1. Taxonomy (NCBI): domain Eukaryota; kingdom Metazoa; phylum Arthropoda; class Insecta; order Dermaptera; family Forficulidae; genus Forficula; species Forficula auricularia. The sequence goes on from JALMQS010000099.1 coordinate 66,087,751, forward strand.
ATATAATTACTTGAATCCCATTGAAATTGATAGGTGAAGCCTAAATTGAACAACGGAGAGTTGTGACCCTTTATCTCTTCAAAATACGCAATACCCTTTCCTTAAAAATATAACATTGTCAGAAGTTTACCATGAATAAGAAAACTTATAAAATTCAATAATAGTGGCAGAGTGGAATGTTGATTGGATGGTGGCGCCACCCTGGTGGCTCTCCTCTGAACTCGTGCTTCAGAGTTTCCCATGGAAAATCTATATCGGCGAAAAATTTTATTTTATTCAATTTTTGTTAAAATTATATTTATTTACGTAATTGATGATTTGAGCCTTAGATGTAGCGTTTAATAAATTCTTTCAAATCAATCAAGAATTAATAATGTCTCAATAATATTTAATAGAAAAATAATAAAATAAAATATCTTTTAAATTAATGTACACCTTATATGCTTAAAAAGGGTTTTATTTATATACTCAGAGGAGAGAGAAGGGTTATGGACACGACACTATTCTCGAAATCGTTTTTCAAAAAATTAATTAATTAATTAAAAAATTGAATTTCTTTCAAAAAAGTTTCTGGTTTCGTAGTGATGCATTGTACTCGCTATATACGCTCCCTGGAAGAATACATACTTACATACATAAATTACATATATAAATTTATATATATATTGGTATATATATATATATATATATATATATATATATATATATATATATATGTATATCAGTGGCGGTTGGCGACTTTTCAACCAGGGGATGCTGTCCAAAAAAAGTACCCTTAATTTTTGAATTTTTAGTTTAATCTTCGCTTTTTTTTGCAAATTTCATCGAATACGACTCTATAGGTTATTTCCGATCTTATATATTGAGAGAACTTAGAAATGGATTAGTCCAAAAATTCCCGAATCATGTTTATTTATTCCTTTTTTGTATTCTTACTAATTTAATATATCCTCAGCGAAACTTGTCTGGGCTTGTCTTTGACATTCTTGAACTGGAAGACCAGGCAGAGACTTCAAACATTCTATCAGTACCCTTTTCGGAAAAATCATTTATTTTAATTTCCCTTTGAACTATTCTGTGGGCCCCCAAAACGCTAGGAATGCAAAAACTAACCACCCAAAATAGGGGGGGGGGTGAGGAGGGTCAAAAATGAAAATTTGAGATCTTTCGACCAAACTATGTATACAAAATTTGGTCACTTTTTACATTTCTAGCTTTCTAGGGGTACACAGAATATATATACAAAATTTGGTTGAGTTTGAACCAAACTATGTATACAAAATTTGGTTAGTTTTTGCATTTCTAGCCTACTGGGGGTCCACATAATATGTATACAAAATTTGGTTGAGTTTGATCAAAAGGGCTAGAATTTTCATTTTTGATCCTCCCTCCCATTTTGGGTGGATAGTTTTTACATTTCTAACCTTTTTGGGGCCCACAGAATATGTATACAAAATTGGCTTGAGTTTGGTCGAAAGGGCTTAGATTTTTATTTTTGACTCCCCCCACCTTTTTTTTGTCTTATAATAAAACACATTTTAAAAAACAATTATTTTATGTTCTTTTCAAAAATATATTCACTTTTTTCTAATTAAATTTTTTCATTTTTTATAACTCTTCAAAATGTGGTAGATCTTTATTCCCCACCCTGTATAAGTAAACTATTTGGGTGAGAGTGCGTTTGTGTATTTATCAAATTATTTATTATAGGTAATTTCTATATGTATTGAGTTTTGATATTATTTTATTTTATCTCCCTTTGATAACCGCCTCGGCTAATTTCCTTCGAACTGAATTATTATCTGTTTCATTGAAAAAGATGCCTCGACTTTATTAAATTTATTATTCATTTGTGCTTTTGTCTTTATTGGGAAAGGACGGGTGCATTTTGCCTAATGATTAAATAGTGAGGTGTTTGGCTGCCAATAACTCTCCAGCATCTATCCAGACAGGTACAGACACACTTCTTATATTTATTCAGATCATTCTACTAAGATTATACATGAAATTTAAATTTAAATTATTTATTTCATAAGAAACTAGGTATATACTAGTATATATACTTAATTTGATTGGGTTCAGCTTATTATCATTTGGCCATAAACACATATAAGTAATATGGTACATTAATCAATACGTATATATCTATTTCTAATAAAATATAATATTATTTAATTAAGATGAATCAGATTTGAATTCACTTCTTTTGAGAAAAATAAATAACTTTCTTAATGTTGGGAACAAATTAATACATAAAGAGAAGCAAAGTGGTTATCTTCTGCTTTATTCAAATAAACATACACACATATACTGTATATCAAATATATATATTTTTTATTTGTTTGAGACTATAGTTTCGAAATCTTGACTTAATTCTAACTGGCTTATCGGATGAGTAAGAGCAAAAAAAATTTCAATATCTACGCGATACTGACCCAATGAAAAACAATATTTATAATTAAAAGATACTGATGATGAAGGCCAAGCCTTCGAAAGTATAAATAAATAATATATATATATATATATATATATATATATATATATATATATATACTATTTGATATATATGTGTGTATGTTTATTTGCATCAAGCAGAGGACAACCTTTATGAATCAAAAACTCTACTACTCTTGGCAAAATAAAAACTTTTAAAAACAAATTAATACCTGTACCTATGTACATCCCATTTTGTAAGAATCTGATCCTGATCAAGATTAGAAAATATATTGAAACCTCTACTTTGAAGATACTATTCTTTATTTATTTATTTAATAACAATGTGTATATTTTCCATTATTTAAATTTACACAATTGATAACTGATGGAAAGGCAGCCCAAGGATAGTGAAAATATTCTTTCGAATAAAATAAATTTATTGATTATTCATTTTTTTCATCACTCAAAAACTAGCGTTTCCAAGAATTTTCACCTCTTCTTCAGGGTTTAAAAGATGTCATTGAGGGAAAAATATAAGGTATTTTTCCCTTCTCTAATCCAGCAGTGTTTGAAATTTGTCCTTTCTCAACAAGGGAGTCGGGTTGGCTCAGTCGGCTAACGCACTGGCCTCGCTTCGGCATCGATCGATTATGACGATGTTGGAGTGGAAGGCCGGGGCTCGATCCTGGCTGGCAAATAAAAATTTCTACCTGCAAAAACTCGCCTCCTTCCCTAACCCTACTAACACTTTACTTATGTGCTGTCTAAATGGGCTTTGTTCCCGGTGACATTAAATAAATTAAAAAAAAATTACATATTTATTATTATTACAATAATTTAGGCATCGAATTAATTAAAGTTTTATTACATACATATTTATATTTGATATATATTTTTTTATTTTTATTTATTTTATTTATTTATCATCATTCATCCAGTCTCACTAACAATTTAACATAATTAAACAAAAATTAAATTTTCAATTAATATACATGTTAAAAATTAACAATATTTCATATAGGTATGTAGTATAAGTAATCTAACAATGATTAACAATATTTCATATATAAATAATCACATACACACAGATATAGTATATATATAACACAAATAATATTAAAATTCAACCCTCTATAAGAATACTCTTGAGCCGGGGGCTAAATTTAGTAAAAAAATTAAAAAATAAACAGAGAAACCAGAAAAACATAATGTAAATCAACTTCAAAATGAAATTTTAAAAGGATAATTTTTTTTCATTAACAAATTATAGAAATTACCAAAATCAGAGATCAAAAACAATAATAAAATACCAAAACAAAATAAAAAAAAAAAAAAAAGAAAGTCTTAAAACGTCTCACGAAATCACAATTTAAGAAAATCAGAATCAATTAAATATTTTTTTATATGTCTATGTTTATTTGCTTCAAGAAGAGGACAACCTCATTGATTTCACTTTATGAATCACAGCTTTGGTAGTCTCGTGAAAATAAAATCTTTTCGAAAATTCAGCTGGCCAGCCACTGCAAAGAGAAAAAAATATATTTAATAAATAAATATATGTGAGAAATGGTCGTTAATACCTCTAAAGGAGCTGATATTTATGGAGAGCGTTAAATGACTAATAAAACCAGGAGGGCGGTTTCAATTCGAGATCGTAAAGACGAGGTGATGAATAATCGCAGGCAGCTTCTTATTTCGTGCATTGTCAGTTCAGTATAGTTGGGAATTCTTTGAAGTGCTCTTGACAAAGCAAAACGACCCAGCATCCCTTTCAATTTCAACCCCACTCGCTCTTAGCTCTTTGGTAATCAAGTTTGGAATTCGTAAAAAAAAAGAAATACGACACAAATTATTGCTATCCTATTTTATTCAAATGGGCGTTTAAGAAATAAAATACCTCTCTAAATATAAATCCATTGTAGAGAGCTGAATAAATGTTATTATTTACGAAATGATGAATAAAGAGATTTAGACATGATCTTTAATAAAAAAAAAAGAAAAAAGATTCGATAAATAAAACATTTGATCTGGGGTAAAATAAAAATAAAGAATAGAATGATTTAGAAACTGAATCTTTTCACTCCTTTAGCGTATAAAAATTTCGGATAAATATTCTTAATAGAAGAAAATATCATAAATCGACAATTCCGAAAGTAATGAAATTTTATAATTAAAGTATCAACGTTTTTAGGGTAGATACAAATAAGGCATGTACCCAGAATTTTTTTAAAAATAATAATTATGTACTTAAATATAAAACTAAAGATTTGAGCATATATTTACTTTACCATACAGGGTATGTATGCTCAAGTATTGTAATAATGCATGAAAAAAGTGGTTTTTTCCTTCTTTTTTTCGAAATATCTCAAAAACGGCTGAAACTATTTTGATTAAAAAAATTGAGCGCAACCATGGTATTTCGGTCTACAAAAAGGCTCTAATAAGTGAACATCGAAAAAATTATATTTTTCGAGATAATAGTTGTTTTATCAAAATGTCTGTTAGTCTAGTTGTCTGGTTGTCTGGTTGTCTGTGTTTTGTGGACGAGCTGGATCAAAAACTAGTGTGAACAAATTTAACAAATTTCACACGTAGTTTTGGTCCATTGATTTTTTCGTTTATTGGGCCACGCAAGTGTGGGGCCTCCACTAACAAGAAATATTTACATTATCGAGGTGAATTTAATTACAGGATTATTTACATGATTATAGGAATATTAACATAATATATTTACAAAAAAAATTTCTTTTTTCTTTTTTTTCTTTTTTATATACAATTTCTATCGCATGGCGATTTCCTATAAGTTCTCCTGTTGAAGCTGTAAAAATTCAATTAAGAGCTGATTAGATTTTGGTGCATGTCGACCCAAAATTAAGGGGTGGAGTTGGGTTGAAAATTAAAAATCTAGACTATTTGAGCAAACTCAACCAAATTTTGTATAAATATAATCAGAGTGCCACCAGAAGTCTAAAAATGGAAAAACTAACCCTCCTCCCCTACATGATTATAAATAATTTTATTAAATATTAAATAATATGCGAGGCTAAGTTGTATGGTAAAGTCAAGTGGATGACCACATCAGAACATGTCAGTTTTTGAAAATAGTTGGAGTGTTTTTCAAAAAATCAGCTCGAGCTAAAAACCAATGTATATTAGAGAGAAAGAATTTAATTTTTAGGACAAAATCTAGGATTTTAGTAGAAATATTTTTACTTTGCGATATCAGAGGGTTCCATCCCCTCAGAAGTTGAACCTAAGAACTAACATCCTTTCCGGGCAGTCAGCTCAACTCTCGATGGATCTATCCCCTCTGATATCACAATGTAAAAATATTTCTACTAAAAACCTAGATTTTGTCCTAAAAATTAAATTCTTTCTCTCTTAATTTACACTGCTTTTTAGTTCGAGCTGATTTTTTAAACAACATTCCAGCTATTAAAAAAATAAAAATAAAGATGCTCAAATCTTTAGTTTTAGATTTAAATAAAAGGTCCTCTATGAAAAACTTTTTTTCATTTTAGGCTGAATTTTTATTTTCCGTTATAAGAATGGAGTAAAAAAATTTTTCGCTTATACATATAATATATTGCGGGTCAGAGAGAGGTTTTTGTCTCGAGTATTGAGATGACTGCCCGGAAAGCATGTTAGTTCTCAGGTTAAACTCTTGAGGGAATGGATCGCTTCTGAAATCGCAATATAATAATATTTCTACTAAAATCTTAGATTTTGTCCTAAAATTAAATTCTTTCTTTCAAAATAATTAAAATTAAAAAGTCCTATATACAATATACGTATATATTATCTGTTAGTTGATTCAGAGCTGCCCATCCCCTTAGCTTCATGACTCACCCCCTCATTTTCATGAAAATTACCCCACCCCTCCTCTTATACATTATATAATATTTTATTCACTTCTAAAGAATTAGAAGAGGTTTTTATTACCTTTTGTTGAAGTTATTAACTGGATCGTTTTTATTTTTACCATATAATGATAATTTTGCGACCATGTTCAACTCCCCAGAAATTTCAATCCCGAATTCTGTGTCTTAGCCCCCCCCCCCCGCCAGTGGGCATCTTTTGTTTATTAAATTTTAAAGGTATTTTAATAGAATTCCGTAGAATTACATATACCTATATTTAGTATCCGTTGTTTTACCACTCGAGGGACCATAAATAGTTAATTTAATAGGGTGACCTACTTTTTTTTTTTTTTCTATATGGACAATATCTGATCTATCTACTTAATTATTCTTTTTTCGATCAATTTTTTCTTTTTATCTCAACTAATCTTGCTTTCGTTGATCGGAGAGCATCAAGAGTCGATGTTGTATGAAATTTGGCTGGAAGGTGGAGATTCCAAAATCTTATATCGACCAAATTTGAACCAAAGAAAAATTAGTTTGTTTTATGATGGACCAGTATTAATATATGAAAGAACACCATAGATTTTTATTTATTATGGAAAGCGAAATTAATTAGATTTACAAAAAAGAAGACAAAAGGCCAAGAAATGACTTCCGATTGAAAAATGCATTAAACTCTGAATGGTTATGTGAGGGTGAGGAGTTATTAAATAGTCCTAGCCTATGAGCTGAAATTTGGCACACACGCTGGTAAATAAACAATCTCCAAAATTTGTAGACAGTCTTTGAAAAAGTTATTTGCAAATTTTTTTTTCTAAATGTATAGGTATGATATTTATTATTAATTAATTAGTTATACCTATTTTAATAATTTCTTTATATTCTTATTTCTTATACATTCTATAATAGTAAATTTGTTTTCATATATCGTTCAATAATTATTACATACTTATAAATTTTATAGTATGTATCTATTAGTTGAGTGAAATGTTGGTTGGATGGTGGCGCCGCGGCGGATTTATCCTGAACTCGCGCTCTCTCTTTTCTTTTGGAAAAACAGACTCAGCCCTGAATATCATCAATTCGAAAAGAATAAACTTTTATAAAATGATAGAAACTCTCTAATATATGTACTTAACCTTGAATATAAAATATTTAACACTAGAACGCCCGAGACTTTCAGATCCCCTAGAACGCCCGGATGCCGTCAATTTGACGACTTGCATTTTTCAACACTCAAACTAAATAAAATCATTCTGTTTCCTTTTATTTAATATTTTTTTATTTTTTCTAATAATAAATATAATTCTATTATCAATTTATATATTAAAAATACATATTAATATATTACATTTTAATAATCATTATGATATAAAATGAAAAATTAACATGCTATATTTATGGAGTATTATCATTAACAAAACCAGTAGTTCTATATTATATGTTATTATTATAAATATTATATTATTATAATTAATATTGAAATATAAAAAAACAAATATATGAAAAAAACTCACCAGAAATTGAGAGAGAAATTTGTTGTTGATAATTCTAAGGGCGGAACAAAAATGAAATGGCAAGACTAGGGCTCGACATATAATATGTATATTGGATTCCATAACAGTAGGTTCCCTCGAAATGTTGTAAAATAATCAAGTGAATCATCAAAAGATAAAAAAATTGACATAAAGAAACATATTTTTTTTATTTTACCCCCCCAAGTTTTTCAATGAAGATTGTAAATTAATAAAAAAAGGCAGAACAAATCCGAGGGTCAAAAAGAATGGAAATGTTCCGAAAAAGAATGTGAATTATTCGTACTTGAAAAATTAATTTAAAATATAAAAATTGGAGTAAAAAGTGTTACCGTCAAATTGACGGCTTTTGGGCGTTCTTGGTAAATCCATAATTTTTCTCTAAATAAAAAATTCATAGGGTGCTATTTTTTTATTAGAAAGCTATTCAAAAATGATTAAAAGTCAGCGAGTTTCAAAGTTCTAACTTAAATAGTAACGAAATGAAAGAGAAATGAAATGTGAAAACCGTCAAATTGACGGCTTTGGACGTTCTAGTGTTAATATTCTCTTCATTTTTAATAATAATATATAAAAAATCTGATTATTTAGCTTTGCATAAATTAGCGCCCTTATTCTGCGTTTTATATGGATGCGCATCATTTTGAAATATTTATTTCATGTCAGTCTTATTTGTTTTGTTTAGCTTAGTTATATATACAACTATTTAATTTGTTATAGATTCATTTACGGGTATACATCTAAGAAAAAACGCAACTTTTTTTGTTATACAATAATAAATTTGGAGGAAACGTGAAAACAATTTCAAGACGCTTTTCTCAATTTTTGATGACGTAGGAATTTTCCGCAAATTGTTTGAGCCAGAACATTGACACAAACAAGCAGTTGAGCTTTTGTGTAAAATTTTAGTACAATTCTAATAAATTTTCAATATAACAGTCTAATTTTGTAAATTTTCTGAATTTTTCAACCAATAACAGTGAAGCTAGAAAGCTCATAAACTAATCCAGTAGTTTTTAATCTTTTTAAGTCGCGACCCATATTTAAGAAATATGTTCATGTCGCGACCCAAAAATACCAAGATTTTTTTCATTACCTTTTTTAAGATCATACAATTTTCTTCAATTTTATAATGATGGCCCTTTTTTAACTCACATATAATTTTTTTAATAATTAAGATAAATAAAACTGTATTTTTCCATTCAATGAATATTTAATGAAAAACCACGTGTTTTTAAAATTTCTACTTTTAATGGTATTGAATAAACTTATTAATTTTAGTAAAATATTTTATTAACAACTCTACTTGACCCAAAGAATATGCTTCGCCACCCATAGGTTAATAATCACGGTTTTAGAGCATATTGAAGTTTAAGTTACATTAAATGAAATTTTTTAACTTATTGAAAATAAATTTAATAAACAATTTGGTTAATGAATCTGCGTGACCCCTTGAATATGTTTCGTTAGGCAAATTCGAGTCGCGACCCATAGTTTAAGAAAACCACTGAACTAATAATTGATTTTGGAAAAAAATTCAACCAACACTTTGACTACAGAAAGAACTTTATACGACCTTTCCTTTTCCCTAGCAATCATGTTTATCTGAATTCCGACATAGAGAGAAAATCTTACTAGAAAATGATATTTCTCCAGGTTTCAGTCATTTCTAATCAATAATATGCAAAACGAAAATTGAAATTTTTGAGTGAATTTAGTAGTAGAAAAAATATGAACCCTCCCGAAATTAATTTTTTTATACCTGTTAAATAACCTTTGTTAAAAAAATTCAATGCGTAATTTAATAGTAATTGTATTTTTATTGTTTTTTTTATTAGTTTTTCCAATATCGTTTTAATATGTAGTTCAACTCTAAAAATATTGGTATTCAATAAACAATATTTTATGTACATAAAAATAGAGTAAACACTAATTATGATTTCATTATTTTTACAATTTCTTATTACAAATACTATCATAATACTATCGTAATACTATCGACGGATATTACAACAAACAAGGGGGAAATAAGTTATACTGACCTCCAATTCTATGGTACTATCAAAATTTCGATCAACATCGTAGATTTATATTATAAGTTTCTTCCGAAACTCAAGTGACTTAATTTTTTAAATTATTTTTAAATTGAAATGTTTTTTTAGTCACGAAATAATAAAAGACAATAATTTCAGTTAATTATTATTATTTATTTTATTGATTCACCAAACAGTTTCGGTCACCACTGGTTGACCATCTACATTAGTAAATTTCGTACAAGATCTGGAAATTGTCACTTTGTATACATAAACCATCCTTGACTTATTAACATAGATATTTCACAAATTTACAACAATCATATATAGCAATAATTCATAAAAAACATTTAGCATTGATTACGACGAAATTTACTCCTGAAGATGGTCAACCAGTGATGACCGAAACTGTTTGGTGAATCAATAAAATAAATAATAATAATTAACTGAAATTATTGTCTTTTGTTAGTTTGTGACTAAAAAAACATTTCAATTTATAAATAATGGTAGATTTAGTCTCAAGAGTAGTTTGACGCAGCTAGTCCCAAATATATCTAACATCCTTCATTATCTGGGAAAATTTCAAGTATTTCGAAATTTAATATATCAAAAATATTAGTTGAATAAAAGATTTCACTGTCGATGGTAACAGAATTGTTTTTATTTTAGGTTAAAAATAAAATGAGAGAGTCTTCTGTTTTTTAAATAAAATAATTTTTAATTATTTCTAGAGACTATAGTTTCGAAGCATTGCCTTCATCATCAGTCTATCACAAATATTTCAAATTAGTTACAAATTAAGATTTGTACATTGAAAATTTTGAAAAATATATAATGTCTTTTTCTTCATGTTTCCTCTTGGAAGATATTATATAGTTATATTCTAATCTCCCAAGAGGAAACATGAAGAAAAAGACATTATATATTTTTCAAAATTTTCAATGTATAAATCTTAATTTGTAACTAATTTGAAATATTTGTGATAGACTGATGATGAAGGCAATGCCTTCGAAACTATAGTCTCTAGAAATAATTAAAAATTATTTTATTTAAAAAACAGAAGATTCTCTCATTTTATTTTTAACCTAAAATATCAAAAATATTAATAAATCGATTTTTTTAACATTCTACTTCTACTATAATTGCTGAATGAATTTATTTATTTATTATGGAAAATGATTTGGATGTTGTGCCGAGTGCCAAATCGTTTCATTCTCTATTAAAATTGTTTATCTGTTCTTCAATTGTAATTGAAGAGATTCCAATTCATTTCCATCTCTCGGATGGAAACCCAAATTATAATAATTTCTCTCTCAATAAGCCAATTATTTGCTTTCAATAATTGGATTCCTTGCCTAACGAAGATCCCAATTGGAATAAATTGAAATAGTATAACGTATCCACACCCGGCTCTAAATCCTAAATCAATGCCCCCTGAGTGTGGAATTGCCCGAGGACTGCGGGTCAGATGTAACCTTCTCTGACCTTTGAACTTGCACACGGACCGAAACTCCCTCGCTCAAGATGAAAAATGAATCCCAAGACATTCAAATGCCAAGGTTAAACAATAAATAATCAATAGCTTGACAAGGGACGAGGGGGACTTCCTTGCAAAACGTTGCAGAATTACAATTTGTTCGATAAAAAAATATTTCAATCAATCAAAATAAAATTTTTAAAATTCTTATCCAATTTTGATGAGTTTTAATATTAGGATTTATACTATTAATATTATTATTTATATTATTAAATTTTTATAAAGATAAATTACTGAGGTTGTCCTCTGCTTGATTCAAATAAACATACATATATTTATATTTGGTATATATCTTATATACAGGGTGGGGTATACGGGCAAATATCTACCACATTTTGAATAGGTATAAAAAATGAAAAAATTTAACTAGAAAAAAACTGAATATTTTTTTGAAAAGAACATAAAATAAATTTTTTTTAAATGTGTTTTAAAAATTATATCAGACAAAAAAGGGTGAAGGGTAAAAAATGAAAATTCTAGCCCTTTCAACCAAATTCAACCAAATTTTGTATACATATTCTCTGGACCCCCAGAAGGCTAGAAATGTAAAAACTAACCACCCAAAATGAAAGGAGGAGTTAAAAATGAAAATTTAGCCCTTTCGACCAAACTCAACCAAATTTTGTTTACATAGTTTGGTCGAAAGGGCTAGAATTTTCATTTTTGACACCTCCCCTCATTTCGGGAGGTTATTGAATATGTATACAAAATTTGGTTGAGTTTGATCGAAAGAGCTAGAATTTTCATTTTTGACCCCCCCCCCCTCCCCATTTATTTGTCTGATATAATGTTTAAAACACATTTAAAAAACCCATTATTTTATCTTCTTTTCAAAAATATATTCAGTTTTTTTCTAGTTAAATTTTTTCATTTTTTATACCTCTTCAAAATGTGGTAGATCTTTATGCCCCATCCTGTATATATGTAATTATGTATGTATGTTATGTATGTTTATTTGCATCAAGCAGAGGACAACCTCAGAGATTTCTCTTTATAATTCAACAACTCTCTACTACCATCGGCAAAACAAAATATTTCCAATTAAATTATTTCTTTGATATCAATATTATTAATTAGTTAATAATTTTTATTTTCGCTTATAAAATTTAAAATATCTGCCTTGTATATTTAGTCAGCTTATCAAGTATGAGGCAATTAGCAAATAACACTCAAAACATTCTATAACTTTCGGTTATATTTCAAACCTTCTTCAATATATTATATTTAAATTTATTATAGGACAGCTTAAACCAGGGGTGTCCAACATTTTGGCTTACATGGGCCATATTTGAAGAAAAAACAAATATTTCGGGCCGATATGGTTTAAATCGAATGGGATTAAAGAAGGATATGAGGGATGATAATTTATTTTTTAAAAGGGTCACGGATAAAATAATCCCTGACTATCCATTATCTATTGACGTGTAAGAACGTTCAAAGATCTAAAAGATAAGTCTTGACAAGTTTTAGTCCAAGAGAGAAATTATCAATTAATTGTGATTGTTCTAGAAAACCCCAATTCCTTGTCTCCTTGTACTATAGAATGATAATTAAAGACGTGGTTAGAGTCGTAGACTATAAATTACTGAAATAAATAATTATCAATATTTTAGAAAATGAAAATATGAGAAGAAGAAGAATTTTTAAATATTCGAAACTTCATTATTTTTTTTTATCTTATTTAGTTGAGCTTATAATTTTGCTTTTAGTGAATTTTATTCTTGAAAAAATTTTCACGTATTGTACAAATGTACATTCATATTTCGAAAAATGGAATAAATATATCTCTACATATAAATCTCACTGTTTTAAGGAAGTTTATGATTTTATGTTGGGGCACACTCATTGCAGTGCTGGGCTGCATACGGCCCGCGGGTCACGGGTTGGACAGCCCTGGCTTAAACCTTAGGTGGGTACGATAGTCCACTGTTCCATGATTATAGGCAAAATTTATGAACTTATGAACTTTAACTATAATACAGAAATATCAGATACTGTATACAAGGTTTTAATTTTATTTGAAATCATTTTCAAATATAAAAGTGAAAACTTTTTCAAGGATCCATAAATTTTGCCTATGATTCTTGAAAAAGTTTTCACTTTTATGAAAAGGATTTCAAATAAAATTAAAACCTTGTACATATACAGAGTCCGATGTTTCTGTATTATAGTTAAAGTTCATTTTCACATTTAATTCTATTTAGTAGAAGCTTTCAATTAAATCCCTGTTTAGTTCATGTGTGATCTAAGTCAAAGAAAAACACCCTTTATAACTGTTTATTGAAACTGTTTTCCGATTCCATTGTAAAGCGGAATGTCGAGGGGGACGGTGGGACATTGATCGAGTTGTTTATTCCTTCTTCATAAAATTTCTTAATCTCATAAATAAATTGGATTTCGCTTACAGATGTAAAATATTTAATCTATTAACAATAAATAGTGTTTTTTTCCGTTTTAAATACTTTTATTCTTCTGAATTCGAAGAAACCCAAGAATTGAAGCAGCTGCTTTCAACGGTGACAAAGACATTACAACCCCCCGAAACCCACCCCCGCTGCACGCGTAAACCCAACCGAGGAGGATCCATCTTAAGGTGAGCGAAAATCGGCCCAAGACGAAGAAGAACGCATGCACACCTGCCTAGAAATTGAGGGTCCTTGGGGAGTTTTATGGTGCTCGTATCTTTTGGGCATGTGTCACGTTTTTAAAGAAGCACGCGTGACCGATGATCCATGAATACCTTGGCCTCTTTCTTCTTGTGCTCGTTGTTCTTTTTGTCCACCCGCGTGCCTCGTTACGTGGCCAAATTAACCGGACGCCCATATTTCACCATTGATGAATGGAGAAGCAGTCGACTGTAGCTTTCTTCAGCTGCTGCTGCTGTCCCTTTGGATCGCCATTTCCTCTAAATGACTTGGCGAATCTATTTGCACCTTCTTGGTTCATATCCTAAGTTAAAGAGGTAACTGAGCCCCTGTTTAAAGATGAATAATACATCTCAAAATAAACACAATTCAATTATTCCCAAAAATAGTCTATTAGCAAATTTTGATTTATTAAAATTCAAATCTTTGAAAAATATATCTACTCTTATTAAACGAGCAAAAATTGTTTATATATATATATATATTTGTTTGTATCTTAGTTCTATTTTGAAAACGGCTCTACCGATTTTAATGAAACAAATTCTATTAACATGTTTTGAGGATGAGAAAGCAATCTGGCTAGGTCTGGACCTAATCTTAATTGATATTTTCTTAATTAAAGTGATTATTGACAGATGAAAATGTCAATAAAAAAGTTTGTTTACATTTTTTTCAATCATCTTTTATTTGTTAATTGTTTTTAATTTTAAAACCCAATAATAGGTTATAGCAAATATTAATATATTATATTAAAATTAGGAATTTTTTGTTTGTTTTTAATTAACAGGTGTCTAAATCATAATAAAACAGGTGTGTTTACAAATAAAGTGGTTGAAATGTTTTTTTTATATATATAACTTGGAAACAAATCTTATTTAATTTTATGTTTTTATTTCAGATCCTATACGATTATTTTTTGTTTATTATTATTTTCCTATTTATTTTTTTATATCTAATGTTTATCAATATGAACGAATGTGGGCAAATTGGTGTACGAGTAAACAAATATACACATAATATGTGGACCACTAGAAAGCTAGAAATGCAAAAACTGGGTGCGGGGTGGGGTGGATGTGGGAGGGGCAGTTGTGGGGGATCCGGGGGTGGGAGGCGCCGTTGGGGTGGGGTGGGGAGGAATAGGGGTGCAGTGGTGGGGGCGAAGTATGGGGTTTCCGGAGGGGGGTCAGGGGTTACCGTGCATCGCTCGGTGGCTCCAGATACTTTATAATTTTTTTTTTTTTTTTTTTTTTGGCTTTTCGGCCTTTCTAGACATAAGCCCAATTACGATACTAGCTATATTTTTAAAATTTGTCTCTACCCCCGGGGGTCAGATTTTAGCTGGCTGCCTCGAGTCGGATTCGAACCCGGGTCCCCTGGTTAGCTCGCTGTCACGCTACCGCCTAGCCTACCGACCCCCCCACTTTATAATTAATATTCAAACAAAATATTCTTGATTGTTCAAATTATTCATAGAGGCTCGAAACATGTATTAATAATATTTTTTTTTTTTTT
Source organism: Forficula auricularia (assembly GCA_024734495.1). Lineage (NCBI taxonomy): Eukaryota > Metazoa > Arthropoda > Insecta > Dermaptera > Forficulidae > Forficula > Forficula auricularia. Next base: position 66,103,312 of record JALMQS010000099.1, read on the forward strand.
TAATTGAGAAGATTTTTTTTCTTTTTTGAATAATGTAAGATTGACAAGAAGAATAGGGAAATTGTACAGGGTGGGGGATAAAGATCCTCCACATGTGAAGAGGTATATAAAATGAAAAATTTAACTAGCAAAAAACTGAATATATTTTTGAAAAGAACAAAATATTTTTTTTTTTTTTTAATCTGTTTTAAACATTATATTAGACGAAAAAAGGAGGGGGGGGCAAAAATGAAAATACTAGCCCTTTCGACCAAACTCAACCAAATTTTGTATACATATTCTGTGGACCCCCAGAAGGCTAGAAATGCAAAAACTAACAACCCAAAATGAGGGTGGGGGGGGTCAAAAATGAAAATTCTAGCCCTTTCGACCCAACTATGTATACAAAATTTGGTTAGTTTTTGGATTTCTAGCTTTCTGGGGGTCCACAGAATATGTATACAAAATTTGGTTGAGCTTCGTTGAAAGGGCTAGAATTTTCATTTTTGTCTCCCCCTTTTTTTGTCTGATAATGTTTAAAACACATTAAAAAAAATATTTTTTTTTCAAAAATATATTCAGTTTTTTTGTAGTTAAATTTTTTCATTTTACCATATCTCTTCAAAATATGGTAGATCTTTATGTCCCACTCTGTATATATTGTTAATATACCTATTGGAAGTTTTTTTCTTGGAGACTGACTGGTACATATAAAACTGAAGATTAAATAGAAGAAATTCCTGAAATAAATAAAAAGATGATTCCTATTAAAAGAGTATTTATCGTAAAGTTTTCTTTTTTACAGTTTTTGAAACGACATTTCGGAGAAAGAGGAATGATCCTCCAAAAAGTAGGTCCAAAAGCTGTATTAAGAAAACTTTCCAATAAATAGTATTTCACGAGGGGTGAACCGCGATTGAAATTAGGTGTACACGGTCTTTGGAATTATGTGGAATTATTTTGGAATTCATTAGATAATGCCCCTTCATCTATTGTCTTCTACTTGGAAATGAAAGTGGAAGTAGAAGTACACGATATCAGGTCGCGGTTCACCTCTTGGTATTTCATTAGGAATAATCTTTTTATTTATTTCTGGACTGCCATCCATTCGATCTTTAGATTAATAATTTCCTTGTAGAAAATTTGGTGGTCAATAATATGTTTTTACTAAAAAACATCGAAGAATGAGAAGGTTGTTTTCAACATAATTTAGAAATTCTTGGACCACCCATCGAGAAATTAAAACTTTCCAGTGGGCTGAATTTCGAATTTTTTTTTTAATTCTAAAATAGGAGTTAAGAACTTTAGTCAAGTGGATAGAGTATTAGCTTACTGAACAGAAAACCCAGATTCAAGCCCTGAACAAGATTTGACATGCTATAATCTGACCCCTACACTAATTTACCCAGCACACAGAGGTATCTACGAATAGATAAACATAAAAACAAAATAATATAAGAGCTGATTAAATGGGCTATGTTCTTGAAGTAAAAAAATCAAATATAATCAACAAAATTTTCCGGAAATTTTCACGACGCTTCGACTTTTAATTACGAAGTTTTGACAATATAAGATAAAGTCAATGCATGTGATTTTATCATTCATTGATTAGAATGTATGTTTCACGTTCGAATATCATTATATATTACGAGCTGATCCAGGCGTGCCTTCAGCACGCCCTCTACAGCTCGGCCCTACGGGCAGGTGGCCCTGGCGGGCAGCGTCTCGGCATGTGATTATTAGGTCTGTAATATATATTTGTAATATTTTGCCCTCTCTTTCACCCCCACGCACTCATTTTGGCTATTGATTTTTACTCTTTAGAAAACTGAGAGTTATTTATTTGCAAATATCTAAAAAATAATTTCAACCTCCCAAAATGTGAGTGGGAGCAAAAAATTAATACTCTCTCCGATATAGATCAAATTTTGTAATGTTAGTTTTTAAGACTATATAAAATGTATGCTGTAAAAATCAATAGCCAAAATGAGTGCGTGGGGGCGAAAGAGGGGGCAACATATTACAAATATTTATTACGGACCTAATAATCACATGCCGAGACGCCGCCCGGCAGGGCCACCTGCCCTCCGGGCCAGTTTTCTAAAGAGTAAATGTACAAAAAAGCTAAAAATTTGTATATTTTGCCCCCCCGCTAAATAATTCCCCCCCCTTTGCCCCCATACAGTCAATTTTGATAGTTGATTTTTACAGGAATAGTTTCTTAAAGTAATAAAGAATAACTCTACAAAATAGATCAAGATAGGAGAGAGTTTTAATTTTTGCCCCCACTCACATTTTGGATAGCTGAGAGTCGAATTTCAAAAAATCCTGAAATTTATTTTTAGATATTTGTATTTAGAATTTTATTAAGTAAAAATCAAGTAGATATCTTATCGTTCTTAATTGAAAATGCATAATTAGTGTAAACACATTGCAAAGATATTTTGCCCCTTTTGACCCTCTTTAGGGTCGAATTTCAAAAAATCCTGAAATTTCTTTTTAGATATCGCATAATCAGTGAAAACACACTTTGCCCTCTTTGACCCCCTTAGTGGCTCGAATTTCGAAAAATCCTTTCTTGGTGAGTCCCTATGTCATAGATGTAATATCCTCTCCAAATTTCATGTTTCTATGTCCAGTGGTTCTGGCTGTTTTGATGATGAGTGATTGAGTGAGTGAGTGTATCGGGCAAAGAATTTATATATATATATATATATATATATATATATATATATATATATATATATAGATTACAAATAAAAACAAGTTCTTGGAAAAGTTGTATTTTTCGAAATTCCAAAATCACTAGAGGCTTTTGTTGTAGCCACCATATCACTTTTATAACAAAGAAGGTTCAAATGACGTAGGTAGGTATCAAAGATTTTATTAGATAAGTCTTAAATCATCATGATTAGTAATTCTTTAGACCAGAGGTTCCTAAACTGTGAGCCGCGGCGTCTTCACAGGTGCGCCGAAAAACTTCATAATTAAATGAAGCAAGACATTTGGCCTAACTAGACAATAAACAAACTGAGAAACTAAACATTTATTTATTATTCATTTTTATCTTTTACTTTCGATTATACATACATAAACCGAAACAATTTAACTTTGACAACTTCGAAAAAAATCTGAAATATATACAAAGAGCTCCCCTGTGGTCTGCATTTTTAATTTTCATAGAAAAATAAATTATTAATTTCAAAGATATTTTTATCAATTCTATAATAAGATTTTTACGCAATGGGAGCAAGGGCCTTGCTTTATGGACGCTAATTAAGATCGCAATTAGCACACTCTATTGAAGATCTTCAGTCAACTCAAAGGGTTTCTGACAACTCAATTCTATAATAACGAGCTTTTCGAGCGTGCCTTCGGCACGCCCTCGAAGCTCGGCCCTTCGGGCTGGTGCCCTGGCGGGCGGCGTCTCGGTCCAAAAATTTTATTCCTCTTAAAAAACCACACTCCAAATGTATACCTGTAAACTCCCGAAAATACACACTCTCTTAAAAGTTTCGCCTCATTTTCGTCCTGGCACAGCTACAGAAATGAGAATCTAGATATAAATCTGGAAGTATTTCTTATTTCTATAATCTACAGCATTGTGATATTTTTTGTGTGGAAATAGGTAGATTTATATATAAATATTTATATATAATATTTATATTTATATATAAATAAATGGGATCGTGTGAGGAGGATATCATTTATTATATCATTTTTTTAAATTTGGGATCGATAATCGATATAAGGCTCCAAATATTTAAAAGAGATCAGGTGTTGTTTATATGACAGGCTGCTCCAGTATTGCCATGAGAAACTCGGGCGTGCGCTCTTTCTGTGCGCAAAGAAAAGCAAATTGAATATTTAATTTTTGAGTGGTGAGGGGGGCGGGGAGGAGGAATAATTATCAATATATTTAATGTTTCAATTTAAAATCAATTGGAGTGTTTCATTTCAAAATTCGAGTCGAAATTACGATTATATTTCAAATTTGCCGCAAATATACCGACGGCGCTCCCTGTCGGCAGCATTACGTCAGCTTGTTACAAATTAATCTGGACTAATCTATATAGTATACAAGAGTATTTAGAGAGGCCAAATAAGGTATTTGTTTTGATAAAAATTTTAACTTTGAATCAAATGTAAAATAATATCTTAGAAAATTTTATTTAATGTTACTTTTATTACAATATTTTTTATATTAAATTGGCATAGATAGGTACTCATACATCATAATGAAAAAAAAACATCCTCGAATCACCCCCAAGAAAAATTCTGGCTAAGAGGCAGTTGGTATTCTTGATGAAAGATTATCTTCGAAATGGTCAAGGATTTTTCGGTGATTAGAAACATTTCTGTAGTTTATTAATTTATAGGTAATAACCAACGCAATGTTTGAAGCCAAAATCAATACTACGTTCATTTAGTTGAAATCAATTTTCATTCTATGAATAAATGAGGAACCTTCTGACATTAAATCAAACATTCCTAATAAGATTTTTGAATTATCATTGTCGTAAAAATTCTATCCCTGTGATTTAGAATTAGAAACCGAAACGTCTTAAAAATAGTAGTAATTAATTTTTACTAGACCTGCCCAATCCAAAAACAATCTTACAAATTATTAATAATTTATTTCAATATATTAAATATTTTTTTTTTTTAGTTAAAAAATATTTAGTTGATACAATTTGATGGCTGTATATGTATATAATTAAGTAATGGAGAGGATTCAGCCAATGGGTAGCCTCTGCTGAATAAAAAACTCCTAATTATAGAAAACGTTTCGGCTTTAATTAAATAATGCCATCATCAGTTCCTAAGAGTTGATGAGTCCTTGAAGACGAGCCCCATATTTGTGTATAAGGTGTCCGAGCATGATGATATTCCTCAATGGTTATAAAGTTGATACAATTTGATGGCTGTATATGTAAAAAAAATATTTAGTTTTATCGCCAACTAAACTTTTCGAGAGCAGTGCTGGCCGAGATCGTTGTGGTCTTTCCCATTGGGTGGTCTCGATTCCGTCCCCAAACTATTTACCAATTTGACTGACGATAATTTAGATCCTATTTTTATTTAAAGACACCTATAGAAAAAAAATTAAAATGATACTGATCACACAAATCTAAAACTCGTAATAAATCAATCAAAAAACCTTTTATAAAGAGAAATCAATGAGGTTGTCCTCTTCTTGATGCAAATAAACATATACATATATACTTATATATACAACGAATATAAATATGTACCTATGTATATTGTATATAGGCGAGGGTGAACCGCGACCTAAAATCTTGTACACCTACTTCCACTTCCTATTTCATTTCCAAGTAGAAGGCAATAGATAACAATAAATTATCTAATGAATTCAAAGTAATTCCAAATAATTCCAAAGACGGTATACACCTAATTCCAATCGGGTTCGCCCCTCGTATGTAGGTATTTATAATTTATTTGTTAGAGACTATAGTTTCGAAAGTTTGATCTTCATGATCAGTCTTTTTAATTATAAATATTTTATCTGTTATTTCTCATGGTTTCATATGCCCAAATGAATGTTTTCGTTTTGATGTAAGTAATATAGTGAGATAGTCACAAAACAATCTAGTTTATTTACATCAAGCAGAGGACAACCTCATTGATTTCTTCTTATGAATCAATAACTCAGCTACTACGCTCGGCAAAACAAATTCTTTTCGATTAAAAAAAAACTTTTTACATACAATTTTTTCAAATAAACTAAAAATATAAAAATTCGTATATCACCTTTTTTTGATGAACTGAATTATGACCTGGACGATTTTTCAGTATGGTTAACAAATATATTTTCAATTTCATATCATACATTCTTCAACCAAAAAGAGTTTTTATTATTAAGTTAGAAACTTGAAATGATAATTTATACATTGTTTTAATCAATAATTTGACTGGCTATAATCTGACCCCTATACACTAATTTACACACATTAGAACATACACACCAAACCACTTAATGAAAAAAACAAATATTCACATTGCCTAAATGGGCATTATTCCCAAGGACAAAAAAAATTGACTTAAACTTATAAAAAAAAATCAAAATCTCTATTTACAAATAATTATAAAATTTCAGAATATAATATTAGAATAATTAATTAAAAATTAGATACAAATCAATGTTAACGTCTCCAAAATTTAGTCAATAATATCAAAAAAGAATTCAATTAAGGTGAAAAATCTAAGATTTTAGTAGAATACTAGCTGCAAGGCCCGCCTTCGGCGGTCCTCTTGCTAGCCAGGGGGAGACAAAACCTTAATTTTATATATATAGATAATTTCATTTAAATTAGTAACCATGACGAGTCCTGGACCTCCACCTCTCGAACCTCACCCCCCCCCCCGAAACCCACCCAGCACCCCACCCACACCACCACCCCAATGTACAGACAAAACCCTTAATTATATATATATATATAGATAATTTCATTTAAATTGGTAACCATGACGACTGTTTTGTTGGGGGACAGACATAGATACAGAGATAGATAGGTACATAGATAGGTAGATAACAGAGGCAGGCACAAATGCGCTTTAGTAGTACCTATAGGATTTTTACATTGCTTATCAGAGGGCTTCGTTCCCTCAGGAGTTGAACCCGAGTTCTAACACGCTTGCGGGCTTGTTAGTTCCTCACCTCCTGAAGGGACGAAGCCCTCTGATATGCAATGTAAAAATATTCTACTAAAATCTTAGATTTTTGACCTTAATTAAATTCTTTCTTAATATATTTGATTTTCACCGTGAGTTGTATTTTTGAAAAAAATCGATCCAATTTTCAAAAAAAGATACTCAAACCTTCGGGTTAATTATTTTAGTCAATAATGTTTGGAAAAATGTATTTCTATCTTTCTTTCTCGTTTCATGGGGATACTTAATAATTTCAAAACACATGAAACTGAGAAATGGACGGATGTCGTCGCCTAGCAACGCAACCCTTTCAGTTTAATCTGACACAAACAGTAACATCAAAAATATTGAATTCTATAGAAAATACTTGGTAAATCATTTTGATAAAACAGCAAACGATTGGTTTGATAAACTACGATCTCGTAATCCTCCATTCGGGAAAGGTAAAGAAATTTTACGATGGCGACCTTCCTAGACAGCGAGGCACCCTTAGGGAGCCCTTTTTTGACACGGGTTTACAACCGATTTATATTTATGTATATGACCCGGCAAAGGTGCGGGGGTGTAGCAGCCAATATCCATTTCAGAAATGTGTCAGCCATGCTCAATGGTGGATGGATAACCCTAGCAGGTAGCAGAAACCTTGGCAAAGTGTCACCGACTTCCGCAGCTGCTGCCCTTCTCAATGGAAAGCCAATTTCTCTCGCCTAGTCATTTTTTTTTTCGGAAAAAATCCGCCCCCTTCGAGGATGGAGCGTCAAGATGTCTGCTGAGGTGCGTTTTGTATGAATGAACCTACCGTCCCCGATCAATGGGTGAAATGTCGCCGAGCAGAGAATGATGGGCGGGGGTAGTTGCATTCCTGTTTTCTATTTATTTTTTTCCATGGGGTGGAAGGACACCCCGCGGCGCCAACACACCCTCACATGTCAACCACAAACCGATTTTCGCTATCAGCACTGCCAATTGCAAACACTCGCAAAATTACATCCAAATTTGAGATATTTCCACCCCTTTTGACATTTCATTTTAATTCTCATTAATTATTTATTTATTTTGGCAAAGGATTTATACAGCAAAGTTTGTTTTTCATTTATTGTATTTCACTGTTAATTAGCTTGTTATCTATAGGTATATTGAATGAAGGAAATGACATAACATTTAGTCCAAATTTCATATGGGAGACAGATAAAATTATAAAAATTACAAAACAGAATAAATAAAAAATAAAATTTACTAACTTTGATATCAATTATGAAATTGATTACGCCCGCATTACTTAAGCGTGGTAAATTTATCGCGAAAATGATTGTACCTAACCTTTAGATTTTAATATAACTTACAAACATTCTTTTACATTCCATAGTTTTTAAGGAATTTGGTGTTGATACTTGGTGAAACATTTTTTAAAATTATTGGATAAAAATACTTGGTAGGTTTCACATTAAGATATAAAAAATAAAACGAATTTATTTTTGGAGAATCTTTAATCTCGATATATATATTTCGGGTTACTTTCTCGATATATATATTTCGGGTTACTTTCTGTTGCTCCTGAAGATGGGCTAGTCACCCGAAATATATATATCGAGATAAAAGATTCTCCAAAAATAAATTCGTTTTATTTTTTATATCTTAATGTGAAACCTACCAAGTATTTTTTATCCAATAACTTTTACATTCCTCTCATTTCAGAAACGATAAATAAAATTATTGAAAAATACTGCTTTATTTATTTTTTATATTTATTTATTTATTTATTCATTCATAATTCTTACTATTTAACTTTACACAATGCTCTGAGGCAGTTTGCCTCATATGAGCAGTAAAAATAATAATTAACATAAACACAAAGAGGAGAAAATAGTTTACTTAGTTTTTTGAGGCTAGATTTTGAAATAGCTTCCATCCTTGATCTTTTTAACCGACTTTAAAAAAGGAGGAGGTTATCAATTCAACGGAATGTCTTTTTTTCTGTGTTTGTTCGTTGATTTTTCTTTTACAATGTCGACCGATTTAGATGATTTTTTTTATTGGAAAGGGGGTGCCTTCAGATTGGTTCAATATTATTTGTTATAAATTTTAATGAGATAAATAAAATAAGTTTTACTATAGTCCCATTTTTAAGTTATTTTCCAATATGCAACTTCTATTCTGTCAAATTAGATCAAATCACACTGCCATCATTTATTTCACCCCTATGACTTCTAAAAATTATCCAAGTGGTTGATTTCACCAACCTAATTTAAAGAAAGAGAGAGAATGCACTAAAATAACCCTAAACTACCTTTTAAGTTAAATGATATTTCACAAATGAAAAGGGAAAATTCAATGTTGGTTTGAGGTTAATTTAGGTGGTACCTTATTTTTAATTCAGTATAGTACCTCGACCTTTGATTGGCTTTTTTCTTATGAAGTAAAAAATAATTTTAAAATATTTTAAATATCGAAACGCGGTTCATTATACTATGTCGAAAGAAAATTCACTATTAATTTAGAACGAAAATTGAAACTGTTAGAAATAATTTTGACAAAATAAACATTGGGAGAAAACAAAAATGAAAGTAAAATAAATTGGCAATCAAAAAAATATACAGGAGGCATAGAGGATGAATGAGTTATATTCGTAAAGTTTAATCAAAGAAGAAACGACATTAAAAACATTATCACCGGCCTCTTGGGCTGCAAAAATTCATGTGTCCCTAGCGACCAAGATAAGCGAAATTAAGGATAGTAAAAAGGGAACGAGCCAATAATAAACATTGTAATTACAACTGCAGATCAGAGGGTGCGGTGACCTTTTACCTCTCCCTAAATAGAGTGTCATATAACATATGACACAATAAATTTTTTACTTTACCATAGAGGGTATGGTCAAGTATTGTAATCGTGCATGAAAAAAGTGTTTTTTTTTCTTTTTTTCGAAATATCTCAAAAACGGCTGAAAATATTTTGATTAAAAAAATTGAGCTAAGCCATGACATTTCGCCGTAAATAAGTAAAGATCGAAAAAATTATATTTTTCGAGATAATAATTGTTTTGTCAAAATGTCTGTTAGGTTGTCCGTTAGTCTGTCTGTTAGTTAGTCTGTTAGTCTGTGTGTTACCAAATTTTTGTGGACGAGCTAGCTCAAAAACTAGAATGAATATCGAAACAAAATTTCACACGTAGTTTTGCTCCATTGAAATTAAGAGCTGATTAGATTTTGGTGCATATCAACCCAAAATTAAGGGGGTTGGAGGGGGGTTAAAAATTAAAAATCTAGACCGTTTGAGCAAACTCAACCAAATTTTGTATACATAATCAGTGGACCCCCATAAGTCTAAAAATTCAAAAGTATTCCCCAAAATGGGGGGGGGGGGGTCAAAAAATGCAAATCTTGGTCATTTACTAAACTCAACCAAATTTTGTATACATAATCATTGGGACACCAGAAGTATAAAAATGCAAAAACTAACCCCCTCTTACATGATTATAAATAATTTTAGGGGCCAGGTTATTTGGTAATGTCAAGTGGATGGCCACATCAGAACACGTCAGCTTATTTTTTTTTTGTTATTGGTGGTTGAAGGAGTTATACCAAGAAAGTGCTCCATTGAAATTAAGAGCTAATTAGATTTTGGTGCATATCAACCCAAAATTAAGGGGGTTGGAGGGGGGTGGGGTTACAAATTAAAAATCTAGACCGTTTGAGCAAACTCAACCAAATTTTGTATACATAATCAGTGGACCCCCAGAAGTCTAAAAATTCAAAAAGTAACCGCCCAAAATGAGGGGGGGGGGTCAAAAAATGAAAATATTGGCCATTTACCAAACTCAACTAAATTTTGTGTACAAAATCAGTGGGACATCAGAAGTATAAAAATGCAAAAACTAACCCCCCCCCCCTACATGATTATAAATAATTTTAAGGGCCAGGTTGTATGGTAAAGTCAAGTGGATGGCCACATCAGAACACGTCAACTTATTTTACTAGAAGTACTTAGTATTGATATTATTTTTGAAAGTCGGTGCGTCTGTCTGACCATTGTAGCTGGTAAAGTAAATAGAATATAATCTTGAAATTTAGAATTTTACTCTCAAATCAAAAATCTCAAGCAAAAATCACGATAACCATACAACTCTTTGAGAAATATAGAATTAATAATTTCAGCTAATCTAAATAATTCGCCTCTTCTGATATCTTTTGTTATCGGTTAAACAAAATCTATTCTCTCAGAATAATAATAAGCTTACATTCCCATAAACTAACGAAATTTTTAACAGGTCACTACCTCTTTAAGGTATACTATGGCATTCTAAAGTTAAGTTAGTTATTTTCTGTATCTCCTGATGATGGGTTGACAGTTCGAAATATATATATTGAGAAAACTCTCTCTCTCTCTTTTTATTTCTTACACGTGAAACAAGTGACCTAGTAAATGATAATTTTCCAAAAAAAAAATTGCTTTTCTTTTACTAAAATTTGTTTCACCATCCCCAGACTCTCTAAAATTTATTAATATTTGATATTGAGAATTCAAAATTTTAAATTACATTTATGTGAGAAAAAGGACAAGTAATAACCCTTTCGGATAATTATTATTCTTGGTTGTCACCTGAAGGGCATTGCACCTTGATTGTGATTATCGTTGCCGACGGTAGCACAGTCAGGCGCCATACTCGTTTTTCGGGGATGGGGTGTTGGCATTTGTGCGCGGGGTAAGTCGGGGAGGGGCGTGAGCGTATTGATTTATCTTGGCAGCGGCGGCGGCGCTAGTGCAGCCCCACGGGTCGCCTAGCAGCAATATTGGCTGGCCTCCGCCCCCCACCCCACCCCCCACCCGCACCCGCCAACCTATATAGAACATAGCCAGCGACAAATGGATCTACCCCCCCGGCCCACAAATCCACCCCTTTTGAAAAAGCCGTGGGAACGATTCAAAACGAATAACATTTATCTGTGTTCTAGTCATTGTCCGAAAATGAACTGCATTTTTTAAACCACTCTGTGAAATGTTTGCTTATGAATTATCGCTGGCCATTACCTCCCCCACCCGAGAGGGGGGACCTTCATGCTTTGGAATGTGTATGTGTGTGATTTAGCGTCGCGTGGTTCGGGGGCTTCATTTGCCATCGAGTAAAATAAATCGCCCCCCCCCTGCACCCCATCCAAAACACCCATACCCATTTTTTTATCCTCATTGCATTTTCATTTTTGTTTGTCACACAAGAAATTTGTTATGCGAAATACTTTGGACAGGTTGGTGCGCATCCATTGTTCACCGCCGGATATTCACATACTAAAAAATGCACCACATCATATACATACGTATACATATACATATATATATATATTTATATAACAACTTTATTAATTACTGTTTATATTTATATATATGCACCAGCCCACCCCTGCGCTATAAACTATACCCGTGTTGTTGTTGTTCTGTCTCGAATTCAATTGCGTTTTGACATAATTTATTTCATTTACAGAAAAAAAACAGAAATAAATAAATACAGAATGAAAAGAAATTAAAAAAAAATATGGCCAATAGAAATAAAAATTAACGAGTGAGAGAAAGTGAACATATTTCGGGATTTGTAAATTTTCTTAAATTTTAATAGAAACATAAGAATAAACAAATGCAAGTTAAGAATAGTAGTAATTTCACCTGAGTTTGTGCAGATGTATGCATAATAATGATGAATTGAAAATATTTTGTTTTAAAGTTGTTGTCGATCGTGGCTGTGATAAATTTGGAGTCGGTTGATGCTTGAAGGAGTTATTCATCCAAAGCAAGGATGCACCGGGTCCAATAAAATTCCCAGAATAAAGACCTTTCGGTCTGAATTTATCGGACCATCTTCAGTTTATTGGGAATTATATTAACACATATAACCATAGGTACATGTTATTGTTCCTGGTTTTGTCAGCAATAAGAAATTTAACTTCATATATTTAGTGTTGTGCTGGGGCCCAAGATTTAGAGATCACTCATATTCCAATAAACTGAAGATGGCCCGATAAATTCAGGCCGAAACGTTTTTATTATGGAAATTTTATTGCACCCGGTGCATCCTTGCTTTGGCTGAATAACTCCATCAACCAACTACAATATTTTGTTTTGTTGGTTCATAAAGAAAAACCAATGAGGTTGTCCACTGCTTGATGCAAATAAACATATACAATTGACTGACAATCGTTTATTTTGTGTCCACTGTCCAGCTTGCTACTATATAACAACAAAACAAATTTATCTATATCCAATCGGGTATTCGAACACTTGAACACATGAGAAATAGCAGATAAAATATTTTTAATTAAATAGACTGATGATGAAGGTCAAACCTTCGAAACTATAGTCTATAACAAATAAATTCTATATGTGTATATGTTTATCTGCATCAAGCAGAGAACAAGCTAATTGATACCTCTTTATGATTAATGGAATCACTGAATTAAAATAAGTAATCAACTTTCTCCAAAGGTAATTTTGAAAATTACCCAAGCTTTTTAGAATTACCCGATACGCCCGATCTATGAAATTCAGTAGGAAATTTTTATTTTTTGTTTATTGAATTGTGAAGTAACATGATTTTCAAACATGATTTTTTTTTAATCTCTATATCTGTCTGTCTGTCCGGATTCTGAAACCCACAAAAACTCAACCGAACTCATAGAAAGTTCATTCTGACAGCAACATGTTCGTTTGTCTAATACAAAGAGATGTTTAGATTACAGACTCTCTCCGAAAAAGGCAGAAAAATACCTTTGTTTGGATGATTTCATTTAGATTTAGTCAGAAACAAACACAGAGGTGTTGGAATGGTATCAATCAATTTTGAATTGATTATTTATTATTAGATTTAGATTTTTTTCTAGGTGGTCTCTACCACTATCTCACTGTGTTCTTTCCCTACTGTAAATTTATAGAGATCATATACCAAGTATTGAAATTTTTTTTCACTTGTTTCTTTAATTGAAATTGAAATTCGACCTCCTGTAATAAATTCAGACCAGGTTTGAATTCCAAAAAATATTAAATATATTTTTCAAGACTTTGTCAATTATTTGATCATTTTTTTTTTTTTTTTTTTTTTTTTTTAATGATATTGATGTGAGAAGGAGATACACCAAAAGGTCCATCCCCTAAAAGCCTGTATGGGCTGGCCCCTCCATTGTGAAAAGAACAGAGTAGAAGGAAAAGAAGCCGGGATCACGAGACAATCTCAGAAACTTAGATACAATCCAATATCCAATTTACCAAGGTTTTAGGGGCTTCGAGCAGTGGTAAATTCTCCGCGCAATAAATTAGGTTAAATTTATCTCCCACTTTCAATCGTCCTTAATTTTTAGAAAAAAATTTCATTAATTTTTTTTAAATTTATATTAGATTTCTTTGGTAGTTGAATTATTATTATTATTTTTTTTGCTTTCTCCACATTAACCATTAGCGATTTTACTATACTATATATTGATTAATTTTTTCTCAATTATGTAGGGATGAGATTAAAGTCGGTTTGCAGCGAGTCGGGCTTGAACCTGCGATAGCTTTATAAGAAGGCTTGTACTTTACCCAGTCGACCAACCTGATCCTTTAGATTTGAATTATTTATCAAAAGAAAAGTTTCTTAATAATGAGATAATTTGAAAATATACATTTTTAATATTTTTGCTTAATTTGACGTCTTCTGTTTTTTCAAAATGTTTACATTGCATATTTTATTAAAATTTTCTGATTTTAATGGTTTGGCCTGTTTGTAGTGAAAGAATGGACAATTTCCTCGTCATAGAGTTCTATTATAGACTAAAAATAAATGAATTTTTCTTAATCTGACTTCGAAAACTTATTTTGACATTAGGGGCCATATCATAAATATAAAAAAAATAAAAAACAATTAAAGCCGCCAAAGAAATAGCCCAAGAAATCCATATTCTGGTCGTACTTTTTCGTAAAGTTCAGGAAAACCAAGTGCGAAATTATTTCATCCTGATCCAAATCATGATAAAGTCAATGCGATGTAATCGATATAGAAATGATGTTTATGTTTATCCGAAGGGTCGTGCTATTTGCATTCTAAATAGCAGATGCCATGAATGAATATCTACCATATATATGGACTTACTACCCTTTATCAAAAGCATTGATTCTATCTTTTGAGCCTCCAAGCCATTGTCTGTTTGACCATCAGACGAAGCAGGTTCATTCTATAGTTCATAACAATAACTCAAGGAACAGGTAAATTCACAGGTTGATTTTTGAATTCTTTTTCTCCAATGGAATTGTAAAATATTTAGCTTTGATTTGAAATAATAATAATACAAATTAAGATAGATAAATTAATTACATTACGATAAAATTATTAAAGTTGTTATAGGGAAATAAGGACTATATCTTTTATGCAGATAATTTGATAATTTATATTTGATTGCCAACGTTTCGTCAACTTTGTTGACTTCTTCAGGGACTCTAAAAATGTGATATTCGTTTTTGAGAAAAAAAAATAATATAAGATAAATGTATAAAATATACAGAAAAGAACAAAGAAATATATTTTTATGTTTTTAAAAAAGAAAAAATTTTCAATTTAATTGATGTTGATGACTTGCCTTGATATGTTTACTAAAAAAGAATAATTATAAGAATGACAAAAATATGCAGGGAAATTAAGTATTTGGTATGTAAAATGAGTTTTTTATGTGTATTAATTTGTTTTTTGTATGTATTGAAGTGGTTTTTGAGATCAATTTTGTTTTTGATTCAAAAATGTTATGATATGTATTAATTGATGCCTTATTACTTATTAGAGATCTGAAGAAGTCAACAAAGTTGACGAAACGTTGGAAATAAAATATAAATTATCTGCATGAAAGATATAGTCGTTATTTCCCTATTAACAACTTTAATAATTTAATCGATGGACATAAATAATCAAAATAATTAGGATAAAAGATTTCTTGATTTAAAAATGATTTTTCCCATCATACTAAACGATTAAAGGAGACAATAAAAGAATGTTTCTTCTGCTCGAATTATAAATTTTTAATATATTTATAACGAGACTATAGTTTCGAGAGCTTTGCTCTCTTCATCAGTCTATTACAATTGATTCACAGGAATTAATGTATGTATGGTAAGTGAGATTTATTTATTAATTTATGAAACTATCTACTATCGGCAAACATAAACTTTCAATACTCAAAGATATTTGTAAAAATATTTTTGATATCTTTTTTTTTATAAATTTTTTTTAAACCAATTATTTTACATGAATTAATGTTTACATTGTATTGAGCTTCGACTCCGGAGATTACTTCTCCACCATCGACTGTCCTTGATCATCTTTTTAGTCCTTATTTTTAATAAGAGGAAAAAACTAATTAAATAAAAAAACCTCTTTTCCGATAATTATTCCTAGTCCCCCGTTCTCGACACACCATTTTTGACATCTTTTTTTTTTTAATTTTATTAAACCAATTATTTTACATTAATTAATGTATACATTGTATTTTTGCTTCGATTCCGGAGATTACTTCTCCACCATCGAGTGTCCTTATTCACCTTTAGTCCTTGTTTTTAATAAGAGGAAAAATCTAATTAGATAAAAAAACCTCTTTTCCGATAATTATTTCAATTCCATTATTCCCCAATCAAATCGATTGGTTCCTTTTCAGTCCTCCAATCCACCTTCCATTTTTCATATCTTTATGAAAAATTATATTTATAAAACAATTTGGTACTTTATATTACCATGATTTAAGTATACTTAATAAACCAATTACCAAATTGATTTGTAACAATTTCACAGAGTTTTTGAAATAAAAGTTTTTCTTTGTTCTAGCAGAAGAATATACTGTTCATCAAATTTTTAAAATTAATTTAGAATTACACCTCGTTTGAATGAAAAGAGAGCTGCACTGATTAATAGCTTCTTTTAGGAAGAAATTTTACACGTTATTCCTCAATTGTTTCTCTTCCAAGTAAATTAGTTTTCGGTCAGTCAAAATATTAACTATACACTCACCGTTTCGAAATGATCACTAAAAATATTGAAAAAAGAGGATTTTCAAATAACTTACTAAAGGACTGTTTAAAATGTTTTTAAATTTATTAAAAAAGAACGTCGTGCTTAAAAATAAATGACTGTTGTTATACAGTCGACTTCCGTACAACTAGGGGGATACTTTCGGCGTCATAGGAAATTGCGTTATACGGAACATACATTATCAGACCAATTTATGTAACTATTAAATAAATATTAATATATTAATCGTATGTTTCCTCTATTTGATTCAATCGCGAATCGAATGCAGGTGATTTTTGTCAAATATTAAGTGAAAATAATATTTCAACTTATATATTTCTAACTTGAAATAATAAAGTTAAATAAATTTATAATTTTCTCATTAATATATTAAAGAATGATTTACACACTAATGAGAAATTCTTTTTGAACAAGATATATATCGCGAGACTACTGTTGGTTGAAGCAATTGGAGTCTGCTGAGTCTTAAGTCTGGACCAAGAGAGAATGGAAAAAAATATGACCCATTTTAGCTACAATCCAACGTCATTATTGCGTTTAGCCCGCATGACACTTGGATGGATCACCTAATGAATTTGAAATCTGAGATGTTATATATTCATTCTCCTCAGTCCAGACCGCCCGATCTATTAGCACGTATGTTAGGTGCTTGCCACTAATTAATCGTATGTTTCCTATATTTGATTCAATCGCGAATCGAATGGAGGTGATTTTTGTCAAATATTAAGTGAAAATAATTTCAAGCTAGAAATATATAAGTTCAGATAAATTTATTAATATGTTATACTATTAACTAAATATTAACAAGACGGCGTCGTTGAAACTTATTTGTTGATACTTCCGATAGAGAATAAATGTTAAATACTGAGATGCTAATACAGTGAAACCCCTCAAATCCGAACTAAATGGGGCTGTAGCCTGTTCGGATTTTTTTTTTTTTTAATGCAATCGAATGCAAGAAGGGTGCACCAGTAAAGATGCAGCCCCTATGGATCTCGAAAGACCCTTGCATTACCGAAGAGAAGAGAAAGTTGATTAAGTGAGAGGGTGTAGACGTAGGTGTCTATGCACTCCGGTTTTGAAGGTTTGAAGATTATAGGTGCTGGGAAAGATAGAGGCTGGAAGAGAGTTCCAGTTCCTTGAAGTCATGGGGATATATGTATTGGCGAATGAAGTGGTCCGGCACTTTTTTAGTTTGAACGCGAGAGAGTGTTGGGAGTCGGCAAAACGCGTGCTACGTGCAAAGCATGCTTTGGGGGGAATTATTGATTTTATCTCATCAGAGCACCTGCCGTGATAGTATCTATAGAAAAGGGAAAGGGCAGAGACATCTCTTCGATGAGCCAGGGAGTCGAGGGAGTCGGTGAGGGTAGAATCGTCAATTAGCCGAAAGCTGGTTTTGGAGTGGGTTTCTGTTCAAGTTCCGTTGTTATTGTTGAGTTTTTAATTAACTGAACGGTGTTGATTAATGTTTTGATTTTAAATTATGGTAATCAAACGAAAACAGAGTTCTTGTACCGTAGACAAAAACTGAAAGCTTTAAAGCGTCTGGACGCTGGGGGGAAAGTTTGACAAAGTTGGCTGGCGAGTTTGGTGTTGGTAAAGTAACAATCAGTGACTGGAAAAAAAATCTCGAGGCAGAATTAAAAATGACAAATAAAATGTCTCTGTGGACCTGTGTTCTAATTTTGAAGACTGAGCATATACGGTGATTTTTGGGTCAGGTCCACTGAAGAAGGAATATTGTAAAAATATTTGGATAAATTAAAAAAACCACGATTTAAAATTAAAAAACTGCTGAAAAATAAACCTTTCATTTAACACCTATAAGAATTCTCACCACCACCGTGAATTAAGACATTTTAAATTTAATTAGTGATGAATTTTATTCAAAATTGAAGCTATGAAGTGAAATATAAATAATGAACCAAATTTTTGTGAGAAAAATATTGTTATTTTGCTCCCTCCCAACGGGTCTGCTTATGATATATGAGCTACCCCTTTTTCCGAACCTAATTTGGAAGGTAGTCCGCTACGATTCCTTTGTCCACCCTCGCTTGGCCAGGTAGAACCCGCGCTCCACTAATCCCCGAATGTTGTTGCAGGTGCTTGGTAGTTCACAGAGACCGCCATTCCCTCTTTTGTCAGGTTAGCAAACCATCATCCTTAATCCCGTGTTTCCGTCAGGATGCCTGGCTGCTAGTTAATTAACCTCTACTTTGAATTTCGCCGAAAGAAACCCTCCGCTAAGGCGTCCTCTCGTCTACTCTAAAACGGACCGGCCATTGTCCAGGCTCCTTTTCTTCTTAGCTTCAACGGTCCATCTTGCGTTTCAGGGCTTCCTCTTGAAACACCAAAAGAGTTGCTGTACGCAGGGGGCCGTGCCAATCATCTGCTTTGTATTCGTGCCGACACGCCTTTGTGGGAATATCCTAGACCCTTTTGGCCAAATTTCCTGCTCGAGATCACATTTCCTTGGTTGTTTTTTTCTAAAACCTGTTAATTTAATAGAAATGCTTTACTTCTTTACTTTTGTGCTCATATTTAAATCATGAAGTTGAATGATTCTTTTTTAAATTTCCTTTCCGCACTGTTGTACAAGTTATTTTCCAATAAAATCGATTAAGGTAGTTCTTTCACAAATGCAAAAATTCAAGAAGTCTTCGAAACTTGGAATATAAGTAATTAAAAGTATATCAAACACACTGTTAAAATTTGAAGACGATTTACCACATCAAACATGAAATAATTGCAATTAAAAATGAAATTTTTACATATGGTAGATTCGGAAAAGATGGGAAAATGATCATTTTATTTTCATTGAAGGACTTTCACTATCTTGATGTAAAACTAATATTTGTTAAAATAATATATTCCGAGTAGGTACCTAACTTAAAAAAAAATTGAAATTATTTACATCTTACTTTTGATAAAAAAAAACAACATATTTGGGCGATTATTTTTAGTGGAGGGGATATAAGAACAATCGCTTGAAAACGATCCATTCATATAATAGTGTGAGAAGAACACTGTCGGGGTAACCCAAAAAGACCCGGAGACGCTGTCGGGAGATGTAGGCAGAGTTTTCTGTTCTGTATGAGCGTTCGAGTTCCCTGGAATTCTCTAGCAGTGAGATAGGGTTTGGAACGCGCAGTCACGTTAAAAAAACAACCTAAAATTTTAGTACTGTTCATATGTATAGAGTGGTTACGTCAAGTTAAATACTAAAAACTATGTTGGGGACGGAATTGACACACAGTCTTTGAACAATTTTGATAATTTTTTCTAACAAAATTTTAATAACTAAAAAAACTTTATTAAATTATATAGTCTTCATTCATCTTTCATTTATTTAGGTGATATTTTATTCAGTCATATCTGAACATTTTTCAAGTAAATACACAGGTTTGAAGATTAAAACAGCCGAATTGGACAGGAGACTGAAATTGACTATTTGTAGATTATTTGAATTGAAAAAAATATGAAATTGAGTAAAATCGGCGTTAAAAAATTTATGAGTGCAACAATAAATGTATAAAATTAAAGACTATATTATTAAAAATGGAAAATGTATCTTAAATTGGAAAAATAAGTGGACTTTACATTGCAAAACACGTTGGATTTGCTTATATGTTTATTTCCATCAAACAGAGGACAGACAACCTCATTGAATTTTACTTTACCATACAGGGTATGGTCAAGTATTGTTTTATATTTATCAAATATCAAATATTTTTAATTTTTTTAAATCATAACCACAGATTTAATTTATTTATTTATTATTTATTGAACCATTGCTAAATATCATAACCACCGAAGTTGTAATTTAAAAGATTCGCTTTATCTTGAAAATCTGATTCATTGAATGTTTATGTGTTTTCGATGGTTTCTCCCCACCGTTAAGAAACCTATTGATTTCTTCCGATTTCCATTCTATTAAATAAAATATTATCCCTTAATTTATTAATATTATAACCTTTATAGAAATTTATTCTTGGAGATAATACGCTCTTGTTCAATGAGACACCATTGAAGTGTAAATAAAATGTCGCCCCATTAAATTACATTTGGCAACGCATTCTACCATAAACTAACTATTCGCTCTTCTCTTTTTTCCAAATAGTTTATTTGGTCGACATAGATTCCAGTCGGAACAATAAACTAGATATTGGCCATATTTTTAAATTCATTGCTATTTATCAATTTTATTTTATTTTTTTGTAAATGACATAAATTATGTCAAAACGCAATTGAATTCCCGAGAGAACAACAACAAAATGAATCTAGTTTATTGCCTAATGGTGGCTTTTATATAAATATAAAGAGTAATTAATAAAGTTGTTGTTTATATAACATATTTCGCAAAGTTTACGCATCCTCAGATAAGCCCTTTAGAGATAGTCAACCAGAACTAATTTTAATACTACAATAACATCTACAAATAATACATATATATTTAGTATTCTCTATTCAAAAACTTTTATTAAATACATTATTTAATATTCTTGAATAAAATCAGGCGGTGCACTACCCCCAAACCCGAGACCATAATATAGAAATTTGAGGAAAAGTGAAACTTTTTCAAGAGTCAATACGCTCTCCTGTTAAACCCACCATAGCAATAAAACAAACAAATAAATATAAATAACTTTTACTTTATTTAACTGGAGTAAAATTTTTTTTAAATTTTATTAAACCAATTATTTTACATTAATGTATACATTATATTTGAGCTTCGACTCCGGAGATTACTTCTCCACCATCGAATGTCCTTGATCATCCTTTTAGTCCTTGTTTTTAATAAGAGGAAAAAACTAATTAAATAAAAAATCCTTTTTTCCGGTAATGTGCTGGAGTAAAATTAAATTTTTTAACTCATTTTTAATATTTAAATAATTCATAATAAAAAACTCCAATAATGATTTTTAAAATAATTAATTTTTTATTATTCAATTATGTGATATTGAAAAACACAAGATTGTTTATTTATGCTTATATCATCACTAAAACCATAAAATCACAATAAAATAATTCAAAAATGATATTTTCTGCATTTTTGAACCGGAAGTTTTAAAGCTTTAGAGATCAATGAAATGATAAGTTTGGCCAAGTTAGTGATTGAGTACGTGATGTACTGATTATTTTTTTAAAAGAAAGGTTTAAAAAATCTTAAGCCCATTTTACTAAATTAACAAAAAATAATATTTTTAATATTAATTAAATTTAATGTCTATCTCTCTATCAGTCATTCTAATTACATCATAGATATTATATCTAAATTATTCCTTCAAAAGGGAAAAAATTTCGATTCAATTATTAATATTTATTGATATATAAATGAATACAATTCTCTAAACAATTAGAAAATATTTTCTAATATTATTATTCTCTATAAACTTAATTCGATTGGCCTCTAGACGGCTCATACTTAGACGTAGAGATACCTATATTATAGCTATACTTAAATTTATATAGGTTATTCCTAAACACTATATGAAAATTTTTAGATTAGTCATAAAGAAAAATTCTAGCCTATTACGGACCAGACGCCTGAATATAGGCAATTTATTCGTCACCTCTGCTTCAAGGCTGCGTAAAATGTAGGCTCCGCCATAAAGTATATGAGTTTTAGAGTTCTTAATTTTTTTTTTATTTGATATGAGCAAATTCAATGTAAAAAAATATTTGGCAATAGATTTTTCTTAAATTTTAGCTAAATCTTACACATTGGGGGGGGGGGGGGGGGTTCTGGCTATCGTTCTGGTTTAAGTGATTGTAAAAAATTTCAGTGAAAAAGGGAGAGTTTCCCCGAAACGTCTGAAATATAAATTAATATTAATACACTTTTTTTGATTATTATTAAAGAATTGTATGGAGGGTCGGGTTGGCCGGGCGGTTAGCGTACAAGCCTGCTAATTAAGCGGATCCCGGGTTTGAATCTGACTCCGGGCAACCGGGTAAAAATCTGATCCCTACATAGAAGATAAAATTTAATAATAGTATCGTAAATTGGCTGATGGCTAAAAAGGCCGAAAAGTAAAAAAAAATGTAATTATAGATTTATATAGAATAAATCGATCAATAATTTGGGTAAATAAAATTGCAAGGTAGGTTTCACATAAATATGGTAAAATAAATATATGTTTTGAGTTTTATCTCGATAATATATATATTAGTTTTTCAATGTTAACTCCTGAAGATTGGCTCGTGAAATATATATATCGAGATAAATCTCAAAAAATAATTTTTTTTATTTAAATGAAACCTTTCTTGCAATTTTATTTGTTCTTATTTAAAATGTTTCACCTTGAACCGACACCTAACTTAAAAAAAATGATCAATAATTTATTTTAAAATATTTATTAATATATATATTTAAAAAAGGATTTGTGTTCGTATATGATACCCCACGATTGGATTGAGAGTAGATGAATTTTTTGCTAATGTGTGGGAGAATAGAGCAAATTTAAATCTAGAAGTGGTTGTTGTCTATTTTTTCAGTCTGTGAAGAAGAAGTTCCCAAATGTTTATTTATTTAGAGTGAAGAAGTGACTCAGCAAGATAAACACGCATTAAAAGGAACAAATTACTAAAAGGGTGGATTTTATCCCAACAATGATAAACATAATTTTGCTTTTACTACGAACTGATTTCCTGTCTTCCGGTTTCCCTCTCGCCTAACGATTTTTTCTTTCTCTCTCTCTTTCTCTAATCGATTGGACCACCCCTCCTTAATTTTATTTTCATCACCCTTAAGAAATAAATGTATGTTTCTTAATTTTTGATTTTGACATCATTGCCGGTTCCCACGGGACCCCAATCAAGCGGAGCATTGTACTTCCCCGGGATAAATCACATACGATTCCCTGGACCAAATTAAATGACCGGGACAACCCCTTTTCGGGGTGACAAATTACACAGGGCACCCTCTTTCGCTGGAAGACAACCCTACGATTTCTTTCTACAAGAATAATAATTGTTGTCTCCCGCAGCGAAACTTCCATCTACCTGTCGTCTTCTATTTTATTATTAATATCGGCGAGTTAACAATGGCGACTACAGTGCCACCTGTTTCAGTTTCGGTCGCGATAAAAGCCTTTCATCATGTCTTGTGTAAAGGGGTGTCGTTGCTGGCGACCCAAATGTAGCTAAAACTCCAATTGCCGATGTCAAAAAGAGGCGGGATTACGACAAAAGAATCAAATGACGATGATTCCCTTTCAAAAGGGTTTATTTATTACCAAAGAAGAAAAATCTTATTGACACTCTCCATTCAAAGGCCATTGCTCGTGCATTCGGTTATTCAAACATCAATTTCAATTTGTTTTCTTTCCCTTTTCAAAACTTCTTATCCTAATCATCTCCCCCAGAAGAGGTTTTTCAAGAGGCTTTACAGATTTAGAATGACCGTTAACATTCACTAATATATAATTAACCCCTTCAAATCAAAATTGAAAAAAAAATTAATACAAATATAATCGTTGAATTTGTGATTCAATTTTGACAAGTTTAAAGACGAGTTGGACGCTTAACACGGAACGCTTGGTGAGCGCATCACGCTGGAAAATGTATATTTAATTATTCCTATTTAGGAATGTATAAAAAGCAGAGAAAACAATTTTTTCTTTCTCTAAATGGCGCTGTACACGAGTGCTTGTTTTAATAATTTTTTGTCTGTTTGCTGCTAGCAGATGGCTTCCCAGGACCAAGCCAGAAAATAGACAATGTCCTATCTTTTAAATCAAGCAAATTAATCAGAAAGGCAGCCAGCAGTGACGTCATTTTAATTTTGACAGGCCTCCAAATTGCAAACAGAGAGCTCCCATCCCAAAAACAGGTAGAGGAAAAAGCCTTAAGTTCCAATACTTAAGCTCGCAGCACACGAGGCTTTTTCTCCTACCTGTTTCTAGGATGGAAGCTCAGTTTGGCAATTTAGAGACCTGTCGGAATCGAAAATGACATCACTGCTGACTGTCTTTTCTGGCCAGCTTGCTTAATTTTAAAGATAGGACATGTTCTATTTTCCGGCTTGGTCCTAGGATGCTTTTAAGTCGGAGCAAGCAGATAAAAAATTATAAAAACAATCCTCGTGTCCAGCGGCCTTTACAATTACTCTAAAATCAAAAAAGATAGAAAGTACGTTCGAGTGCCAAAATATTTGCACTTCTCAAAACAAGAAACTTACATAATATAATAGCTATAATCTATGGCATATTGGATTTTTAACATCAGACCTTCCAGATAAAAAAATGTTTAAATTTAGGAAAAATTTATAAGTTATTAGGGATTGGGCACGCAGGTTTGGAATAAAAAAAGCTATACTTATGTGAGAAGTCTTAGCTTTCTAGTTCAAACCGTTAGATGACTGCAATTAATTCGCAGAATGCCTTAATGGATTTGAAAAACTTTTCATTTTTTTATTTAATAATATATTTTAGGGAATACTATATATATACCTTCATACAATAGTTCAGTAATAGTTACATCCATGATCAAATTACCTTTATCAGAACATTCTTGACGAAATTTTTTATTCTACAGTTTTTGAATATTCATTTAAATAAGCAAATTATATATTCAAACAATACCAATTGTACCTACATATTTACTTTAATACATATTTCATGAGAACAAATCAAAATATTATCTTTTACATAATGGAGGATAATGTATGTAAATAATTTTATCTTTTTATTTGTACATACTCTCTCTCGCTGTTTTTGATGACTTTACTCTCATCATCAGTACCTATTATATTCATCTTAAGATTTGAAAAATTATTTATTCCAACAGTGAACATTGTTAAGCTAACCTAGACCATTATATTTGATTACCAAGTCATGTCCAGCCTCCTTAATTGATCAAGTATAAATGGCAGAATATTAATAATAAATCTTGTACAATTAGATAGCGTAATTTTATCGTATATAAATGAATAAACTTTTTTAAAAACAACCCCAAACCCTTTATTAATATAGCTCAAACGTTTCGAAAGAAATTCTTCTTTTTTAATAATGCAATTGTTTTTTTGAAAATGATAAAATAATATTAATAAAAAAAAAAAAACTGTATTCTAAAAAAATGTATTTGAAAAAAGGAGTATTTTATTCCGAAACGTTTGACTTCGTAATAAAAGTTTTGTTCATGTTTTCAAAGAAATGATATTTATTTCTATACAATAAAAAATAAACTGCAACGGATCGTTGCTAAACTTTATCCAATGAACTATCGTAGTCTAGGTAAAGTACTTTGAAATATAATTTTACAAAAAATTTTATATAACCATTTTTGTGGTCCTCAAGGTACTCAATTACAAAATTAAATTTAATCAAAATTGCTTAAGTCATTTTCATATTTAGAAAAAACTAAAAAAAGTACCGAAATAAAGTACTAATGTTTGTGGGCCGATATGTACCAAAAACTAATCAGCGCTTCATTTTGTTATAAATAATGTTAGGTTTTCATTTTCATTTCAATTGGTGCAACGGTGTGGAAAAAATCGTGGACGAAAAAAACGATAACATACATCCATCCATCCGCACGCACTTCCAAAAAAAAATGGCACTTTTTGGCCTCTCGACGAGACCTCAGGTAATTTTTGTCAAAATCGTCACGTGCTAAAATTCAATCTAATTGAATACTACAATTTGTGACCTTAATTGAGTCCATGGGCTCCGTAGTCTTTACCTGAGGACCCTTTGAAGTCGCGCTTGCCGCCAGACCGATTACAATACTTTACCCATTGGATAAAGTAAAATCAACTATTTATTAAAAAAACAAAAACAAAAAAAACGTTGTTGTATCAGTCATTTTAATATTGTCTGTTTTATCTGGTTGATTGTTCTCAGTGTGAAATTGACTGTTTTTGATTCTAATTTAACATTTGTTACTTATAATAGACAGTTCTATGTTTATTTTATTTTATCATCTATGAATTTCTCTCTAATGAATTTTTAAAATATTATTTATTTATTTATTTTTTTTAATA
Source organism: Forficula auricularia (assembly GCA_024734495.1). NCBI lineage: Eukaryota > Metazoa > Arthropoda > Insecta > Dermaptera > Forficulidae > Forficula > Forficula auricularia. The sequence goes on from JALMQS010000099.1 coordinate 66,129,981, forward strand.
AAAAAGAAAAATACTTTTTAGTTGGTGACATTTATCCTGATGTAGAAGATATTGCCGAGCATTTTCATCTCTAGCCAGAGAGAGAGCGAGAGAGAGAGAGAGGTATTTGTATTTAATTACGATTTAATGTCTGAACTGAATTGAAAAAGTCGAATGCAAAATGAAATCTCTCCCCCATCGCTTTTGGAATTTAATTCTGTTTTTAAATAAAATATTCGAACATTTTTTAATAGGTTTAAAGTATTAGATGAAATATTTTAAAACACAATATTTAATACATTCATTTAAAATGCTTTATAGTATAGATGTAGATAGAAAGAGAGAGAGAGCAACAAGAACTAAGCTCGGAGTATATTTTTATTAAAATGCGATAGAATGTTTATAGAGTAGATGGGAATTAAAGGGACTATTTGCAAATGAATTGAAGAGGGATCATTGGATACACAACCGTCTGTCTGCCCACAGATGGTGAAATATTACCTAGGGAAAAGTTTATGTCAAATAATTTTGAAAAAAAACACGATATATGTACAAATACCTAGCACCCCTACCTATATAGAAAATCTAACCAACTTATTTCATAATATAATATATTAGTACCTGGAGGCACAAAGCGATGCTCGGAAACTTCTTCCTTCAGTTAAAACCTTTATTTTAATATTATTTTTAATTTAAAATTCTGATAAAAAGGTCGATTTTTATTTGAGAGCCGTTTTTGAATTAAAAAAAAATACAAATATATATAGTATTCGCCCACTGTACCCCCCCCCACCCCGCTTGACCCCACTCCCGAAACCTCGCCCTACCCCCGGATCCCCCACCACTGCACCCCACCTCCTGCACCTGTTTTGATTCAACCTTTTGATTCATTTTTATTCATCCAATTGTTAATAAATAAAACCTATCAAAATGTGTTGTTTTTTCAGAAAATTGAGACCTGCTTATGCGAAATATATTTTTAAATAAATTCTTGATTATTTTTTATTCTATTAAATAAATAAAGTTCTTTATAAAAACAATTATAAAACGTTTATTAATATTTCTAACGTTTATGGAGAACAAAATATGTTAAAATCCACAATCACAATGCTTCTTCAAGGCCTTTTAGAACAATGAATTAAGGCAACCCATTGTCTGCCTGGGTACAAAAAGAAAAGAGTAACCTTTTTTAAAACCCTAAGAATGGGATTTGTCTACCTGAGAATAATTAATTTGATTACGAAAAAACCCATCAAAAACAATTTTGTCGAAGATGAGACCGTGACAGATTGAATTGTCACCCCAAAACCCCTAACCCGTGAATTTCATCAAAATCGGTAGAGTCGTTTTCAAAATATAACCAAGATACAAATATACAAACAAATATATATACAAATAAATATACAATTTTTGCTCGTTTAATAAGAGTAGATTCCCATGAGTCTAGAACTCTAGAAAGTGAGGATTTTCTTAAAGAAAAATCAATTTAAGCCGTACTTTGTTTGCTAATAAACATATATACTCTATATACATATAACGTATATATTTATCATTTATTTATTAGAGACTATTCTACCCGCGCACTTTTTAGTCATTTTCCTTAATTAAATTATAATTAAAGACTAGTTTCGCTAGAGACGCTCTAGAAATTAACAATAAACTTAAATATAAAATTGTTTATTTATGCCTATATTATTACATTGACTTAAAATATAATTGAAATCATTAAAACAATTATTTTTATCTGCATTTTTGAACTTGAAGTTTTTAAAACTAGAGAGATCAAAATCTACTCAATTCTCCGTATAGAAAATATACATTAAACGCTACAAAAAAGAACTTTTAAAACTTTTCGTTCTTGAGTAACACACGGATACACGAAGGTTTGACCTTCATCATCAGCATTTTTAATTAGAAATATTTTATTTGTTATTCCTCAAAGGTTCAAATATCCGATTGGATATAGGAGGAGAATTCGCTTTAGCAAGCTGTTCACATATGAGTATTTGAACCCATGAGAAAAAACAGATTAAATATTTCTTTTTAAAAAGACTAATGATGAAGATCAGTCAAATATTCGAAATTAAGTTAGTGAACAATCATATACATATATATATATATATATATATATATATATATATATATATATATATATATATATATATACATATTTATATTCATTGTATACATGTATTTTTATTTGCATCAAGCAGAGGACAACCTGATTGAATTCCCTTTATGAATAAAAACTCAACTTCTCTCGGAAAACAAAATCTTTTCATTGATAGTTTTCTCCCTATTTAGTTATCCTTTCAATACCGGATATATGATTATGTACTTTGGCTCAAATCCCTTAAATTGAGCGGATATTATATTGATGAGGCAGTCCAAAATTCAAAAAAAGAAGATAATTTAAACTATCTTTTTATTCAAAAACCGACTTTTCAAAACCCCGAAAAAGGAGGGGATAAGCCTCCGAAACGTCGGTTTTTGAATAAGTCCGTCTCCAAAAATTACTTCAATTTTACACCTCTTAAATTTTCACTACCAAATTACCAAAAAAAAACAAAAAAAAAACAACAAAATAACATCTCTTTGAACTAGACAAGAAGAAAGGACCTAATTAACGTATCCTAATTTTTGGTCGCAAACATCCTTTAATGGATAGGCATACAAAGAAGAAGAGGAAGAATTTTTTAAATATTAATTTCCTATTTCCATCAGCTTCCCAAATTATTGATTTGTTCTGCAAAACTACAACATAAAACGCAATAAACAATTAGAAACTACATAATATTTTCAATATGTTATTCTTTTGTATACCATAAATTATATAATCCATATTTTCTGATACTTAGGGTAAATTCCATCCACTTATTCAATTAACGATGTGGTGCATGCCTAGACTATACTTTAATTTCTATAGAGATTTCTATCTTAGACACACTATTAGAATTTCAAGAACGATATTTTAATCTAGCTTTATCTACTAAAATAGAAATAGCAATTCCAAATAAAAGTATCTGGCATTTTCAGTTATAATATATACTACTACATTCAAAGTTTGATTATTTAATTCTATCTCAAATTTTAGTTTATTGTTAAATTTTTTCAAATTAGTATTAGGTTGATGCATAATTATGGAACGTTTGTATTGGCGCGTTTTTCTTTAGCCAAAAATGGCGTTTTGTTTATTTTTTTATAAAAACAATCTTCTCTATTTATAGTTAATAAAAATGCGTGTCGAAAACCATATTCATATTCGTCATATTATGCTCTACCACTACGAGAAAGGATGGAAGGCAGCACAGTCATTTCGCGATCTCAACGAACTTTTTGGCGAAGGAACAATTACTGATAGTGCAGTACGGAAGTGGTTTGCCCGTTTCAAATCAGGTGACACTAGTTTGGAGGATAAAGAAGGAAGAGGTCGGCCATCGGATTTTGATGATCAGGCACTTCTGACAGCCGTGGAAGAGGATGAAAGCCTTACAACACGAATGCTGGCTGCAGACTTCAATGTCGACCAATCAACGATCGTTCGACGCCTCAAAAAGCTTGGCAAGGTATGGAAATTGGCTGGATGGGTCCCTCACGAACTCTCCGACAACAACAAGGCTGATCGCGTTCGAATTTTTACCGATTTGCTGCAACGAAACCAACAAACCCCATTTTTGAAGAATCTTGTCACTGGGGATGAATCGAATTCATCGCCAATAAGGGCTGGGATCTACTCCCACATCCGCCGTACTCACCGACCGAAGCACCGACGGACTATCACATCAACCGCTCTTTGAAAAACTGGCAAAAGACTAAGATCTACGACGATTTGGATGACTTGGTGGCCGATGTCAAAGCGTGGATTGCCTCCAAGAATCGTGACTTCTTCGCCCGTGGAATCGACCGACTGCCAAGCAAATGGGAAGCAGTTATTGAAGTAGATGGTGAATACGTTCCCGAATAATCATTTAAACATGTTTTTGTTAAATTTTATTATTGTTTTTGCTGAATAAAAATATTTTTAAAAAACGTTCCATAATTATGCATCAACCTAATATTTAATCTCTGATGGATTCTTTAATAAACATTTTTGTTTGCTCCATTAAGCAAAAGTAAAGTTGAAAATACAATAGACATAAACAGATATATTACATAAGCGTCGAAACTACGGATTTCTATGTTTCTCTGAATTGTTTCTATCTAAAAGTTCTATTAAAAGGGATTCCAATGAATTAAGCTGCGTGTGTGCTTCTCATCCCTGTTAGTGTTATATTCTACCAAGTTCTATCGTTGGAGTTTTCGTGATGATGATCCAGTTTGGGGGTTGGTATCTAACTCGCTAGTAGGGGTTTTTATCTGGGAGATAGATTTGTTCCATGCCATCTAAAGACAGACAATAAGCGGCGGCTTATCGTTCTTTAAATATCTATCCCCATCGTCTCTAGGATTTTTCTTGCAAATAGAGGAGATTAGGAGAACATAATTTTTATTTCTTTGATTAAATAAGCTGACGTGTTCTGATGTGGCCATCCACTTGACTTTACCATACAACCTGGCCCCTCTCTTATATTTAATATTTAATAAAATTATTTATAATCATGTAGGGGGGGGGTTAGTTTTTGCATTTTTAGACTCCTGGGACACACTGATTATGTATACAAAATTTGGTTTACTTTTGGTAAATGACCAAGATTTTCATTTTTTGACCCTCCGCCCCCCACCCATTTCGGGCGGTTAGTTTTTGCATTTTTAGACTTCTTGGGACTCACTGATTGTGTATACAAAATTTGGTTGAGTTTGGTAAATGGCCAAGATTTTCATTTTTTGTTCCTCCCGCCCCCCCCCCATTTCGGGCGGTTAGATTTTGCATTTTTAGACTTCTGCGGGTCCACTGATTATGTATACAAAATTTGGTTGAGTTTGGTAAATGGCCAAGATTTTCATTTTTTGTCCCTCCGCCCCCCCCCATTTCGGGCGGTTAGATTTTGCATTTTTAGACTTCTGCGGGTCCACTGATTATGTATACAAAATTTGGTTGAGTTTGATCAAACGACCTAGATTTTTAATTTTTAACCCCCCCTCGACCCCCCTTAATTTTGGGTCGATATGCACCAAAATCTAATCAGCTTTTAATCTCAATGGACCAAAACTACTTGTGAAATTTGGTTTCGATATTCACACTAGTTTTTGAGCTAGCTCGTCCACAAATTTGGTAACGCACAGACTAACTAACTAACTAACAGACATTTTTACAAAACAATTATTATCTCGAAAAATATAATTTTTTCGATGTTCACTTATTAGAGCTTTTTTGTAGACCTAAATACCATGGTTTCGCTCAATTTTTTTAATCGAAATAGTTTCAGCCGTTTTTTAGATATTTTGTAAAAAAGAAGGAAAAAAACCACTCTTTTCATGCACGATTACAATACTTGACCATACCCTGTATGGTAAAGTAAAAAAGAGACAGGACAAAAAGTTGAAATCACATGGCTTAAAAATTAAGAATTTGTTTAATTTAAATTGCTTCTTAATCCATCATCAAAGATTTACAAACTAAGATTTAAATTTTGGAGGGATTCACCCCACAAAGTAGCCATTTGGCCCGGATTCTTTATTTTGGCACTCGGATTCGATTCTCGAGGGAATGAAAACAACCCTTCTGGCATGTACCTAATTAAAAATAATCCATTCCATCTCAAATCTAATAGATTACAACTTCTTGTGATTTTCTTAGAAATTTCAAGTCTTTTGTATTGTCAATATGAACTTTTATATTCAATTTGGGAAAATCTTTATTTTCTTGCCTTACAAATTTTGAAATTTTGAACTAAATGGCATGGCTATGTGTTTAAATTTAAAATCACTAGACCGCAAAATTTTACAAATGAAGATTTTAAACTTTAAGTGAAATATTTAAGAAGATACACATTACTCATGTCAGTGGGGTTTTATTTATTACCTCTCAAGATATCCATTTAGCCCAGATTGGTAATTTTGTCACTTGGCGTTCGATTTCCGAAGATTTGAAAACAATACGTTTGACAAATAAAAGTAATCCATTCCATCTTGGATCTAATAGATGACAACATCTAATGTTTTTTTTTTAGAAATTTTAATCTATTTTCTATAGGTAATGTGAACTGTTCTACTTACATATAATTTCTTAAATATTTCTTAACCCTTTTGCAATTCAACAAATTTGCATATTAACTTCTAGAAAAATTCTAGTCAAAAACTATATATCTATGGCCTTAGTTCTGAGGAGATAAAATCAATAATCCCTCTTAAAGCCTCACTTGCGTAAAATATATGATTTTCAAACCTTCAACATCCTTTAAGTTAGATACTAACCGAAAAAACAAAGAATTTCTAAATTCTTTTATCCCTATGACTTCTATAGATTGGAACTCACTTCTCCCGATCATCTTTCTGGCTACATATAACCTTCAGTCTTTCAAGACTCGCATCTCACAGATATCTTCAACTTCGAACTAATCCTTGAAGTCTCTTTTTCTTTTCATGAAGTATGGATCGACCGACTACAGCAGCTTGTACCTTTTTGGTGCAACTCCTTCTTCTATCAATATCATTATAAAAATCAAATAAATAAATAAAAACACTAGATTTGTTTTTGAACTTGATATGCATCATAAATATCCAACATGTATAATTAATAAGGCGACAAATTGACAATGAATTAATCTGTGGTATTTGAGTTCGTACACAAACTCATAAAATGTATTTTTTTTCCTATGGTGGGAAAATTTATGACCTAATTTGACTTCACTTTTGCTAAAAAAAAAGAAAAAACTTTGATCATATATCTAATTCAACAAGTAGGCATATATTAAAAGTTGGGGAAAGCTTTTTAAAAACAAAACTCGACAAAATATATATTTTTTTTTTTTGTAATCTGCTTTAAGTTTTTTTTTAATCCTGGAAGGATTAAAAACTCAATTTTTTTAGATTGAAAGAATATTCATCCTTTATTATTTCCTTATAAATTATTATTTTAGGATTAAAATTGTATGAAATTTCGAAATTAATTATTTAACAACGATTTTTAAAATATTTTAACAAAAAGAGTTATTCTTATTTATATAACCTTTGATAACAATAGCTCAAAATATGTAGTATCTCTAATTGTAAGAAAAATTTATAACTTTTTTGAATATTTTCTCAGATTATCAAATATGAGGCGATTAGCAATAACACTCAAAACATTGTATATCTTTCGTTTATATTTGATACCTTTTCTTCAGTAGAAAGTTTATAAAAAAAATACTAAATCTATAAATTTCATAAACATTGTACTGAAGAAAGTATAAGAAAGTATCAAATAAAACCGAAAGCTATACAAAAACTATTATAAATGGTGTTTTGTTATCCGATTGGTAATGTTATCTTTTAAAATTAAATAGGATTTTAACATTAAAATTACATTTTGCCAAATGTACCTAAGAATAGGTATCATAAGGGGGGGGGGGGGTCGAGAATTACACCTGGAGACATAATATTTTATTGGGTTAAAATTATTGAATTTTTATTATTAATTAATTATAATTATTTATTTCAGTTAACCTATAATAGGAGTGGGTGTTCATACCTGAGAATGTTCGCAGAATAAGTCGATCGAAACGTCGTAGTTATATTGTATTATTTGTTCTTGTTCCATAAATAATTATAATTAATTATGTCTGATTTAAATAAAAATTCAAATTTTAATCAAATTAATCACAAAAATAAAAGCTTCAATAGCTTCATTACTTATTTTATGGGGTTCCTTCCATTTATAGGTGTGAAATGACTATTTTTAACCGACTTCAAAAAAGGAGGAGGTTCTCTATTCGACTGAATTTTTTTTTTTTTTTTTTGTGCCTATGTTACCTCATATCTCCGCCAATTGTGAACCGATTTTGAAAAAAATTTTGCATTGGGTCCAGTCTACCTTCCGATTGGTCCCATTTTTTCATAGGTATTAGACCTTTTTTGTTAGGTTTGTTTAGGCCTAACTTCTTTGTTTATGAACCGATTTCGATGATTCTTTTTTTATTCGAAAGGGAGTATCTTAGGGATGGTGTCATATTAATTTGGTCAAGTTCTGATGATATGATCACTATTAATAACATCACTAAAAGAGAAAAATAAACATAATTTTTAAGAAAAAAATAAAACCGACTTCAAAAAATTAAATGCAACAAATAAAATACACTAAAAGGTATGAAATAATTATTAACTTATTTAGTTACAACTAAACGACGAAATATTAACATGAAATTACTTTTTAAGTCGGTACCAAGCAAACTATACCTACTATATAAGCGAGCGTACCCTCCAAACGTACTAAGTAAGATCCGTCGAGTGCGATTCATAAAAGGTATATGTTTGGCACCGACTTCAAACGTAATTTCATGTTAATATTTCCTAGTTTAGTTGTAACTATATAAGATAATAAGATATTTTATACCTTTTAGTGTATTTTATTTGTTGCATTTAATTTTTTGAAGTCGGTTTTATTTTTTTCTTAAAAATTATTTTTTTGCTAATCCCCTCATATTTGATAGCTTGACTATAAATAATGTATATGTTTTCTATATTTTCGAAAAGCGAGTTCTGAGACAGAGAACCATAAATCTAAGAACTTCTCCATATTAGAAATTCAAACATATTGACACAAGAACGAAGAAAGTTCTATTTTACATTCTTGTTATCACGTCCATCGGAATCCAGACACTTGAGATAATATTCCGAAAAAAGCAAAACCCTTTTTTCATGCACGATTACAATACTTGACCCTGTATGGTAATGTAAAAAATAATTGTTGAACATGATTTTTCTCCATGTATCAGGGATTTTTAAACACAAAGGTCAAAAAATGACTAAATTCAATACTACTAAGAATTTATTTTTTCAGCAGAAGACACACTCTTTTATCGTCTTCTTCTACTTGGAATTTCATGGAAATATTTGGAATTACTTGGAAATATTTGGAAGTATTAGAATTTTTGAAAATATTTGGAAATAAAAGTGGAAGTGGAAGTATGTGTACACAATAATAGGTCGCAGTTCACCCCTTGATACTAGGTATATTTTTTTAAATATATTTTATTAATTTAAATTGATTGGTGTCTCACGTCGAAGAGCGTAGCAAGTCTTGAAAAAGTTTTTATTTTTTTGCTTCAATTTTTAGATTCCATTATGGTTTGAATATTCCAGAAAGATATTCAAAGCTGATCTGTGTCTAACATTGGGTACCAAATATCTTGAAGAAGAAGATAAATGGGATTCGATTAATTTGAGGAAATTCTTCAGCTTCAGGTCCCTCAATGCATGAATATTTTTGAATTCTCGTCAATCTATCGTCATAGAGACCTTATTCCAAATGCCGGATGGTCTCTACCTATCCGCTTATTATCCCCGAGAGGGTGATGAATAATGACACGGAGGTCCTCGTCGACGTTGACGGCCTCTGCAAATGGGGGAGAATGACCGTGACGTCGACGCCATCTTCTAATTAATGACGGCCACCATTATGCGTATGCTAACGAGCAGACGAGTCGTCTGTCTATCCATATCCCTCTATATACATATATAGTGTGCTGGTATCCCACGACATTCAGTTTTAATATCAATGACGCTGATTTATGGACGCCCCGAAAGCTGATTGATTAGACTAGTAGGCAGAGCCTATATGTCCCGAAGAAATCCAAAACCTGGCCGACAAATATTAAGGCTGTAGATAAATAAATATCCGTTTGACAATATAATGATTTATTAAATTTTTTTTAGAGATTTTCGATATAAGTAGTGGAAGTCTCATTTTGGCTTTTGTAGTCTTATTTAAATATTTAATTTTAATAACTGTTTAAAAAAATATACATTAAATCAACATATTAAATTGTTATTTCTAAAGCTTAAGAATTTTAATGGTATTTTTAAGAAGTTATTAAAAATATGAAAAATGTCCTATCTTTGATGCTATTTTATAGGAACATATATGATTTCTTTCATTTACTTTATTTATAAGTACATTTTTATGGATTCATAAAATACATGAATTATCTGATTATAGTACCTAAGAATAAAAGTAAAATTTAAAAATGTTGATATAATTAGATATTTTAATTAAAAATATTGATTAGTTTTTTTTTAAAGATATTGAAAAAAAAACGTTAAAGAATCGAAAATTCAAGAATTCGAGACAAACAAGAAACTATGCGTAGACTTACTTTCAAATTTAAAATGTACAGAGGGCATTTTCAAAACAACCAATTATTATAAATCGTGTTTTGTTAGCCGATTGGGAATGTCATTTTTTTTAATTAAATAAGAGTCAGGTTGGCCGAGTGGTTAAAGTGCATGCCTTCTAATCAAGCTAGTGCGGGTTTAAGCCCGACTCGCTGCAAATATTCGACCGGCTATAATTTGATTCCTTCAGGGGAAGGAAATGAGAAACCACCCCTGTGAAAAATTTCCCGAGAAAAATTACAATGTAGAGGATATTCTTGGAATTGAGTATGGCACTTGAAGAAGAAGAAGAATTAGGTATCAAGAGAGGTTCGAGAAGTAGACCTGGAGGCAAAACTTTTTGTAGGGTTCCTTCCCTTTATAGATGTGAAATGAAAGAAATTCACAAAAGAATAAAATCTTATAATTCTTGATTAAGAAATAAAATGTCACATTGTCACCATTTAGCTTTAAATGTTGAATTTTTTTACAAGCAATTAATCAACAAAAAAGTACTAAATAAATATAAGTACACATGAAATGGAGGAATTTCAATGTCTAGGAATTAAAATAAATTGACAAAAAACTAGAAAATTGAAATTTTACAAATCTACTTAAACTCTGGCATAAAATAAAATAATTCTTAACTAAAGCAGTAAAAATTGACAAATGTCTAAAAACTCTTTTTATTGCATTACAAATAAGTAGTCAGTACTAAAAAAAAAATGAAATTTGAAATTTAGGCTTGCGAGTTTATAGCCAAACTTCGGCTCATTTTAGACTTTCGGAAACCGAAATTTTGGAGAAGGGATTTTGAAAAAATAATCATTAACTATAACTATACCTCTCACATCTCTTTATTTAGTCAATTAAAAATGTAAATATTAAAAATCTTCACAAATCACTACTTAACATTCATTTTCAAGTTAAATCTAATTGATTTTTCTTTTGTTTCAGGTAAGAAAGTGTCTCCTTATTTGGTCCATTCATAGTCAACTCTGGCAAGTATATTTAGAAAATCTTGTATTATGAATAAGCTGTGAATTTATCTAATTAGAATAGTCACTTTGAGTTCACTACTAGCTGAAAATTTTCCAATAAAATCTCATCTTAACTAGACTTATATTTGCTCTTAAGTCTGAATTTCACTATTCAAGTGTGGACGCATGTTACAGACTAAAAATAACTAAAATTTAGGAAACGCGGTTTTGGTTTATAGTGAAACATTGTTAAAATTAAATTAGGTGTTGGTGATGTTTCACAAGGAGAAAAATTAAAATACAATTTTTTTTTAGTTTACTCTATATATTCCGTGACAATGTTCTCCTGACGATGAGTTAAGAGCTCGGAATATATAGAGTAAACTAAAAAAAATTTTGTATTTTAATTTTTCTCCTTGTGAAACACCACCAACTCCAACCTAATTTAATTTTAAAAATAACTAGTTTCTTAGTCAACCAAACATATTGATATTGACCTACTTTTAGAAAATAGCAACTAATAATATGTTCATCTATTCAATTATTTGCATGTATAAAAGATAATCTACCTACACATATATTTAAAAATTCCAAAACTTCCAGTAAGTCTATAGAAAATTGTAGCATTATTTGGCTAACAATTTTCAAAAAACTAGTGTAATTATTCATTTAATATATATAATATATAGAGTATTCTTGAAATTTTGAGAGCTACTAGTCATAATTAAAATAATAATTTTGTTAATTCCTATTATTTATTATTTACTAGTTTCGGTCAGCAATGGTCAATCACCCTAATTAGTAATAAATAATATATTTAATGAAAGGAGGAGATTAAAAATGTGACCAATCAGAACAGGATGGCCATTAAAATGTGAATAAAGTGAGCCGTCGAGTGTACGTTTGGATTTTTTTATATAATTTAAGATGATAAAAATTCTTTAGAGAAAATCAATTCGTGACTGTTCTAAAGACCTGGCCTAATTAATTTCGTTTCATATTTTGCTTTTTGGAAAGAATAACCGGGCCGAAAAGATGCAGCACCTATAAGTCTTGAGAGGCACTCATTTTACATAAAAAAACAGAATGTTTACAGGAAGCGAAAGTTTCTATGCTCCTTTAGAGATTTGAAGGAATGAAGATTGTAGCTTTCGGAAAGGAGGACAGGCAGAGAATAGACTTGCACATTATAGGTCGCTACTGGGAGTGATTAGTTTAGTTCGCTGCTCCTTGGCGAACTAGGTCACTCTTTTAGTTTCTTAGTTCGCAGCTCAAAAGCGGGAAAAAATAGATCGCTACCGCTACTCTTTTGTTGTTGGAACTAAGAACCCGACCACCGTGGGATCTAGTTCACGTAGTTTAACAGTGTTTATTCTCTCGTGGCGGAGCTATAACCAGTTGAATTAGAGAACTAGGACCGGGATCAACAGCGAACTAGTTCGTCTGTGAGAGCGCTCTTTCAAACTAAGTCGTTAGAGAACTACATAAGCCTAACAGAGAGTATTTTTTTTTGAATATAAAAAAGACAAATGCCAATAGTAGTAGGGATAAAATGTCTATAGAAAACCAAGAGAGATTGTCAATTATTAAATTCGAGTTGTTATAGATTTTTTTTATTATGTCAGATGTATGGTTGCACCTTGCCAAGGATTGCATTTTTGACACCCGGGTTCAATTCCCAAAGAGGTGAAATAACTCGACTGACATAATAAAAATAATCATAACACCTCGGATTTAGTAGATAACCATCTCTCTTGATTTTCTATAGAGAGAATTTTTTTTCAAATCATATATAAATCTATAATTTCGATTTGGTAATTACCTATACGTGTGCTTGTGAGTGTATCATTAGCCAATGAGTGTAATAAAAAATGCAATTTCTCTCAGTAGCTTTTAATAATAATAAAAAAAATCCTCTACTAAATTGTAAAAATTAATCTTCTCATTTTTATAATTATTCTCTATTGAACATTAAAAAAAAAGATTGACTTGACATCCAAATTAGTAGCTGGATGCATTTTCACTCAAGAGGCAAAACGTAGAATTTTGTCCCATGATTAATAACAAACGCACACCCCATTCCACCCCATAATCCATCTAATGTCGAGGCAGGGGCGGCTCAAAGCTCAAAAACCATCATTAGTCTTGCAAGCGAACGCCTAATAAATTAGCCAGGTATATATGCGCGTATATCATGTCCTCAGGGGATGATATGTAGCTGGAAGCATTGTATATAACTCAAGCGTTATATATATATTTTCACCTTGGGAAAGCTAATCCTCGGCTTTTTTTATTTCAGTTATATAGAATAATTGAAATATTGGGATCGCATTTCCGGAAATAGAGTTAATTAAGCTATCTAATTATAATTTTTTTTTTAATTTGGCTGCAAGTATACAATAATTTTTTAGATAGTGTGAAAATTTTCAAGCGTTTTATTATCCCCAGAGCCTAAAAAGTGTCCCGAAAACAATTGATCTGTCTATTAACACGATAATTTCAAAACGATAAATCTCTATATCTCAAGGATATCAAATTTAAATTAATTATCAACTCCAGATATCATTGCAAGGTTTTCGTTTAAATCGACTATCTGAAAGTACCCCTTAAACTATGATTTTTGGGATTTTTATATCTAATGATTTTTTTTAAATTGGCGATGTCCTGAAAACTTCCGAGATCATTTTCTAAAATAATGCTCTATTTCTTTTCTTTCTTTTAATTTTTAGTATTTATTTTCTTTGATATCTCAAGTATATCAAAGTAAAATTATTGGATAAAAATACTTGGTAGGTTTCACATTAATGTGAAACCTACCAAGTATTTTTATCCAATAATTTTAAAAAAATGTTTCACCAAGTACCAACACCAAATTCCTTAAAAACTATATCAAAGTAGTTATTTCTGATTTTTTCTTAAGCTCACAGCTTAGATATTTTTTTTGTTTTAATTTTTAGAGTTTAATAATAATAAGGTGATCTGTCCCTTACGCCAATTTTCCTTAAACACACACATATACAGAGAAAGGGAGAGAAACACATACATAAATAAAAAATATAATCACATAGCTTGTTTCTGATTGGGGTTGATTCCGAAGTTATTATTTCAAATATGTATTTCTATAAAAAACATTTTTTCGTTTGAAAAGTATATTGGTTCTTGAAATGAAATAAAATTGTTAGTTTCAAGGGGCAATTACAATGAATGGTTTTTCCGAAAAGGGTCCGGATAGAAGGTTTGAAGTCCCTGTCTGGTATATTTTTCAGTTCAAGCATGTCAAAGACAAGTCCAGACGAGTTTTAGTAAAATAAAAATTGTTCTCGCTGAGGAACTATTAAAATAGTAATAATACAAAAAATAAATAAATAAAGATGATTCGAGAATTTTTAGACTAATCCATTTCTGACAACTCTCAATATATAAGATCACAAATAACTAAGAGTGATATAGACAAGTCATAGCTTGCTTATAGCAATAGAATTAGGAGAAATTTAACATTTTCTTATAGGACAGACTGATTAATTGTGGAAGATGGTCGATTTCCATCTTGAGGACTATGGAGGTCACAATATTTAATTTCTGACCCTCTCTCACAAAAAGCAGAATCCATTTGAAGTGAAGGCGAAGGTCCCAAAATATATTTTTAAAAAATCATATATTAAATTTGAAAAATAACGAAATTTGCAAAGAAAAAAGCGAAGGTTAAAATAAAATTTAAAAAAATGAAGGGTATTTTTTTGAACAGCATCCCCTGGTTGAAAAGTCACCAATCGCTACTGGTATATATAGATTTATAGATATACACTCCCTGGACGAACACCCGAGATATATGTACAAGTTGACTACATATTTGAGTGTGTGTGTGTTCGTGTATACATGAAATTATTTATTATAGATAATTTATATTTGTATTGAGTTTTGATATTTTTTTATTTTATCTCTCTTTGATAACCGTCTCGGCCAATTTACTTCGAATTGAATTTCGTTGAAAAAGATGCCTCGACTTGGACTATTTATTAAATTTATTATTCATTTGTGCTTTTGTCTTCATTGGTAAAGGTCGCTTGCATTTTGTCTAATGATCAAATTGTGAGGCGTTTGGCTGCCGATTACTCTCCAGCATCCAGCCAGACAGGTAGAGACACACTTCTTATATTTATTTAGATCATTCTACTAAGATTATTCATGATGGCTTAGATAATTAAATTTGTTTTGAAAAATAATTAATTTATTCAAATCTAAACAGATTTCTAATTCATAGGATTTAATTTTTGTCATATTTTCTTTTTATTAATTAATTATTATATATCTGTATATAGTAATTTACTTTAATCAATACGTATTTCTATATCTAATCTAATTTAATATTATTACTTTTTGAAATAACTTCATTATGCACTTTTTAATATTTATTAAAAAACATTAACAAATATACACATACATAAATACCTACATATATCATAATATTATTTAATAAGTAATTAATATGTTTTAGAAATGAATTTACTTCTTAATGACTAGCATTATTTGTTCATATATAAAAAGAAAAATAGAATAAAGTGTTCTTAGTTATATGTATTAACTAGCTGCAAGGCACGCCCACTGGACCCCCAGCCCCCAACCCACACAGCCCCCCCCCCCCCCCCCCCGAAACCCACAACCCACCCAGCACCCCCACCCCGCAACATGCCCAACGCCCGCCCCCACACCACCACCCCAACACTACATTCCGCACCCTAACCCACTAACCCACCTCACCCCCACCCCAAAACCCCTCCAGCAACCCCGCACCATGCACCCCCCCCCACCTCGGATCCCACCCCGTGCCCTCCAACCCTGCGCACCACACCCCAGCCTAGCCCCCTGGACTCCATCCCACACCAGCCCCTGCACCCCCACCCTATTCCGCCTCACTCCTCACCCCACCCCCGCACCCAGATTTTGCATTTCTAGCCTTCTAGTGACCCACAGATTATGTATACAAAGTTTGGTTGAGTTTGGTCCAAGAGCAAGAATTTTCATTTTTTGACCCTCCCTCCTATTTTGGGTCGTTAGTTTTTGCATTTCTAACTCTCTAGAGGCCCAGAGATTATGTATACAAAATTTGGTTGAGGTTGCTCCAAGGGCAAGAATTTACATTTTTTCACCCTCCCCCTTTTTGGGGGAAATTTTTTTAAACAAAAGTTGTCAGAAATCCCATCCCCTACAACTTTGTTAATCATAAAATTTACCGTAGGGTTAATAGTTTAGGAGTTATTTGATAATTTTCATTCGTGAGCCCCCCAAACCCCGTTTTGGGGTCAAAATATCAAAACTTTATATAGCTTAAAAAGTAAGTTAGAAGACATCTGATAGAAATATGAAATTTTATAATAATCTCTTCAGCCGTTTTGACGTGAATCGTGAGCAACTTTTCGTGGAAACCACTGAAACAGACATACATACATACCGACAGACAGGAATTTTGTTGAGGGTGTTTTCGTTCATAACTTTGCTTGAAACGTGTGCAACCAAATTTGTATTTACCTACCTCTTCATCTAGGATATTTTTATATTTTCCTTCATTTTCTAAAACGATTTTTTTTTTTTGTAATTTTCAGAATTTATCAATATGACACTTTTTTCAATCTTCTGGGTTTTTCAATAATTTTCTTTTAATGTTAGTTTGTTATAAAGAGAATTACGGGAGATTGTTAACTTTTGAGGTGTTATGAATGATTTTTATTAAATGACTGACAGGCCGTATACAACCCCACGAGAATTCCACCCGAGTGCCAAAAAGAAATCCGGGCTTGTCCTGCGATATGATAAAACCAAATTTGACATTTATGAGCCTACATTTTTTCTCTCAAAATTTATCAATAAAACATTTCACGACATATTATGATAATTCTTATCACATAGTCAAACCATATATTTTTTGAATTTGATCAGAGTTTCCATTTATGAAAATTGTTAAAAATAGAAGGGAGATAAAATTACTGAAGTTCGAATTACCGATAGTAGCAGAGTTAATATTTCTAAAGAAAATCACGAAAAATTGTTAACTACAATAGGGATCGTAGGGAGTTTGATAATATTTTTTAAATTAAAGTTTTTTTAAAATAAATGTGAATCTCAATTTGAAAAATCTTATCCAACTCCCTACGATCCCTATTATAAATTTGTTTATGGATACAATGATATATTGTTAACTACGTAAGAGGAATAGCAGGGAATAGGGAAAAATTAAAAACAGAGTTTTTATTAAATGGGCCAGACGTTTCGTCAATTTATTTTGACTTCCTCAGTGGCCCTCTTTGTCAAAAAAACTCACAATACGATAAATCTTCATTAATCTTTTTTTAACATATTACAAGCTTTATGATTAGCTTCACCTGTATGTACGTATGTATTTATCTATGAATGTATCAATGTGTGCGGTTAGTTTTTGCATTTTCAGACTTCTGGGGTCCCACTGATTATGTATACAAAATTTGGTTGAGCTTGCTCAAATGGCCTAGATTTTTAATTTTTAACCCCTCCTCCACACCCTTAATTTTTGGTCGATATGAACCAAAATCTAATCACCTTTTAATCTCAATGGATCAAAACTACCTGTGAAATTTGGTTTCGATATTCTCACTAGTTTTTGAGCTAGCTCGTCCACAAAAATTTGGTAACGCACAGACTAACAGACAGACTAACAGACATTTTGACAAAACAATTATTATCTCAAAAAATATAATTTACTTATTAGAGCTTTTTTGTAGAGCAAAATGCCATGGCTTAGCTCAATTTTTTTAATAAAAATAGTTTCAGTCGTTTTTGAGATGTTTCGAAAAAAAGAAGGGAAAAAACCACCTTTTTCATGCACGAATACAATACTTGACCATACCCTGTATGGTAAAGTAATAATTAAGACTAAAAAGTAAAAAAATACGCTTCTAAAAAGTATAAAATAATATAATAATGTAATAATCAAAAAGCGTGGGCCACTTTGTCGAAATTAATTAAAAGTACATGTTTATGCACCCCACACTTTTTAATTATTACATTATTTTGTACTTTTTAAACGCGTGTTTTTTTAAAAATATAATTTATTTTTTGGCTCAAATTAATCAACAATCTTGGACTTTTTTTTAACAAATTTTGTTGTTTTTATACAGAGATAACATATATAATATTAAAAGCTCTATGTTTTTTAATTTTGTCCAATTCCCTGCTATTCCTGTTAAAAATTTACTATGGATGCGAATGATGCAACATTGTTAATTACTCTTGAGGTGTTATGAATGATATTTATTATTTGCCTGAAGAGTTGAATTGAACAAAAATAAGAATAAGCAATTCGAGCCACTGGCTTGTTCTCCAATGTGAAAGAGTGTTTGTTATCAATATTGGCAAAGTGATAGTCGTGTAGTGAGCTCCAGTTAAAATATTTTCTTTTTCTAATTTGACAAGATGGATGCTTTCTTTTCTGAAATCTAAAAGAACACAATATTTGTTTTTCTCGCATTCGAATGGATATATTGTATGAATGCATTTAATCTAGGCTCGTATGTGGATGTAATAGAGACAATGGATACTCATTGCGCTTTGTTTTCCTCTCGGGCTTATCTATTAGCTTTGGCTGAGGTGGTTTACACTAAGGTGTCTGTGCACGTGTGTGTGTGTGTATTTGTGAAGGGTGGCTGGCGAATTTTTCGCTTCGAATCACTCCAGCTAATTTGGCCAATGCATCAAGGAGTCACTACTTATAGTTATTAGCTATTACCCCACCAGAGACAATGAGCCAATGCGTTTTTATTTTTTTCCCTTTTAATAACTTCCTCCCTCACATACACACCCCAGTTCCCTGTCGCCTCTTTAAATTTTTTTTTTCTATATTCCGAAATTAGCAAGTTGCAATAGTAGTCTAACATGAATGTATTAAAAAGATTCGAGTCTATAGATAGATTCCACTGACACCTAAATAAAAAGTACTAGACGAGTCACACGGTTGGTTGGTCAAAGGGGGAAGTAAAAAACAAACAAAAAAAAAGGAAAATTACAATTTATTGAAAAATAAAACGATCCCCTCTAGCGAAGAGGGCATTAATCTATTTAATAGATAAAAGGCAGACTCTTCTATTTTGTCATTTAATTCTCTGATTATGAACTACATATTTGAGAAATTAGCTATTTATTTCCTATGCCTTTCAATCGTTTTTTTATCATCAGTAATAAAATATTTCTCATTTATTAAATCATATTTTCATATTATTCACTGATATTTTGTGTCCTTTACTTTTCCATAATGCTATCGTTGCAGTTCTGACCAACATGAGTTCTATTGTATTAATTAGAACAATCATACTCATTTCATAGACTAAAACTGGTTTTACCTACGTCAAAGGTATGATTGCTAAAAGCTTTCATGCGTAAAGCTTGCATATTATCATCACGTTTTTTTTACTCCAATTATGTATTTGCCAGATCGTATATAGTATAATACTTTTTTATTAAGTGTTAAGTAATGTTAATACAAGAGCCTGTCAAATTTTTGCCGCGAGCGAGGCTTGTTCGATGATGAAGCAGTACTGTATAAGCAAGACCGACCTGGCGTAGTAAAGTGTTTTACTAATAAGTCAAATTAAGCCTCTCTCGGTCCATTCCCAGTCAAACTGCAAAATATCTTTGACTTCTAGCTGTCACTTAAGTGTGAACCTACCTGAAAATAGAACAAAATATGTAACAGAGGCCAGAGGTCAACGTAGCCTTAGAATACCTCCGAATACATTTTGATATTGATGGAAGAATATGTTATACCAAGAAAATACAACTCCATTTGGTCAAGATTCACCCTTTAATCGTGAAAAAAAGAAAGAGAATTAAAATTTCCTGATTAGCATTTTGATATGGAGTGAAGAACCTGGCCCTTGATGCTTGTTATTAAGTCTGAGATATAGAGTAAGTAATAAGCCAATAAGGCATGAAAAAAATGTGTGTACTCTCGTAGCAACATCATTTTTATTGCACTTAAAAATCAAATCATTTCTTAAATTGTTTTTTAACCTAATCGGAACAAATGCTTAGATTTACAATTTTCAAAATTCTTAGATAACTAACACATAAATAAAAAGGGAAATTTCCCGATTCTTCTGTCGATGCTTTTATCATGACTCTTATCAAATTGAAAGTTTTTGTGCCGAGAGTAGCAGAATTTTTATATATTGAAGGAGACAATAAAAGAATGTGTCTTCTGCTGGAATTATAAATAAATAAATAAAATTTATAATTCCAGCAGAAGAGACACTCTTTTATTGTCTCCTTCAATGACTCTTATCGTTTATCGTTTATCACAGAATTACCGAAATTGAAATAAACAAAAGCATCATTTTTAGATAGTAATCAGCCATCAGTGTACATTAGACTTTCAAAAAAACATGATTTTACCAAAAAATGAACTTAGACCGTCTTGCGGCACGTGTTATTTTTAATAAGAAAAAAAAATTACCTCGCGTTTTTTAATCAAAAGGAAAATTTATTTTTTTAACGATCAGTCTAGTGTACACACACTTATCCTCTCTCAGTCCAGCCGATGTTTTGGAAAACTAATTAATCGTAATACTAAAGTTATAGGAGCGTTGAAATCCAACAAATAATTAAGTCCTTGTATGATAAACACAATGCAAGACAACTCTAACAATAATCATATTATTGCTAAAATAGAATATAGAATTTAATGAAAAAAATGTCCCAGTCATCTTTCCTATGAATCTCTTTATTGCTAATTAAGTCCTTAAATAAAATAGAATATAAGTTTTTCTTTGATCTTGGTGAATGGGCTTGACAATTTCACAGACCGATGTCAACTCATAATAACAGAGAAGGCGATTGCAACCAAATTCGAACGTTAGAAAAATGTCTGGCTCAAGATGGAATCAAAATATGATTTAATTAAGAGCGGCCATTGTGTGGGCAAGAGGACAGGTCGATGCGAGCACAATGCCAAGATGCTGCCTCTAATGATGAAGATTTATTGGACAGCTGGAGCTTCCAGGACGGGCCCTCGGCCCTTTCTTCCTTCCCTCCTACACATATATACGATTTATTCTTAAGCGAATCGACTTTTGATTTAAAAATTACTATAAATTAAATTAAGTAATTAAATTATTAATGGAATCTGGTTTGTTTTAGGCAAAATTACATTAGAACATATTATGAAAGAGTCAAGGTGAGGTTTCACAAAACAAAACATTAATTAATAAAGTAAAGGGTGTGTAGTTTCACAGTGAATGAAATAAAACTCAAAGAGGTTTATACAAACTCAATATATTTCGGATTATTAGTCGATCACCAGCAGTTTACAGGTTAAAACACACCCTTTACTTTATTAATTAATGTTTTAACCTATAAACTACTGATGATGGACTAATAATCCGAAATATATTGAGTTTGTATAAACCTCTTTGAGTTTTATTTCATTCACTGTGAAACTACACACCCTTTACTTTATTAATTAATATCCTGTTTCACCTAAAACCTACACCACTTTCTCTAAGTAAGAAAACAAAACATATTAGGATTAAATTAGAGAGAATTTAAAAACCGAATTAAAGGTTTTATTTAATGTCAGAAAGAGTTGACCTCCGCGGAATACAAGCATGGGACTTTATACTCTTCTGACATGAAATAAAACTTATTTAATATCATCTATGATTTGGGCCTTTAAATTCTATGGAATGTAATGTTAATGTTTAGGTGGAATCAGCGTTTATAGTGACGTAAGAATTTTGAAAAAAACAACATTTTTAAAAATAAAAAGAAATTCGGGAAAAGCCACTTTTAAATTCTTAAGAGATTTAAAAAAATGTTGATAAGGGGGACCCAGTGTAAAAATTTTATTCCATTTGAAGGGTTCAAAAAGTGATTTTTTTGAGGTATTTTAACTAAATTATATTTTTTATTCTCTACGTGAAATACTCTATAAAAAATATGAAGAATATCCGGACAATGCCACAGTAAAATTTCAAACATTTCGACATTTAGAGTACCTATTTTCATAAATCTATAAGGTCGATTTCAAAATTTCAGGAGGATCTGTAAATTTTCAAATTAATAATATCGGATATTATCCGTTATTTCAAATATTTCTATAAAAACATTTTTTGTTTTGAAAAGTACTTATATTGTTCTCGAAATGAAATAAAATTGTTTCATAGTTTCAAGGGCCAATTAAAATGAGTGATTTTCCGAAAAGGGTGTGAATAGAAGGTTTGAACTCCCTGCCTGGAATATCTTCCAGTTCAAGAATGTCAAAGACAAGTCCATAACTACTAAGAGTGCTATATACAAGTCATATCTTGCTTATAGTAATAAGATTAGGAGAAATGTAACATTTTCTTATAAGACAGGCTGATTCATTGTGGAAGTTGGTCGATTTCCATCTCAGGGACTGTGGAGTTTAAATCACAAGATTTAATTTTGCACTTATATTGTTCTCGAAATGAAATAAAATTGTTTCATATTTTCAAGGGTCAATCAAAATGAGTGATTTTCCGAAAAGGGTGTGAATAGAAGGTTTCAACTCCCTGCCTGGAATATCTTCCAGTTCAAGAATGTCAAAGACAAGTCCATTACTACTAAGAGTGCTATATACAAGTCATATCTTGCTTATAGTAATAAGATTAGGAGAAATGTAACATTTTCTTATAAGACAGGCTGATTCATTGTGGAAGATGGTCGATTTCCATCTCAGGGACTGTGGAGTTTAAATCACAAGATTTAATTTCTGACTCCTACTCTCACTTATAGCAGTATCCGTTTGAGCCGAGGTCCTAAAATATATTTTTAATAAATCTAATATTAAATTTGAAAAATATCGAAAATGATACCGTGTTTGATGAGATTTGTAAAAAAAGCGAAGATTAAAATAAAATTTCAAACAAAATGATAGGTAATTTTTGGACAGTATCCCCTTGTTGAAAAGTCAGTAATCGCCACTGGCATATATAGATATAGGTACACTCCCTAGACGAACACCCGAGATATATGTACAAGTTAGCTATTTGAGTCTTTGTGCGTGAAATTTTTTTAGGTAATTTCTATTTGTATTGAGTTTTGATATTTTTTTATTTTATCTCTCTTTGATAACCGCCTTGGCTAATTTCCTTCGAATTGAATTATTATCTGTTTCATTGAAAAAGATGCCTCGACTTTATTAAATTTATTATTCATTTGTGCTTTTGTCTTCATTGGGAAAGGACGCATGCATTTTGCCTAACAATTAAATAGTGAGGTGTTTGGCTGCCGATAACTCTCCAGCATCCAGCCAGACAGGTAGAGACACACTTCTTTTTATTTATTCAGATCATTCTACTAATTATTCATGATGGCTTGGATATTTAAATTTGAATTGAAAAATAATTAATTTATTCAAATCTAAACATATTTCTAATTCATAGGTTTTAATTTTTGTCATATTTTCTTTATATACATATATATAATAATTTACTTTAATCAATACATATATTTTTATATCTAATCTAATATAATATTATTATTTTTTGAAATAACTTCATTATGCACTGTTTAATAAATTTATTAAATAACACCAACGAATATACACAAATATAGATAGGTACATTTCATATAATATTATTTAATAATTAAGTAATGGAGAGGGATTCAGCCAATGGGTAGCCTCTGCTGAATAAAAAACTCCCAATTATAGAAAACGTTTCGGCTTTAATTAAATAATGCCATCATCAGTTCCTAAGAGTTGATGAGTCCTTGAAGACGAGCCCCATATTTGTGTATAAGGTGTCCGAGCATGATGATATTCCTCAATGGTTATAAAGTTGATACAATTTGATGGCTGTATATGTATATAATTAAGTAATGGAGAGGATTCAGCCAATGGGTAGCCTCTGCTGAATAAACTCTTCAACTCTTAGGAACTGATGATGGCATTATTTAATTAAAGCCGAAACGTTTTCTATAATTGGGAGTTTTTATTCAGCAGAGGCTACCCATTGACTGAATCCCTCTCCATTACTTAATTATATACATATACAGCCATCAAATTGTATCAACTTAATATTATTTAATATTATTAGTTAAGTGGGAGATAAATTTAAACCGATTTATCGCACGGAGAATTTACCACTGCTCGAAGCCCTTAAAAAACTTAGTAAATTGGATTGTATCTAACTTTCTGAGATTTGGCTCGTGATCCCGGCCTCTTTCCTTCTACTCTGTTCTTTTCACGATGGAGGGGCCATCCCATACAGGCCTTTAGGGATGCACCTTCTGGTGTATCTCCTTCTCACATCAATATCATTAAAAAAATTTAATATGATTCAGAAGTGAGATCACTTCTTAATGACTAGCTTAATTTGTTCGCAAATAAATACAATTTTTTTTAATTTCGAATTTAAAATTTTTATTAAATATTTAGTAGCCGAACTTATGCTCTTAAAATAATGTACCATACTAGCTGCGAAGCCCGTCTGCTTGGTGGTGAAGCCTCCTGGACCCTTTACTGCTCATATCTGTTCTTAGCAAATATATAGCTTATATCTATATCTTAAAGAAACCTCTTTACGAAATTTAATTTTACCAGTCATAGTAGATCTGGAGAAATTATTTTGAAACCACATGAAAACGTGATTTTAGTGTTTTTTCCTTGTTTTATGCTTTGAATTTTTTAAATATAATAAATTTCTAGTAAACATTTATGTTTTCCGAAATGTTTTTATTTCAAAAATGAAGAAGTAATTGGGCTTTTTAACTTGAATAGATTTCGACGATTTTATTTTCTGTTTTTCTATGTTTTTTTAACTGGAGATTCGTTAGTAAGCTCAAAACAAAATCTAATAAGTTCTTAGTATTATTCTTCTCATTGCATTAAAAAAAGAATTTAATTAAGGTCAAAAATCTAAGATTTTAATAGAATATTTTTACATTGTATATCAGAGGGCTTCGTCCCCTCAGGAGTAGAACCCGAGTATTAAGACGCTTGCAAGCTTGATTTTGAGCCTTAAATATAAATTTTTCCTTGGTTCTTAATTGGTTTATACCCTGAGTTGTATTTTTGAAAAAAATATTGGCCAAATGGCTCATCAGCCAAGGGTGGGCGTTGGCTAGTAAGTAAGTATTTTTGAAAAAAATCCATCTTATTTTCAAAAAAAAAAAAAATACTCAAATCTTCGAGTTAATTATTTTAATACACATTTCTTTTGTTTAGAAATGAAATAATATTACCTTACTTACAAACCGAATTAGTTTTACCCATTGAAAAAACAGATAAAATATTTCTAATTAAAAATACTGAAGATGAAGGTCAACCCTTCAAAATTATACCCTCTAAAAAATAAAATTTTATACACACAATTGGAACCTGTGACTTTCCTCTCTTTGTATATACATAATATACTCCTATATACGCAGAAATACTGCCCTTAATTTTCGAATACAATCCACTTTAGGGGATTGTATTTTTAATTGATGATCGATTATCTTTGACATAAACCATCAAACGCCATCTGAAATCATCCCCTATTTTCGTCTCAGATTAAATTCTCATCCATCAATAGAATATTAAGTGTAATATTTTATATTTACGAATCAAGGGAGCATTCGCAATTAATTCCAAACTTTTTCTTCGGCACAATGAACGTGTATACCAATTAATTCTAAAAAATAAAAATAAAATAACAACCAAATATAGATATATTTAAAACCATTAGTAAATTAATCTCCATCTCTCTGTCGTAGAGGTTATTATATATAGAATAATTAACAAATAAATAAAAATTAAACGAAGGAAAACATTTCTATAAAATATACTAACTTTGGATTATTTGAAAAGTAAATGGATTCTCTCATTATATTTATTCTACAGATTTTTTATATATGTATATTTATCTCTTTAATAGGAAATTCATTTATTTTGGTTATATTAAAAAAAGGGTTGTTTTTAATGATGGGGAATGGACGAATGAAAGGGGAAAGAATTCTGAAAAGATCTTTTTCAATTTTTCTTTGTTTTTTTTTTAACTTTTAAAATATTCAAAATTATATGCAAATTAGTTTTTGGAAACTGTTACTAAATTATTTATTTAGATTTGGAGATGATCAACTAGTCGGGACAAAACTGATTAGTCACTTATTATAATTAGATAAAAGATCATCTAAATTATTTTATTTATTTCAATATATAGTGTGACAAATACTTCATAGTTGAAGAATATAATTTTTATAATCGCAAAAGTTTTAAAGGAATAATTTAAATGACAGTTTTTTAATGTCTTTCTCTGAAGTTTTCTTATTTAAAAATTTAAATAGAAAGATTAAGAGAAGGATTTGAAGAACATATTTTTTGATGCATCTAATTCCATTAGTACCTACATATTTAACTTTTAATTTTTGAACCTAACGGAAATTATACAATAATTTTTTAATTTCTACAAAAATTCCCGCTTTGTGATTTTCACAAAAGAAAAGATCCCATAATCCAACAGTCTCGCACTTTTTTGAGCGCTAATTTTTGTGTCCAACTATTGAATTTCGAGTTTATTTTTGAATTTGTTTTATTAAAAATTAAGTTATTTGTTTTAGAAGATCAACCATTAATGAAATTTATCTGCCCCCCCCCACCCTAGGAAAACTCGCTAACTACTCCAATGATTAAAGCCCTGGATAGTAGTTGTTTCTTTATTCAATGCTTTCTAGAATATTTTGGTGTTAATATTTTGATGGTTTAGCCTTTACTTAAATCCATAAAACTCTTTCCAAAAGCCTCAAAATCTCAACATCAAAATATTCTAGAAAGTCTTTCTTAAAGTTGTTAAACTGTACGTTTTTTTGCCAAAGTTATACATATAAAGACCGTTAACTTAAAGTCTTCTTAAATACTAATATAATTATGAACGTCGGTTTGAAAGGAAAGGAGGAAGGATTCCAATAAATTACACCTTATTTTATATGTGTTAATTTTTTCTTTCCTCACTACCTCTGGGCTGCCTTCCATTACTTTCAATTATAATTATGAACTTTTTATACTAAAATCATGGGAGTAGTTAGGGGGAGGGCAAGGGGGAAGTGCCCCCCTACAAAACTCATTGCTCCTCCTATAAAAATCGAAACTCCATTATTACTAGCCATCACTTATGTATTTCTAATTAAATTATTTAGTTACATGAAAAATTTGTCAATTCTACTAAAAAGCCAGTTGATCTCTAATCAGATTACCAAAATTGAAACTTTGTGGTGGCTAATCAGCTAACCGGCTACCTCCCCTAGAAAAACTCCCTAACTACTTCAATGACTAAAGTCCTGAATAGTTATTTCTTTATTCAATACTTTCTAGAATATTTTGGTGTTGAGATTTTAATGATTTATGCCTTTACTTAAATTAATAAAACTATTTCCAAAAGCCTCAAAATATCAATACCAATATATTCTAGAAAGTCTTTCTTAAGGTTGTTAAACTGTACGTTTTTTTTTTGCCAAAGTTATACATATAAAGACCGTTAACTTAAAGCCTTCTTAAATACTAATATGATTGTAAACTTTTTATACTAAAGTCATGGGCGTAGTTAGGGGCGAAGGCAAGGGGCGCACGCCCCCTACAAAACTCATTACTTCTCCTAGAAAAATCGAAACTCCATTATTACTAGCCATCACTCATGTATTTCTAATTAAATTATTTCGTTACATCAAAAATTTGTCAATTCTACTAAAAAGCCAGTTGATCTCTATTCAAATTACCAAAATGAAAACCTTGTGGTGGCAAATCAGCTGGCGGGCTGCATCCCCCAGTAAAACTCGCTAACTACTCCAATGACTAAATTCCTGGATAGTTGTTTATTTATTCAATACTTTCTAGAATATTTTGGTGTTGAGATTTTGAGGATTTATAAATAAATAAATAAATAAATCTTTATTACTCTGCCTTTATGCCTTTACTTAAATTAATCAAACTCTTTCCAAAAGCCTCAAAATCTCAACACCAATAAATTCTAGAAAGTCTTTCTTAAAGTTGTTAAATTGTACTTTTCGTTTGGATTTTCGATAAGTATAATCCCATAATCGTATTTATAAATATATACATATTTTTGTGTTATAATTGAAGATCACCTTTAAAATTAATTAACATTCCAAATATTTTTTCGCCGTTTGCTCTTCGCTCCCCCATTCATTTAATTTTATTATTTTTGTTTGATTCCAATCCCTTTTGTTTCAAAATATTATTAATTAAAATCATATTTAATTTTATCTAAATGGAAAATGAATATTTCGATTCGAATCCAATATGGGAAACATACGATTATATAATATATAGTATCTATATATATATATATTTGACAAGATTAAGCTAATTAACACAAAAAGTACTTATTTGAGATATCAAAATAATAAATAAATTTTATCAATCTTTCTAATAATAATTTAAAAAGGTTAATAAAATATTAAAATAACGTCTGAATTTTCGCATGTCGGGATTCTGACTGTTGGGATTTTAGTTTTTCGGGATTTTGACATTCGGGATTATTGGGTGAACGCAAAAAGTACTAAAGTAGTATCTATATTTATTTATTCAGAAAAAACTCAATTAACAAAATGTCAGACATGGACTCTTTTTATAACATTTATCAAAAATTTATAGAAAAAGATAATGACATTTTAATGTGAAACCTACCAAGTATTTTTATCCAATAATTTTAAAAAATGTTTCACCAAGTACCAACACCAAATTCCTTAAAAACTAAAAAAGATAATGTTTCGCGAGGGGTGAACCGGGACCTCTTATCGTGTACACCTACTTGCACTTCCACTTTCATTTCCAAGTAGAAGACAATAGATAAAGAGGCATTATCTAATGAATTCCAAAATAATTCCACATAATTCCAAAGACGTGTACACCTAATTCCAATCGCGGTTCACCCCTCGATGTTTCGTAAATATTTATTATTCTATTTTTATTCAAAGTAATTTAATCTTCACCAAGACATTCTGTATCATTGTCTATTTTCTCAATTTTTCAAATTTTTTAAAAATTCTATTGATAAAGAGAGAATAACTCCCGAAACGATACTTAAACATTTTCACATTGTTTTTTTTTTTTTTTTTTTATAATAGTTTCGTTGTATTTTTTTATACACAAAACAACCAATAAAATTTTATGTATTTATCTAAATTTATATTAATTTTAAAAATGTCTTGGCATTCTCATGAGCACGCCTTATTTATCGAATCAAATATTCGTTCACCTTTAATCATTGATTTTTTTTTCGCTTCCACGCGAATGTTACAAAAAATATTCTCTTGTTTGTTTTCTTCTCAAACTCCGAACTTTCTATTTGCATTTAAGATTTGCGAGCAAATCTTTGTTGTTCTCTTTTTCGTATGTTTTATATGCTTGATCAAGTTAACTACATGTGGCACAAATACGTAGAAGCATCTAAATAAATAAAAATATACAACACAATAAGTATATATAGGTGGCAGAATAAAGAATGGGAAAGCTTTGAGGGTGGTCCGAGGGGTCGGCAATTTCGATACGGTTTGTTATTGTGTGGTTTCAAAGAGCCTTGAGAGATATATTCAGGCAAAATGAGATCAACCCCTGGGTAGAGGATTTCAATTAATGCTTTAAGAAATATTTAGCTGCCACGAATTTCAATTGTTTGCTATCATTTGATTAGAGTAATTGATGTAGGTATAAGATCAAGTCATTTGAAGCTTTCTAATTAAATTTTTTACAAAAACATAAATAATTTTTATAAAAAAAATAAAACCGACTTCAAAAAACTTAAATGCAACAAATAAAATAATAATAACTCAAAAATAAAATAAAATCCACTAAAAGGTATAAAATAATTATCTTATTTAGTTAGAACTAAACGACAAAATATTAACATGAAATTACTTTTCGAAGTCGGTGCCAAACAAACTATATCTATAAGCGAGCGTACCCGCCAAACGTACTAAGTAAGATCCGTCAAGTGCGATTCATAAAATGTATATGTTTGGCACCGACTTCAAAAAGTAATTTCATGTTAATATTTCGTCGTTTAGTTCTAACTAAATAAGATAATTATTTTATACCTTTTAGTGGATTTTATTTTATTTTTAAGTTATTATTATTTTATTTGTTGCATTTAAGTTTTTTGAAGTCAGTTTTATTTTTTTATAAAAATTATTTTTATTTTTCTCTTTTTAGTGATGTTATTAATAGTGACTTAATACTTTATTAATAATTATTATTACTTAATACTTAATTACCTTGCATGCATCTCGTAAGAGAAAGCGTCAGGCGAATGAATCAGAAAATGATAATAATATTCAATAAATAAATATAGAAATTCTCTCGAAACGTTTGCCGGTTTTAAATGAATGTTATAAGATTTTTTTATAAAAGATTTTATTTATCATAATTTCGATTATTTGCTCATATGAATTGGAGATTTAGGTTATTTCGTCGTTGATCATATCATCAGAACTTGACCAAATTCATATGGCACGATCCCTAAGATAGCCCCTTTCCAATAAAAAAGAATCATCGAAATCGGTTCATAAACAAAGAAGTTAGGCCTGAACAAACCAAACAAAAAAGGTCTAATACCAATGAAAAAACGGGACCAATTCTAGACTGAACCCAGTGCAAAAAAAAATCATCAAAATCGGTTTACAATTGGCGATATGAGGTAACTTAGACAAAAAAAAAAAAAAAAAAAAATCAGTCGAATAGAGAACCTCTCCTTTTTTGAAGTCAGTTAAAAAATAAATTTAGTTGGTTCAAGTCCATTTTAATAATAAATAAAAGATTCACGGGTACACTTTTTCAAGTACTCAATTACTTAAAACATTAATCGTTGATAAAATAGTGATTTAAGATTGTTTTTTGAAAATTGGTTAACTTATTATAGGATGAATATTATGAATACACTATTGTCTCGATGATTTAACTATTTTATCAACGATTAATTTTTTAAGTAATTGAGTACTTGAAAAAGTCCTGAAAATATTAATAAAAAAATTTGTCCAAAAACCCGTGAATCTTTTATTTATAAAAAATAAATCAATACTAATAACAATAATAAATAAATAAAAAAATATTAACATTTAATTATTTTTATTTTTTAATTTTTCTAAAATATAATGGTATTTTTTTTTAATTTATAAAATCTTAGAATAATTTAAATTCAGAGTTTTAAATTGAATAAGACGGACGTTTCATTACTATATTTGCTAATTCTTCAGCGACTTATTCTTCAACTCAATTGTCTGATATTATACGAAACATAATTAAGTAATGGTGAGGGATTCAGCCAATGGGTAGCCTCTGCTGAATAAAAAACTCCCAATTATGGAAAACGTTTCGGCTTTAATTCATTAATGCCATCATCAGTTCCTAAGAGTTGATGAGTCTCTGAAGACGAGCGCCATATTTGTGTATAAGGTTTTTTTTTATGATAATGATGAGAGAAGGAGTTACACCAAAAAAGGTGCAACCCCTAAAGGCCTGGGTTGGCCCCCTCCATCGTGAAAAAGAAGAAGAAAGAATTTTATGGGTTGGGCGGGGGTCGAAGGTATCTGTGGATACGGGTCTTAAATAGCTGAAGGTTATAGGTCGCGGGAAAGATGGTGGCAGGGAGCGAGTTCCAGTCTCTGGAGGTCAAAGGGATAAAAGAGTTGGCGAAAGCGCTTGTTCGAATTTTATCCAATTTGACAGCGAAGGGGTGCTGAGCGTTAGAAAACCGCGTGTTTCGCGTAAAGAGGGCATTAGGGGGGATAATTGATTTCAGCTCGACTGAACAGACACCGTGATAGTATCTGTAGTACAGGGAAAGGGCAGAAACGGTTCTTCGGTGAGCCAGGGAGCCAGGGAGTCGAGTGAGTTGGTTAGAGCCGGTTCCGGTGTCCGAGAATGATGATATTCCTCCATGGTTATAAAGATGATACAATTTGATGGCTGTATATGTATATAATTAAGTAAATGGATAACTTATGAGGAGAATTTTCTAGGTTAAGTTTCACAAAAAGGAAATATATTAAAACAAATGTATGTTGTTTTTTTTTTGAGTTTGATTAGCTCGATATATATTTCGGGTTACTGGCCCATCTTCAGGAGTTCAAATAAAAACTGAATACAAATTTGTAAAAACGTTTAACAAGTAAAATTTTTTGAGAAAGATGAGTATATTCAGAAAGTTTCATAAACAAAATTTTGAGAGAGAAGAGTACATTCAGAAAGTTACATCAACAAACAGAAGTTAAAGTACGTTCAGAAATTACTTTCAATCTTTTTCTTAAAAATTAATAAATTGTTATTATTTAAATTAGAAACAGAAACAAAAATAAAAACAAAGAACAAAATACAAACACAAATTATGTAATCAAAGTTAAGAGCCGATTTTTAATTTATTAATTTTAGCCAAATTAGAATCAATGATTATATCTTTGTCAAAGTCCAATTGATTATTGAGAATACTGGATTTATTCAGAAGGGCCAATTTAATCTCCGTTGATTCTAGAAGAAGAAGTCTGGGACCACTTCTTTCAAAATGAATTGGGGTAGGATTAGAAGTGGAGGCAGTATGATTTTCGGAATGTAAATGAAGAGCGAAAGCAGAGGTAGAATCTGAATTAATATCATCTGATCTGTTAAGGACTCTAAGAGCATATTCATGTTCAGAGTAACGTTTTTTAAAGGAACGACCAGTCTGTCCAATATAAAAGAAATCACACCCATCACAGTCCAATTTGTAAACCCCTGACTTATCTAGTTTATCAATTTTATCAAGTTTGTTGTTAATCAAATGTGAGCCTAAAGTATTTGTATTATAAAAAGCTGGGGTAATTCCATATGATCTAAGTATAGAAGATAGTGGATTTGACAATTGATCCGAAATGAAGGGGATTCTCCTATATAACGGTTCAGTACTGGGTTGCAAAGAGTGTAGGAGGGAAACATTAATTTTACGTTTAATTCTGTTATAGATTTTATTAATGATCGAAATGTTATATCCATTATTCAAGGCTATATTATAGATAACATTTAATTCTTTATTATAATTTAATTTATTCATAGGTATTTTCAAGAGCCTATATATCATTGAGTAGAAAGCAGAAAATTTAGTGTTGATTGGGTGATTAGATGAAAAGGGAATAATAGTATCAGTAAAGGTGGGCTTTCTAAAAATTTGGTAATCTAATTGATTATTTGAAATAGTTATTTGAAGGTCTAAGAAAGCAATAGAGTTGTTAACACCAATTTCAGAAGTAAATTCAATGATATTAATTCAGATTCTACCTCTGCTTTCGCTCTTCATTTACATTCCGAAAATCATACTGCCTCCTCTTCTAATCCTACCCCAATTCATTTTGAAAGAAGTGGTCCCAGACTTCTTCTTCTAGAATCAACGGAGATTAAATTGGCCCTTCTGAATAAATCCAGTATTCTCAATAATCAATTGGACTTTGACAAAGATATAATCATTGATTCTAATTTGGCTAAAATTAATAAATTAAAAATCGGCTCTTAACTTTGATTACATAATTTGTGTTTGTATTTTGTTCTTTGTTTTTATTTTTGTTTCTGTTTCTAATTTAAATAATAACAATTTATTAATTTTTAAGAAAAAGATTGAAAGTAATTTCTGAACGTACTTTAACTTCTGTTTGTTGATGTAACTTTCTGAATGTACTCTTCTCTCTCAAAATTTTGTTTATGAAACTTTCTGAATATACTCATCTTTCTCAAAAAATTTTACTTGTTAAACGTTTTTACAAATTTGTATTCAGTTTTTATTTGAACTCCTGAAGATGGGCTAGTAACCCGAAATATATATCGAGCTAATCAAACTCAAAAAAAAAAAAACATACATTTGTTTTAATATATTTCCTTTTTGTGAAACTTAACCTAGAAAATTCTCCTCATAAGTTATTTATAATGTTTCACCTAGAACCGACACCTAAATCCTTAAAAAAAATAAGTAAATGGAGAGGATTCGAATATCATCATGCTCGGACACCTTATACACAAATATGGCGCTCGTCTTCAGAGACTCATCAACTCTTAGGAACTGATGATGGCATTATTTAATTAAAGCCGAAACGTTTTCCATAATTGAGAGTTTTTTATTCAGCAGAGGCTACCCATTGGCTGAATCCCTCTTTATTACTTAATTATATACATATACAGCCATCAAATTGTATCAACTTTATACGATACATTCTATCTTTTTAATTTATCTTATTCTAAACACATTAATTTTTCATTAGAGTTCAAACAAAGAACTACAGAAACCACAATCAGATCTATTTATGCTTTCTGTGGTTCTTTGTTTTAACTCTAATGAAAAATTAATGTGCTTAGGAATAAGATAAATTAAAAAAGATAGACTGTTTCGTATAATAATATCAGACATTTGAGTTGAATAAGTCGCTGAAGAAGTCGCAAATATAGTAACGAAACGTCCGTCTTATTCAATATAAAACTCTTAATTTAATTTATTTATCCAATTAGGTACCTAAGATCTTATCAATTAATTACATCATGGATACGATTCACCAAACAATGTTAAATCTATCTAGTGTTTATTTATAGACCTTTCAAAGTTGTACTTGAACGCCACTTAAAACTCCTCGAAAGAATGAATGATGTGATGACTGTCCCGGCTCGCATACGATAAAAGTATTCGTTACATCCAAAATTTATAAAATAAATTTCCTTATGGTTTCAATTGTCCAAATCGATATAGATAAATTCGCTATGCTAGACACATAACAAAAGATATAATATGTATCTATTTATTTGCTTCAAGCAGAAGCTCATTGATTCTTTTTATGGTGTAAATATACTTACTAAAAAGATTAGAGTAATTTTTGGAGACGGACTGATAAGTTAATTAAGTGGATATCGATGAGGCAGTCCAAAAAGAAGAAGAAGATAATTTACACTATCTTTTTATTCATAAAACCGACGTTTCGGAGGCTATTCCCTCCTTCTTCAGGGTTTTGAAAAGTCAGTGAAGGAAATCCAATGCGACATTCCCCTCTGTCTCCTCTTTCATTGGCAGTAACGATAATATATTGTATATCATTCTCAGAAGAATTATATGATGATATACAATATATTATTGTTACTAGTTTTTTTTTTAAGGAATTTGGAGTTGGTACTTGGTGAAACATTTTTTAAATTATTGATAAAAATACTTGGTAGGTTTCATCTTAATGTGAAACCTACCAAGTATTTTTATCCAATAATTTATTATTGTTACTGCCACTGAAAGAGGAGACAGGGGGGAATGTCTCATTGAATTTCCTTCACTGACTTTTCAAACCCTGAAGAAGGAGGGAATAGCCTCCGAAACATCGGTTTTATGAATAAAAAGATAGTGTAAATTATCTTCTTTTTTTTGGACTACCTCATCGATATCCACTTAATACTTACTAACTGTTAACAAATAAATACATTTCTAGCAAAAAGTGAAAACTTTTTCAAAAATCTTCCAGTTCCCCGTAAATTTTGAGGACAATATTTTTGAGATCGATTGCCTTCTGCCTTGATCTAAAAATCTGAAATTTAGTCGAGGGTTAGTTATGTCCACTTTCATTTCATAGCTATATCGTATATCGTATATGTAATACCATTCGAAAAGTCCTAATAAAGTCATATAAAGATTCAGAAGTCTCCCATCCCAATTCAACTTATGCTGACTTGTTTGTCCAATAAAGAGGTTCCCATTGGGAGACTATATTTCTCCCAGGATAGCTTTCTGATCGAGTTGCCACCCTTGGTGGCTGTTAACCCGAACGATGATCCGATTTCAAAGTGAGAATTAAACTGTTGACACCCTGCGTCCATGGGGTGTTCTCCCCACCGAGATTGGCTTGTCTTTCTTGATTAGACTTCCAAATGAGAACAGTATCGTCATCATACTTGTTAATACTTGGT
The DNA here is from genome assembly GCA_024734495.1 of Forficula auricularia. NCBI lineage: Eukaryota > Metazoa > Arthropoda > Insecta > Dermaptera > Forficulidae > Forficula > Forficula auricularia. The sequence continues at coordinate 66,166,101 of JALMQS010000099.1, forward strand.
ACATACAGCTAAAGGGGTTGATCCGGGTCGGGATGCCAACAACCCTCTCTCAACCCGCCTTTCAATCACGTTTACCAACTCCATTTACGAATATTTAATTTTCAAATCAAACGGAGAAAATTCAATCTCCTGCTCTACATATATTATCGCAAAAGAGGAATACAATTTTCATACGAGATTAGAATCGGATCAGTTGATAATTTATTCAAACCCAATAGATATTTAATCATTGTGTATGCAATTTTTTAACGCCTGATTGATGGCCTTTTGTTGAGAAACGCATTACTTGTTAACACTATGGAGATATTAAGGTGAAACTTTGGGTGTTGTTACTCGCTATGAGCAAACCCTGCCTGCCGGGCGAGCCTAGTATTGAATTCTCGCAAAAATTTCATAGCTATATCGTATATGTACTACACATTACTTGCTAACACTATGGAGATATTAAGCTGAAACTTCGGGTGTTGTTACTCGCTATGAGCAAAGCCTGCCTGCCGGGCGAGTCTAATATTGAATTCTCCTAAAAATTTCATAGCTATATCGTATATGTGCTACACATTACTTATTAACACTATGGAGATATTAAACTGAAACTTCGGGTGTTGTTACTCAGTATGAGCAAAGCCTGTCTGCCGGGCGAGCCTAGTAATAAATACTCTCAAAAAATTTCAATTTTTTTTGCTCATTATGTGAAAAATGTCTGAAACGTAGAGAAAAATAATTTTCAACCATGATTGTTTTTCGCCTGTGAGTCTGAATGTGTGTCTGGATTCAGATACCCATGATAACTTATGTACGAGAAGTCGTAGAAAGTTCGTATATTATCCTAAAATGTTTATATTTTCAATACCGACAACTGATAAGATTTTGGGGTTTCAATCGTCAGATTTTCCTCTTAAAAGAATACAAAATTATTCAAATTTTTTTTAAAAATAATTTATTTGAATTTAATAAATAATAAACAGGTGTGTTTTGTGTTATTCACTGAAAATATAAACAGCGTACCGAGTTTTCTAAGAGTTGCACTTTTTCCTCCGATTTCGTATTTAAACAAGCGAGATTTTCACGGCGCCGCCTGCAACATCCGCAACCCGCAACACAATTTAAGTTAAAGCTTGGGTAATCTTTAATTTTTTAATATATACCATACATTCTACTCTGTTCGCCCAAGAAGGAGGCGAAATATTGAATTTACTCCAAAAATTTTTTGCTCATTGTGCTTAAAATTGTTTGAAAAAAAAATGTTGAAAATGATTTTTTCTCTTTATGTGTATGAATTCAGATACCTTATATAAATAACTCAAAAACGAAAAGTAGTTGAAAAATTTTTCTAGTGTCAAAATATTTGTATTTTCAATAATTTTCAAGATTATTATATTTTGAACTCTCGGACTTCAGAAATTATAGTTCAAAAATGCTGAAAATATTTCTTTTTTAATGATTTTATTGGGATTTTAAGACGTTGATATGATAAAACTTACTTACTTCTTGTGGCCAAACAACATTTCCAATGTTTTAGATTTCTCTGATAAAACTATATACACTAAAATTAAAAAACACCTGTTTGTGTAAATAACACTTGAATAAATTAAATAATTTATTCCCTTGAAAACTCACCAACACTTTATTAAAAATAAATCTTTATATATTGAAATTAAGAAATTAAATTTAGGAGGAGATTTTAGGGGAGGGAGGAAGGGATTAATATGGAATTGGAATAATTATCGGAAAAGAGGTTTTTTTATTTAATTAGTTTTTTCCTCTTATTAAAAACAAGGACTAAAAAGATGATCAAGGACAGTCGATGGTGGAGAAGTAATCTCCGGAGTCGAAGCTCAATTACAATGTATACATTAATTCATGTAAAATAATTGGTTCAATAAAATTAAATTTAGGGCAACGTATATTTAAATTTAGAAATATGTTTTGGTTTAAATTTTGTAGTAAAAAGACTCAACCTTGAGACCTTCTCTTGACCATCTGCAAAATTTGAGGAACTTGAACCGAATCTTGAGAAAAGTTTCGACTTTTTCCTCTAATTGTTTATTTTAGATAATAGTTTATTATTCTTCCTTATTCTTCAGTCTAATATAGACATTTCACTCTGAGTATTAAATAGATTAGATTTATTTAGATTTATTAATACAATTTTACTTACAATAATTTTTGGTTCAAATTTCCAGTACATGCCCGAATGGGGCTTCGGTACTTTCTTTAAATACATTGAAAATCTAAAATAGAAAGTGGGGGAAAAAGTGGAAAAACTCCACACTAATGACTACGTACACCTCCAGCCAAATTTATCCGATATGCCTAAATTAGACTTAAGATTGTAAAATAATTTACTATTATATATATTTTCAAGTGCCACGATTCCGAGCTACGGCAATTAGTGTGGAGAGTATCCTCTGTATTGTAATTTTCGTGGGGAAATTTTTCACAAGGGTGTTTTCCAATTGCCTTTCCATGAAGAGTTCAGATTATAGCCGGTCAAATATTTGAAGCCGTCCATAAATTACTTCGCACAGTAAGGGGGAGGTGGCATATCAGATTTGTGACAAAATGTGACAGAGGGGTCCGGGAATCTTAAAAATTGTGATGTCACAAAAGTAAAATTAAAAAATTAAACTTAAAATATATTAAATCCCATTAGTTGACTTTAATTTATAAAAAATATTCTAGAATGATTAAATTATAGGGCATAAAATTGATAGTGTGACGTCACAATACAAGGGGGGAGCTCAATGAAAATGTGACAGAATGTAACACAAGGGGAAGGGGGTCTAAATATCTTGAAATTCCTGTGAGGTAATTTATGGACGGCCCCTTTGCAGGGCTTGAACTCGAGCTAGCTTAGAAGGCATGGTCTATATTCTATAACCACTCGGCCAACCTGACCCTAGATTTATATAGTACTTCTTTAACTAGATTTACTTTCTAATATAAATCAAACTTCGATTCAATCCAAGCAACTCTTATTCTAATTGAGTAGTAATAAATTTTCCAAATTCCTTTAAATCTTTCTGACATAACATAAAATAAAACGAAATTGGAAATGAAACCTCCTTTTGTTATCAAGTCTAAATATCTAGGCTAGAAGGAGAGAAGGGAAGGGGTGTCTCTAGGTGTGAATTGATAAATAGTTGGTGCGCCAGAGAATGCGGAGATAAGGGCCCATCCATCGCTCAAGGGAATCCCCTACCCTGCATTCCCTCGCCCCCCCTCGAAGTATATGCAAATCCTCTCCCAAGTTGCGATTTACACTCGCGTTTACAATTTATACAGGCAGGATATGAATTATAACTCGCTTCACGGCTTACCTATTACCTAAACCCATGCTGTAGACACGAAATAACAATTTTGTCGATGGATGTAGATCTCCGATTCCCAACTGCTAGCTATTCGCTCTCTTTGCTCGAAACTTACGAGTGAACATTTCACTTTTGAAAAGGATTTTACGCAAACAGGAAATTTTTGTGAACTATATAAGGATAAAAAGTAGAAGATCGGTCTCATGAGAATGAGCCAGTATTGCATGATTTATTTATATACCTATATGCGCTGCCTCAAGAAACAGTAAAAATCTCTACTAAAAGAAAATTATTGAATGTGTCTTCTAATTCATGTAAATTGATATATTTATATACATTAAATAAACGTTTTAAGATTGTAATTTGTATTTACTTATATTTATAAAAGAATGCACAACATTTTTTCAAAATATAATAAATGATTATACCTATACTATTTTTATAAATTTACTTGTAATTTTTTTTAAATTAGGTTTCGGTTCTCGCTGAAACATTTATAATAAGATTGAGTTAAATTCAAATACAAGGTAGATTTAACATAAATAATTATCAAGAGAGAATTTAATTAAAGTCAAAAATCTAAGATTTTAGTAGAATAAGATTGAAGTAATTTTTGGAGACGGACTGATAAGTGAAATTGAGTGGATATTGATGAGACAGTCCAAAGATTAAAAAAAATTATATATAATTATATACTTATTAATTGTATTTAAATTTTTTTGTGATGATCTTATAATGATGGCCAAATCCCATTTTAATTGATTACAGACCCTGAAGAAGGAGGGAATAGTCTCCGAAATATCGGTTTATTAATAAAAAGATACTATAAATTATCGTCCTCTTTTTTTGGACTGCCTCATCAATATCAAGACAATTTTAGTAGAATATTTTTACATTGCATATCAGCTCAGGAGTTGAACCCGAGTACTAATACGCTTGCCGGGCTTGTTAGTTCTACCCTCGAGACAAAAACACACTCTGACATTCAATATATTAAATATAATATTTTTGTCTCGAACTAACAAGCCTGGCAAGCATGTTAGTACGCGGGTTCAACTCCTGAGGAGACAAAGTCCTCTGATATGCAATATAAAAATATTCTACTAAAAATCTTAGATTTTTTTACTTTAATTAAATGTTGTCTTGATATTTTGGTTTTCACCGTGAGTTGTATTTTTGAAATAAATCCATTTAATTTTCAAAAAAAGATATTTAAACCTTCGGGTTAACTATTTTAATAAATAATTATAATTATAATTTTAATTTAATACACTATTATATGTAATTGTGCCCATTTTAAAAAACAAATGAAGTACTTTTAATAAAAAAAAGAATGAAGATGAAGATCAAGCCTTCGAAACTATAGATAATTTAAAATTATAAATGTGCCTACTAGTATATATAGATTTAATCACATATAGTAGAGACTACCCCCAATGATTTCCTCCTAAAAATTTACAATTCTGTTTCAACTCGAGCCAAGAAAATCCTCTCAAAAGTAAAAATTTCTATTTAATTATTATTTTTTGACAATTTGAAATACCAAAAAAGAAGAAAAAAGATAACCTTTTTGAAGTCTTTAATTTTTAGTCTCTAAACAAGTGTTTTCTAACTTGGATGTCATGAGAGTTTCTTAAGTGAAAATACTCTTCATTTTTCGGACACTTTCTTTAAGTTCTTGAAGCAATTTTGATAGAAACCAAGAGTTTGGTCCTTGAAATTATTAGACCGTTCTTATTTTCTGAGTCTTCAACAACTGTTTAATCTGTAGTAGAATAATGCCATATATATTAAGGTGGTGCAAGAGTGCGCTGCTTACAAGAGTACGCATAGTCATTATCTAAATAGATAATGTTGTTTAGAGACTAATGTCAGCTGTTCACTATCCAGTGACATGATAAGAGTATCGACTAAAAAGATTTACGTGTTTTGACATAATTTTCAAAAATTTAGATGAGAAAAAGGGATTTTAATGTCTGTGAAGCAATATACTTCAGTTTTGAAAACAGGGTTGTAATAAAAGTTAAAAAGGTAGGCATTTTTTTCTGTTTATTTAAGTTACATCAGTAATTAACTTATCAGTGTTGTACGAGACATTTAGACATGCCTTGTAATAGATGACACTAGTGCACTTTAGTTTTTTAATCAGAATAGTGCAAGATTGCGGACTTCCAAAATGTGTAAGAGTGCGCACGCACTTTTGTCCGACACATGTGTTGTTCACGCCTTTTAATTAATTTACTAATAGATTTTCTGAATCAAAAACCTTTTCCAAAAAAGAGTAGACAAACTAAACCGAAAAATGCTAAACCAAAAAGTGCACAAAAGAAAAGAGTGTGGGTATGTCCATGTTGCTCAGAGATATTAATTTAAAGAGCCACTCGTGGGAGATTGGTTCGAGTGCATTTCTTGCAAAAACTGGTGGAATCAGTAATTAACTTATCAGTGTGGTACGAGACATTTAGACATACCTTGTAATAGATGACACTAGTGACGCTTCAGTTTTTTAATCAGAATAGTGCAAGATTGCGCACCCTCAAAATGTGTAAGAAGATGAAATCGCGAAAGTGTGCACTCTTGCACCACCTTATCCTACATAATATTATTGATTCTCTGTTTATTCCTGACAAGCCGGACATTTTTTAATCTTTTCAATTAGTTGTAAAAGGAGGATATAAAGTCTGACAAAATCCCGCCTTTTGGTATATTTATTAAAACTAAAGTGCTTTTTCAATAATTAAAGATATATCTATATATTTTCTTCTTTTGATTCAATTCCAGAGCTGCATTGAGGAATTCCAAGTATTAGATTAATATTTGGATTCCAACAGGTCGTATGAAATAATTCCTATTCTGTAGTTCTGTGTTCGTCAAAGGGGTGCATAGCGTTGGGCTACATACCCAGTACCCGGTACCCAGGTGGGCGTTTCAGGGGTGGCTCTGCACCCTCCGAACCATTGTCTGCTGCTGAGCAGGCGCCAGGTTTATCGCCCAAACCACCCCTAGAGTAGTAATTCCATTAATTTGGAAATTAGATTGCTGATCGTATCGTCTGGCGTCGCTCTCGCTCAATATTGCTCGATCGCCATTTTGAATATACCTACCCTACAACCCCTACAACAACCTCCGAAGTCAGGGAGGGAGACGAATATTTTTTTTTTCATGGGAATTGGATGCAATGATGACAATCTCCGATGAAATTCAATTCATTGCAATCCTTCTCTTTAATTTTAACTTGGGCTTCGATCGATACTATAAATTAATTAATTTCTAAATTTGATATCACTGTTTGATCAGACCGCTTTGATAGAAAATTTCCATTTAACAATATTAAATGTTTAAATTAAATATCTATATTATATATTATATTACCATTTTTGATATTATGTCAGTAGTGTATATAAAATAGAAAGAAATTTGGTTACTTCTTGAGTCGTATAGTATTGGGGTTCATTATAAATAATTAAGTAACTTATGAGGAGAATTTTCTAGGTTAGGTTTCACAAAAGGAAATATTAAAACAAAAGTATGTTTTTTTGAGTTTGATTCACACAAAAAAACATACTTTTGTTTTAATATTTCCTTTTTGTGAAACCTAACCTAGAAAATTCTCCTCATAAGTTACTTATAATGTTTCACCTAGAACCGACACCTAAATCCTTAAAAATTATAAATAAATAATTCTAATCTCGAAAGAAATCTTTATTAAAACAAAGCTGGCGTTTTGAGAACTTAATTCCCCCATGCTTGAGCTTTCAAAAGATTATAAATCTATCATTCAAAAATATTATTTTTCTCAAAAAATGAATATTAGAAAAAGTGAAACATATTTCAAGACACTCAATATGCTGTTCGTAAATGATAGTAATTTGGCAATTTTTTGTTTGCGAATGGTTGAAGCTAGAAAGTTGAAACTTGGCAGAGGGATGTAGTTTATAAATCCAAACATGTGAGCTTAATTTCAACTCATTAGTTACAAATATAACATGTCTTTTTTTAATTTTCTGTTTTTTTGAAAACAAAGTTAGGACGCTTTATAAAGTCCAAAATCAAATCAATTCTTTGTGTTAGAAATACAATCATTTTGGAACCAGTACGTACTTGCTACTAGTTTCCGTTCATTGTGAGTATGTAAATTCAGACGCACAGTCAGAAAACAAAGTTTATACATTCTCAAATTATAAATATATCAAATTTATGGTATTTATGAAATATTTCAAATGTATTTCAAAGATATAAATAGAGTACTAAAACGTCCAATATCTATCCAAAAAACAAATTTTCCTTTAAATATAGTATTTTTTCCATCTATATAATAACATAGTCTCAACGATCATGGGTGAAGCCAAAAAATTTAATTTGACTTTAATTATATTTTTGTTGCTCACTCTTGATCTTCGAGACTTTTTTATATATTTTTAGTTATTTAAATATGTGGGTACAGAAAACTTTCTCATGGATAAATATATACTATATATAAGAGCCTAGATTAATTTGTAACAACGCTAAGAGAATTTTCTTTAAAAAAATTACCCTCTTGCCTAGAATCGAACCGACGAACTCTTGAACTAAGGGGATCAGCTCTAGCCATTACACCAATGCAACATTAATTTTTATAACTTGATTTCTGTTACTAAAACTATATATTTTTGATTTAGACTTTGTGTCGAGATAATATTGTATTCATTTGAACTCTAATGAAAATGAAAAAACACCAATAGATTTTAAATTAAGAAACATTAAATATATATTAATTAACGAGGACAATTTGAAATATAATTGTAAGCTCGGATTTTAAACTGATGGCTCCAATCGATTTTCATTAACCAGGCAAATTTGAAATATAATTGTAATTTGGACTCGAATTTTGAAATGAAAGACTCAATTCATTTTAAATTAAGAAACATTAAATATATTGATAATTATTCCCCCCCCCTTGCCACTCAAAAATTAAAGAGGCGAAACTTTTAAGAGACGATGTATTTTCGGTAGTTTACGGGTATATTTGGAGTGTGGTTTTTTAAGAGGAATTAAAATATTATTTTTAATTTTACTTTTATTCATTTTAATAACTCACTTAAATATTGATTTTTCCTCAAATTTCACATTTTAATTAAATTTTATGAAATTTTCTTTATTAGGTACACGTTCCACTAATTTTGTCTTGTAATTTAAACTTAACATTTCAAAAAGATAAAACAGACCTCCGACGTCTGTTTATTCAATGGACTTCAAAAAATAAATCTTTTCATTCCTTAAGTAAATTTTTTAAAGTATTAAGTGGATATTGATGAGGCAGTCCAAAAAAAGAAGAAGATAATTTACACTATCTTTTTATTCATAAAACCGACGTTTCGGAGGCTATTCCCTCCTTCTTCAGGGGTTTGAAAAAGTCAGTGAAGGAAATCCAATGCGGCATTCCCCTCTGTCTCCTCTTTCAGTGGCAGTAACAATAATATCTTGTATTTCATTCTCAGCACAATTATAATGTAATAATTCTGCTGAGAATGAAATACAAGATATTATTGTTACTGCCACTGAAAGAGGACAGAGAGGAATGCCGCATTGGATTTCCTTCACTGACTTTTCAAAACCCTGAAGAAGGAGGGAATAGCTTCCGAAACGTCGGTTTTATGAATAAAAAGATAGTGTAAATTATCTTCTTCTTTTTTTGGACTGCCTCATCAATATACACTTAATTCACTTATCAGTCCGTCTCCAAAAATTACTCCAATCTTTTTAAAGTATTTTTTCCATTGCTAAGAATATAATAGGTTTGAATATTATTAACCATCTTTTAATAAATAATATATTCAACTAAATGAACTTTCAAAGTTTACACTTCTAGTGTTGTATCTAGAATAGAGAAAAACCATTTTATTTTTTCATTACAATTATATTAAAAATTAAAATTATAAATTCAATAAAATAGCGATAGTATTTTATTTATCTTTAGTGCGTGATTTGGATTTTGTTAGGGATTCTATTGAAAATAATAACAAATCCTTTGTAAATTCAGCTGCGATTTTTAATCCTCGTGATCTTTTCATGGGGAAAAAAATTCATTAAAAAAAAAAAAAAAAAAAAAAATATTTTGAATAAATGAATGATACAAGTCAAAAAATGTGACACCACAACTCGAGAATGAAATATTGAACTTTGCATTTTATTATTATTTTTTTTATTTATTTTATTTTTTATTATTTTTTTTTATTTTTCGGAGGTATTTGTTGTGTTGTAGAGGAGCAGTGGTGGGCTCGAAATGTGATTTGCGAATGCATTGCAGCAATGCGCCCTGTCGGGGGCTGAAAGCCTGAAAGCCAGCCAGCCAGCCATTTCCATATGAATGTCGAGTCGAGCCCTGGGTTTAGTGGAGACTGCTAGGGGTGAGTGGGTGAACGGGGGTGGCTCAGGGGGGTGGCGATCGATGCCTCGACCAACGCACACTCGAGATCTCCAACTGTATCTGTCCGACCACAATTAGCCAAACCAATCCAAATTACCACCTCTTTATTTATATTTTAATCAATTCCAACTTCTACTTGCCTCTCGCTAACAAAACGTTACGGGGTGAATTCAACAACGGGATAAGCAGACAACACTGCATTCACCTTAATTCACAATGCGGTTATTATTCATTTCTACCCTCTGTTATTTTATTAAAGCAAAAATTTTACCAATAAAACACTTAGCTAAAATTCGTTATAAAATAGTTCTACTTAAATTTATAATATCTATAAGAAAGATTAAAAATCTAAGTAATTTTAAAGAGGTCCTTTCGCTGCCAATGTTAAATAAAAAATATTAGATTATAAGTATAACTTAATTTTTTATAATAGATTAAGTCTCTATCTATGCTTTGGTGAAGTTTCAATCAAACATTAGCCTGCAAATTTTTGAAAATAAAATTTTTTAAAATGTAATCATTTTCTCTTATGGAAAATTAAGATCTTGACACTTCCTTTTGAATTACACTATTATTAATAGTGATTTTTTTTTTTTTTTTTTT
>JALMQS010000099.1:66176520-66286676 GCA_024734495.1 Forficula auricularia
ACTTCGCATCCCGATATAACGTATATCCAGATAAATCGTAAGGAAGAGCTGGTTCCTTGGATAAATCTGGATAATTCATATAAAACAATGCATTTTAGTCTCCTCGGTATAATGTATTTTTTTCCTCTCCAAGATTGACCAAACGACTCATTCATTCGTATTTTTCCGTTGAATTAGAGTCGTGTTTTGGGAAAATCTCGTTAATTTTTATAAAACCAATCCCTGTATGTATGTATATATGTATTTATAAAAAAATAAAAATAAAGTAAACTTTTGATATATCGTATTTTTAACTTTTACCCTCTATATATCATAATCTCGATATAGCGAACATGTCTATATCGAACTTATCATTTGTTCTCATGAAAATACGATATATTGGGATTCTACTGTATTTTAAAAGTTTTTCCTCGGAGATCTATTGGAAGATATATAAGGAGCACTGAAAAAGGAGAGAAGACAAATTATTAAATCCTTCCTTCATTGGACTTTTGAACCCTGAAGAAGGAGCGAAGATCCTCCAAAACGTCGGTTCAAAATCAAACGTTCCATTAAATACTCTTTTATTGTAGATCATTTTTTTATTTATTATTTATTCTTGGACTCCCTTCTATTAAATCCTCAGTTATAAATAAATATGAAATAGATACATACAAAAATAGACAATTAACTCATACTTAATGACCTTAGTAGTTGATATGCCACGTATTATGTAAAATAAATAAATAACTCATACTTTAGCACCTGAGAGTCAACAAATCTTATATCACAGATAATTGAATTAAACAAGTCAATATCATAACCATAATCGTTAACTGCATTACACATTCTAGTTATTGGATTGTTGGCTGTATAATTTCTTTTGTAAATATATCGGCAACTGTATACCTAATTAATAAAGTAAAGGGTGTGTAGTTTCACAGTGAGTAACAGTAAAACTGTATACCTAGTTTTTTAGGGTTACGCACAAAATTAAAACGGAATCTTATTAGTGTCACTAAAATCTCGTATCTGTCTGTCAGATCATTGTAATTCTTAATCTAAATAAGATACAAATTTGAAATTTACAGGTTCAAGAAAGCAGCAAAGAAATATAGTAAACTTTCTATGTTCACTTCATTTATAACATCGCACTATTATACTTCTCGCTGAATGTAGAATTTTAGTATCCTTGTTATTGTTCGCTTCCTTATGTTTTCAGTCATCTACTACTAAGGCAGTTTTCCATACTGGTGGCACTTAAAAGCTCAGATAACCTGCGTTTTATAATTTACAGGTTTATATTAAAAATAAAGTAATTTACTCTTAAATAGTTACTATCTAATTATTATAGAATTTTCTGTGTGTAAATCATATCATTTTTTCAATTTGTTAATACAAAGATAATTTAGTTAATGCTATCTATACATATGGAGGGAGGTTGTTATATAAAATGAGATTTTATTTTTTGCTTATTTCCGTATGGTATAAAAATAAAAAATCGCCCCGAGTTCAATTGGTAAATGGATTTCGGTTGGAAATCGATTAGCCAGTCTCTCTTTCGTTCTGGTGTCTATCAGAAATGGCGTTCTGAATTATATTCCAAGGTGTATGTTGGGTTGTTAGCTGGGAATCCAATCAAGTTGTCTGTTGAATTTGAATCAGAACTGGGAAAAAAATCAAAGACAAGCGTGTCGACAGGCAACAGGACACGCGCAGACCACCTCTACGTGGAAAAAATCTTCCTCTCTCGGAATGGACTTGAAAATGAAGATTAGATTGTCAGGGATAATCCAACAACATTGAATTTATGATCGAAAAATGTAAAAATTCTTACTCTAGTTTACAAAAAATAAATCATGTTAAATTTTAAATTTATATAAAATGAGATGCTTTATTCAGCAGATAATAATGTCTATGCCAAAACAGAGAAAAATAAATCCGAGAAATTGTGAATGTGAAACTCTATAAGATATTGAAGCCTTTGTGCGTGGAATACATTACTAATCAGGAAGTTCTCGATAGGTTTAAAGGGTAGAGAACCTAGCCAAAAATTTTTGAGGTAAATAAAAGTTAGCATATTATGTCACATTCTAAGAATATGGTGATATTTTGGAAGATGAAAGGAAAAAAAGTAACACCTAGATTAGAAAAATGTTCCCAGATGTCCTCAGAAATGTACATAAAGACACTCAATGGCTTTGATTTAAAATCTACTGCTCTTTTAAAGAGATCAAGTTAAAACAAAAAATAATATATGCGATCTGGTCATCCCATGACTATACCATCATCCCCTCCTCCGTATATTAAAATTAAGTAAAAAAATTAAACTGATTTTTTTACCCACTAGTAACAGCAAAATGTGGTCTAAATCGGACATAGGATTCAAATTTTTCAAAAGATCACCCCCCCCTCCCAATTTTCGATTTGATTTCAGGTACATCAGTTCCAAATCTTAGCATAAAGTATCTAAATATAAAATTTCGTTTTGATTTATTCTTTGGTTTTTGAGATACAGCGTACAGAATATTTGCCAACCCACTAACAGATCTTTTGACAATATAATTAATATACCTCTTAAAATATAAATTTTTCATTGTGATATTATGATGTTTTCCATATGACAATTCGACTTAATTTCCGTGAACAAAAAATTATGAAGCTTAGAATTGATCAAGATTAATTAAGCCATTTTCAAGACATTTGTATTTAGAAAAAACTAAATCCTTACTAAATATAAAACTAGGTACTAGAGTTTGTGGTTCGCGATATGTACCAAAATCTAATCAGCGCCTCATTTCATTTTTAATTATCTGAGAATATTCATATAAATTATTACTTAAAAATTTTATTTTTCAATTTGACCGTGTTGGAGTATATCAAATTTTAATAGAAACTCTTTGAATTTTTTTTTAATCTTAATATTCGTAAAGATAAACATATTTTTATGATTTATAAAAAAGTACATAAAAAATTAATTTTATAGGAATAATAATACGTATAGTTATATATATATATATATGGCTATATGCTGCGTTTTTTATAATGTAAATATATGAATCATAAACTTTATCTTAATGTCTAAGATGTATATTTAAAATTGCGAGTAAAAAAAACTAATATCAGATTTGTAATTTTTCATTAAAATTAATGATAGGATGACTGGAAGTCGGCAGGAAAGTTAGGAAAATTATTCGGCATAAAATTCTGAGAGTCCTACAATATCAACCCTCTGCCCTCACGCTATCAAAGAAATAAAATGGTTTCCTTTTGCCTCTCGAATCCGCACCCTTAGAAATTCCTTAGTCTACAAAGTTCCCCCCCCCTTCATTCTAAATGTATATTTATAATCATGTGGTGCAGGTGGTTCGCTATCTTTATTAAAATTGTAAGAACATCGATAGTTAAAATTACCATCGATGTTAAAATCTGCCGCTAATCATGGATGTGACGAAATATGGACCTGAAAAGCATCGTTGTATTTTGACATAAAACACCTATGTAATTATATTTAAAAAATTCATAGTTTCAGAAAATTCTTAAATAAACTGAAATATTTCCATGAAAACTATCGATGTAAAAAATCGATGTTTTGTTGAAAGCAATATTCTATCAATATGTACGTTCTGATTGTCCGAATCAAAATTAATTAAAAAAAATATATACTGTTAAAAACATTGTTATTGGGGAGAAACATCGATATAGCAAAAAGATCGGTTGTTTTGTATCGATGTAGAAAACAACGATCACCGACATGAAAACATCGATGTTTTGAAAATATCGGCTATCGGTGCTCATCCTTTATTTTGATTAGAGAACAGTATAATTATGTTGGGGAAGTCTAGCGGAAAAGGGAATATACAAATTATGAATTGTAGATCGTTCATTGTTGTTGAATTATTTTACAGAAATTATTATGGTATGTAAATTTATATATTGAAGGAGACAATAAAAGATTATAATTCCAGCAGAAGACACACTCTTTTATTGTCTCATTCAATATATAAAAATTCTGCTTCTCTCGACAAAAAAACTTTCAATTTAACGTAAATTTATCATTCATATATGACATCTTAGATTTCAAATTCATTTGGTGATCCATCCGAGTGTCATGCGGGCTATACGCAATAATGACGTTGGATTGTAGCTGAATGGATCATATCTTTTTCTCTCTTGGTCCAGACTTAAGACTCCGCAGACTCCAATAGCTTCATCCGCAGTAGTCTCGTGATATAAATATTTTTCAAAAAAGCGCGGTCAAAGCATTTCTCGTTAATATGTCAATTATTAAGTGGATATTGATGAGGCAGTCCAAAAAAAGAAGAAGATAATTTACACTATCTTTTTATTCATAAAACCGACGTTTCGGAGGCTACTCCCTCCCTCTTCAGGTTTTGAAAAGTCAGTGAAGGAAATCCAATGCGGCATTCCTCTGTCTCCTCTTTCAGTGGCAGTAAAGAAAGAGGAGACAGAGGGGAATGCCGCATTGGATTTCCTTCACTGACTTTTCAAAACCCTGAAGAAGGAGAGAATAGCCTCCGAAACGTCGGTTTTATGAATAAAAAGATAGTGTAAATTATCTTCTTCTTTTTTGGACTGCCTCATCAATATCCACTTAATTCACTTATCAGTCCGTCTCCAAAAATTACTCAATCTAATGTCAATTATTCTTTGATATATTAATGAGAAAATTATAAATTTATTTAACATCATTATTTCAAGTTATATATAGTATAAGTTCAGATATTAATTTCACTCAATATTTGACAAAAATCACCTACATTTCATTCGCTATTGAATCAAATGTAGGAAACATACGATTTATTATGGCACTGCGTAGAAACAGTTGGTAAGCATAGTTTACAACTATTGAATTAACTTGAATTTTTTCTCTTTAGTTGTATTTGAAATTAAAAATGTCTGAAACTTGGAGAAAACCCATTATTTTTTCCTGTCCCTGTGTCTTTCTGTCTCTCTGAATTCTAATATCTATGATAACTCAAGAAAAGTGTAGAAAGTTTATTCTTCTTCCAAAATGTTTGTATTTACAAAATTGATTAGATTCGGGAATTTCTTGGAAAGTGATAAGTAGTTGAGCGGGCGTTCGGGTTGCGCTTGGCCTTAGTCTTTATCGTTAAGTGAGTGCGAGTACTCGGGTCACCACGCCAAGGTTCACCTTCTCGGTCTCCAGGTAATACTCACTTTATTCTCATTTATACATTAATATAATTAATTCTAAACCAGTTCTTATATTACTAATTCTTCACTAGATTATAATTTTTATATTTTAAATACATTCTTTGATTTATTTATATTAATTATTTATACGCTTCCAAATCAACCTACTGAATATTTTAAATGCTCTAAAAATATTATATATGCAAATTTTTAAATTCATATTAAAAATGAACTAGTGTGTAAGCGCAAACAACATCCGCTATACTTCTCCTTTTTAATTAGAAATCCATTATGATATTAATTTTTCAAATAAGAAAAAGTTGACATCCACATGATTTCACCAAACAATATTCTCTCGAGAAAATCTAATCAGCTCTTTTATTTCAATTTAAAACAACTTAACGTTAAATTATCAATTGATACTTTTGATTTTTGAGTTAAAGCAAAAACACAACATTTTCTAAGCTCACTCACTCATAGATATTTTGAAAAAATAATTAATATCTCTTAAAATATTATATTTCAATGTTTACTTTAGTATACGACACTTTTGAAGACCGAAACACTGTGAATCCGCTTAGTTTAATTTTATATATATATATTTTTTATTATTTATATGGCTTGTTCCTGTTTTTATTTATTTATACATATCAGTGGTTGTTGGTGACTTTTCAACCAGTGGATGCTGTCCAAAAAACTATCTTCATTTTTTGAAATTTAATTTTTTTTTTCAAATTTCATTTGGCGACATCATTTTTGTTATTTTTCAAATTTAACATTAGATTTTAAAAAATATATTTTGGGACCTTCGCCCCAAATCGATACTGCTTTCGTGAGACTGAGGATAGGAGTCAGAAATTAATTCTAGCTAGCTATAACTTATTGTCTATTGCATTCTTAGCTATTTCCGTTCTTATATATTGAGAGTTCTTACAAATGGATTAGTCCAAAGATTCTCTTTTTTATAATAATAATCTTTGTAATAATAGTTCCTTAGAACAATTTTTATTCTACTAAAACTCGTCTAGGCTTGTCTTTGACATGCTTGAACTGGAATATATACCAGGCAGGGACTTCAAACTT
Source organism: Forficula auricularia (assembly GCA_024734495.1). NCBI lineage: Eukaryota > Metazoa > Arthropoda > Insecta > Dermaptera > Forficulidae > Forficula > Forficula auricularia. Next base: position 66,182,761 of record JALMQS010000099.1, read on the forward strand.
CTATCGGCACCCTTTTCGGAAAAATCATTCATTTTAATTCCCCCTTGAAATTATGACACATTTTTATTTCATAACCAATTTTTAAAACAAAAAATGTTTTTATAGAAATATTTGAATTAGCGGATAATAATTTGAAAATTTAAAAATTCTTCTGAAATTTTGAAATTGTCCAATGTATTTATGAAAATACTATAAGTGTTTGAAATTTTAGTGATGCGACGCATCCACAGCATGGATCGCATGCCAGTGTTTTAAATATAAATATATAAATAATTTTGGAAGTGGTGTTATAATTTAATAATTTCTAAATTTAAACTTTCAAAATATGTTACGTCAGTGGGGGGGGGTCACACAAATGTCACACAAATGTGACCACATGTGACAAGGACGGGGGTTCAAAAAATCATTAAATTCGTGTGACGTAATTTATGGATGGCCCCTATTTTACCGTACGACTTAATTGGTTGTTTTAAATTTGCTTATTTTTTGTAATCATTTGGCCTTTTTACGGTGGCACCAGCAACACTGATAATAGTTGTATTTAACTATAAAAAACCTTTCGAAAACGCGTTTGGAAAGAAAATAGTTTTCAAAGTGTTTTACACTTTTGTAGAGCTACTTGAAAACATATAGATGCTTTTATGTAGTAATGTATAAGTTTTTGAATCTATTCAACCTTTTGTTTCTTCACTTACCTGTTATTATTATTTTTTTTACATCATATCACATATCAGCTCCCTCTGCCAAACGGCCGTGAATCTCAATGACACTCGACAATTATTCCAAATGCAGGTCTTTTTTCAGCCATCCGATTTCGCATTTTTCCAATTTATTATTCAAATGTTAATTGAAACCTCTCCGAGCAAATAAAGTGTAAACTTGTATGTTAATTTCGCTGGTGGCCGCTCACTGTTCGGGTGCAGGTAATTGATAAAAGTAGCCGGACGAACTCTCTGGGGCGTTGCGCTGCTAATACAGCCGGCTTAGTTTATGGCCGAATAAATCCAGCGGGCCATTGTGTTCCAACTGCCGACTTTGCCTTTAATGAAAAATAGATCCTCTTTTTTCTTTCCCTCTTATTGTGCTACTTGACATTTTTTCTACTCTAACTAGCTAGAAATAGAACTTAAAATGATTGTCAAACGTATTAACCAGAGATTAATCATAAATGTATATACCTCCTACACCTTAAAAAACTCAACTAACCAGAAAAATATTTGAAAATATTTTTAAATAATTGAACCGCGTAAGTGTAAATAATTTCCATGATTTAGCCTGCAAATTCTGCAGTCGATAAATCATTTCATTATTATTATTTTTTCATTGATATTAAACTTACGCGGTCCAATTACACTGTTCAACAAAAATTTCTCCCCGTAAACCTAACAATGAATTCAGTAGAGTTTTATACGCTGATTCTCACGGATTTCCCGATTTTTCAAAACACATCAGAGTTGAGATATTATCGGTCAAAAATAACGAAAAAGGGCATTTTGATGACCTATTTTCGAATGCCATTAAATATTAAACATCAATATTTGAAATCAAATTATTTTGTTGACGTAATAGAAAACAGCTTCATCTTTTTTCAAATTACCACTTATATTTAGCTCAATTAGAACTCGAGCTAACTAAAAAAACTAAAACTACATGATTATAAAGGATAATAAACATAGATAAAAACATAAGGTCGTAGTTTTTTAGTTATAACTCGAGTTCTAATTGAGCTAAAAACAAGTGGTGATTTGAAAATCAAAGAGGAAGCTGTTTTCTATTACGTCAACAAAATATTTTGATTTCAAATATTGCTGTTTAATATTTAATGGGACTTGAAAATAGGTCAAAATGGCCCTTTTCGTCATTTTTACCGATAATATCTCAAAACTCCGACGTGTTGTAAAAAATCGGGAAATTGCATGAGAATCAGTGTATAAAACTAACTCTACTGGAATCCATTGTTAGGTTTAAGGGTAGAAATTTTTGTTTAATTTATGTCGAACAGTGTTATTAAAAATTAATTACAAAAGTGAACTAAGTTCGATAAAATAAAAATTTATATTTTGAATAGAAAAATTGTCACTCCAATAAAAAATATACACAGATATGGTGGGCTTCGCTAGAAAATTATGAGTTTGATTTTATTAAAACACCTGTCAAGGGCAGGGATTGACCCGAGTACCCCTCCCCATCGATAGGCTAATAAATTTAATTAATCCTACTACTTTTAAAATATTATAATATTTTTTTAATATTAAAATTTCAAAATGTTTTAAAAATAAATAGTTGTTAGTCCAGTCAAATTGTGTTTTTATCAGGAAAGTTTTGGGGTAATTCTGATTTTTTGCATATATATGTTTTTTGAGGAGCTGAATCCAAATCTGAGGTCTCCCACCAAAATTTAGTGACGCAACATTGTAGGAAATGCAAAAATATGTGAAAATTCCCATTTTTGGCGGTTTTTTGCTTATAACTCTGAAAACAACATCTTATGCAATTAAGATAAAACTTTGTTTGAATTGTTGTAAATTTAATCTAGTTTAAAAATGTATTGAGTGGGCTTTGTCTAAAACGTGCTCCTTCATGGTTAAAATGGGAAAATATCGAAAAAAAGTGCGAGTTTTCGGGTGATCCGTGGGGCCTGCCGAGGGTCGAAAATTTGAATTTTTCCCTTGAGCTCTAAGAGTTGGTCAGAGAAAAATACCTAAAAATGAAATTTGTAGGAAAATTTATTAACTTTCATTTTAAATAGGGGGGTAATTTACGAAAAGTTGATAATTTTCGAGTGATAAGCGAAAAACCGCCAAAAAATGGAAATGTTCACATTTTTTTGCATTTTCTACAATGTTGCGTCACGAAATTTTGATGGGACACCTCATATTTGCAGCGCCCCAAAAAACATATATATACAAAAAATTAGAACTACCCCAAAACTTTCCCCATAGGGGCCCATTTGAGCACAATTTGACTGGACTATTGTATATTTATTCTTGACAATAAAAAATTTTATTCAGATAATTTAAAAAAGAAAATTTATACTAGAAAATCAGGAGAAGAGCTACTAAATCCAAGGTGTATGAATTGTTTTCATTATTTTAATATTTTGTCATCTATAAATTAAAAAAATTAAAATGTTTTTTTTATTTTTACCTTTGGCCTCAAATTAAAATATATATATATTTTTTCTTTTCTTTTAAAATTAAAATATATCGATGTGTAACTTTTACTATTTATTTTAAATTCATTTTTACATACCACAAATAAAGAGAATACGAAAGCTGCTTTTTAAAGAAACAAATAAATCTTTGTCAATATATAAAATTTTGTAGATTAAAGTAGGTATGGTAATTGTATTATTATAAGTTTTATAAATCACTATACACTCCAGGAATCCGTTCAATCCTGGAAATATATATATATTTTTTTTTATTTAAAATGTTCCAAAAATCACTTGTTTTTAATTTTAAATTATTCTTTCTATTTTAGTCTTTCCTGAATCCTACAACCTTCTAATTCTTTCACAAAAACCATCATTTCCGATTAAGCCATTAAATGTTTCTTAGATTTTATACCCCTTCTTTTCCCGTAAAGTCATTTTTGAATTACCTGTAAAAAACTTCTTATATTCTTTATGATATTATTTTCCACTAGGACAACTCAAACTGAGTGTTAATATTGTTTTTAACTCTAAGCTCTTACACCAAACTCCTTTCTTTTTAATCTTATATCATACTCATTTTAGAACATTGGATACTATTAGAGAGGATTCCTCTTGTACTCCAAGCTTTGCATGTACTTATATTTTTTTTTCGTAGGGCCACCACATCTGCCCTTATAGCCCTCCAATCTTCCCACACCGGATGAGTGGCTCAGGGTGTGGCCACAGCAGAACGGTATAAAAACCTTTGTATGTTGTGGTAGTTGAATATTAGGGTGAAAATTTTTAAATCGGATTCAGTGGGTTGAAAATCAATAAAAAAATAGCCAAAATAATTTCGTTCACTGGAATAAAATAATAAATAAAATTCCTAAAAAAAAAAAAATGAAATAAAATAAAAAATATCAAAAGGCAATCATGGGGACTGCTGACAGAAGTGAAAACTTAAAAACTAAGAAATAACAGTGTTTTTTTTTTGTAATTTACAAATCATGAAATTTTAATTTTTGATACTTTAATTAATTAGAAAACACCCTTTTCTAAAAACACCACCTCCAAGTTTTCTGGATCTGTGCGCGGTTAGGCTCATTTGATAGGGAATTTTTCAATTAGGGGGGGGGGGGTAAATTTTATCAAAATCCCCTTAACAGGATGTACCTTTTTTCCTGGTTTTTCCGATAATTCTTCCCTCTTAGCGGAAATTTTCTCCCGGCACTATTCCAACGAGCGTGCATCTTCCCCGCACCCTAGTGAGCAGAAGCCCTCCGCTCCTACCTACCAGAAGTGGCCAACTGCACCTTCCCCTCACCCCAGCAGGCAGACTACCCCCTTGCCTATATTCGACCAAACAAGGAGCCATGTTTATGAGCGTGACGGTCACGCGGGTTCAGTGTTTTTTCCCAATCCCAAAAGTGCCCAACGTGCCTAAAGAAGTTTTCACTTCAAAAATAAAAAAGTTAATGGAATACAATAATTAAACAAATAAATAAATGAATTAATATGAAGTACCTATGTCTTTCGAATCTCTTTACTCCTCGAGGTCTGAATTGTAAGTGTTGTTTGTTTAATCGGTCATCCGTCTGTGTAATTGGAACCAGTGTTGTGTAGTACTGAGCAAATTTGTTGTTTAGATAGGTATTAGGCTGTCCTTGATTCTCATTTCAAGCTTGTCTCTTCTAAAACCGATTTAAAAAATCGTATCTTCGCGACATATGTTCTGCATAGGTCTTTAGCCATTAATAAAACTCATGCTATACAGCTCTATATAGGTACAATCATATATATAGGATTTTTCATGGAATCTTTTCATGTTTTTTTTTCAAAGATTTTGTAATAAATCACATTCGATTACATTTTTCAATTTGATGGTTAACTTCTAATTGTAAACATCCTTTAAAAATATATTTCCACTATGCAACATATCCTCTCTTCATATTAACTAAATTGTTTCTCATATCAGTAGGTAAATTAAAATTATTTCCATATTTACAAAAGGGGTCAGACTCATCACCTGAATCCGGACAGTATTTACATATTTCTGCTAAGCTACGAAAAATAGCATTCTTTAAAATACGAAATCTGTTTGAAATACTAAATTACTCTAATTACTGAAACAGAATGAAATCAAGTGAATTAGCATACGATTAAATGAATCCTATAGTAATAAAATCAAGTGTGTAGGAAGGGCGGTGTAATCACATTATTGCGCTGATTTGACTAAGTTAACCCAATTATTTATTTTCCATATAATTTCGTTCCCCGAATGAATTTATTTCAAATTGATTCAAGGCTCGCTCTTCTAATACACTCGAAAAAATATATATATCGTATAAAGTGTAATCTGACGCGATTAATCAGCTACAGATGGTAATAAATTGCATTACAATTGTCCCCAGGGGTAAAATGGGGTTGCAATGCAATAAAAGTGTCGACGGGAATATAACGTATTAGCCAGGCGAAATCTAATTGGCCCCGAGGATTGCGCAAATGTTAGATTTCCACTAATCTCGTTAGGGCTACGACAACCCTAAACCGAGGAACAGGGAGAGAGTCAAGCACTGATTGACCCTGTACCCGGTGCTTTTATTTATTATTTATTTGAGAAAAACTTCCGGAACGAAAGAGGGTTCATTTAAAACCGATTAATTTACCGTATAAGACAATGACTTCTCTGGTTAGTGTAGAGTAAATATAGCCCAGTGGTTTCTGGTTTTTAAATACAACTTTGAAAAATTATTTTTTAATCTAGTGGAATTTTTTTACCAAGCTCAAGATAATCAAGAATAAATAATAAAATGAAACAATCATCTGATGTGACATAAACATTAGGGGGAAAGTGAAAAAAAAATTGAATTTTGATATGCCTGACCTCTTATTAGTTGCCTATGGGACTCAAAACTATTCTTTAAAAATTTTGAGCCAAAATTCAAATGTCTTTCGGTTTCACATCTTATTTAAATTTTCAACCATATTAAATTTTTCGAAAAAGGGACCCCACTAGCTGTATGAGCTTTATTAAACGCTATGTATTAAATTGGTATTGAATATAATAGGTAGGAATACGATATGGATTATGGAATGACGGATCTTTTGGATGTGTATAAATACAAAGCGTGTAATAAAGTTCATACGGCCAGTGGGGTCCGCTTTTTCGAAAAATTTAATATGGTTGAAACTTTAGCAAAAGATGTGCAACCTCAAGACATTTGAATTTGGTCTCAAAATTTTTAGATAATAGTTTTTGAGCCCCATAGGCAACTATTAAGAGGTCAGGCATATTAAAATTCAATTTTTTTCCCTCCGCTCTAATAAACATGCCATTTAATTTAATTAATAACATTTTCTTCACTATTCTTATATAATTAGATGTTTTAAATAATATATAATATTTGTGAAAATAATTTATATTATTAAAATAATTAAATATTAAATGAAATTAAGGGTTTAAGGCTTACAAAACATTCATTATCTGCTTGAAATATATTTGAAGACATTAAAATTTTTTACTTTCACTTAGAGTACATATGAATGCGGCCCGCAGTCTGTATTTGTGGGGCCCGCGATATCGCAAAAAATTTTAGTAGAAAATGACTATCAAAACTGGTACAATATTTCCTTTGACAAGCCTCATTTTCCAAAATGAGCTTCTTCAAAAATAATAACGCGATCACCTTTCCTCTCATTAAGAAGATGCAAAGAGAATTGCATGTAGTCCCAAAGACGCCAACATAGAAGAAATAATTAAAAAAGTAGGTACAACACCATAACACTTTTTACTTTACCATACAGGGTATGGTCAAGTATTGTAATCGTGCATGGAAAAAGTGTTTTTTTTTCTTTTTTTCAAAATATCTCAAAAACGGCTGAAACTATTTTGATGAAAAAAATTGAGCAAAACCATGGAATTTTGGTCTACAAAAAAGCTCTGATAAGTGAACATCGAAAAAATTATATTTTTTGAGATAATAATTGTTTTGTCTGTTAGTCTGTTTGTTACTAACTTTTTGTGGACGAGCTAGCTCAAAAACTAATGTGAATATCAAAACGAAATTTCACACATAGTTTTGGTCCATTGAGATTAAGAGCTGATTAGATTTTGGTGCATATTTACTCAAAATTAAGGGGGGAGGGTGGGGGGTTAAAAATTAAAAAATCTAGCCCATTTGAGCAAACTCAACCAAATTTTGTATATATAATCAGTGGAACCCCAGAAGTCTAAAAATGCAAAAACTAACCGCCCGAAATGGGGGGGGGGTGTACGGTCAAAAAATGAAAATCTAGGCCCTTGTACCAAGCTCAACCACATTTAGTATACATAATCAGTGGGCCCCCAGAAGTCTAAAAATGCAAAAACTAACCCCCCTCCCCTACATGATTATAAATAATTTTATTAAATATTAAATATATATTAAGTGAGGGGCCAGGTTGTATGGTAAAGTCAAGTGGATGGTCACATCAGAACACGTCAGCTTATTTTTTATAATGATACTGATACAAGAAGAAGTTGCACCGAAAAGGTTCAACCTCTGTAGTCCGCGGTGGACCCTTGTATCTTGGAAATAAGAAGAGATTTAGGGATTGGGTCGGAGTTGAAGATATTCGTGGATGCGTGTCTTGAAAAATTGAAGGTTATATGTTGCTAGGTAGACGGTCGGCTGAAGAGAGTTCCAGTCTATAAGTCATAGGAATAAACGAGTTGGCCAATGCGTTCGATCCGTTAGTATCCAATTTAAGCGCGTAGGGGTGTTGAGTCCATCATAATCGTGTATTTCGCGTAAATGAAGCCTTTGTAGGGATTATTGATTTGATCTCTTCAGAACAAAAGCCATGGTAATATCTATAAAAAAGAGCGGAGACAGATCTACGATGGGCTAGGGAGTCGAGAGTGTAGGCTAATGTTTATAATCACCTTTGAAAATTTTAGATTTTAAATTATTTTTGAATTATTTATTTAACGTCAAAGCAAGGGCAATCAAAGACCTCGTCGTCGCGCAAGCTAAATATTAAAATAGATATAAAAATAAATATTTCCCCCCTAATTACTTTCGTCTCTAGCTGCAGTTTCATTTCCAATCAGGGATGCGTTTATTGATCGTTACTTAAATTACCCAGGGATTATTTATTTTATTTTTTTGCAAATAATTGGCAACAACATGACTTCTAATGCGAATGTTCCACTGGTGATTTAATTGGTGATTGGTTCATTATTCCGTTGACACGAGCGGCTCGCAATGGTAGTCATTTTATGGTCTTTTGAAGTTAATTGAAAATGTCGTTTGAACTGTAGCCGCCCGGATAGCACGGGCGTGAAAAAGAAGCCTCAGGGAGCCTATAAATCAGACGTGGGTCCCGTGCCCCCCTGAGACCCCCGTGGCCCACCTAGAAATGAAAACAAATATTGTCTGCTAGCTGCGTTGATTCATCGCTGATAAGATCACACCTTTGTTTCCTCCACATGCCTTCGCTTTGATGAGCATGTATCTCCTGATTTATCTTTTCATTTAGCTAGCAGGCGCTCGGATTAATATATTTTCCTCGAATTAATAAGTACATGCTAAAAAATTTAATCTTCTCTAAAATAATTATCTGAATAAAATTTTAACGTGATTTTTGATTTCGAGGAAAATCAAAATACATAACCTAGTTCAGTGTTTCTCAACCTTTTTTGGTTGACGGCACCCTAAAAATATCTGGAATCATTTGCGGCACACCTAAATTTAAAAAAAAAGTAAAAGTTGTATGATACAAAAAAAAAATGAAATAATTACAAATACAATTTCAAAGTTACAAAACCCATCCAATTTTAATTATTTGTCAAAAACGCTCGCGGCACATTTGACAATTTCCCACGGCACACAGGTTGAGAAACACTGGCTTAGAGAGCCCAAAATCTAAACAGTTCTCCGCATTGAAAATTAATGCATTATTAATACAAGTTCCGTATATTTTATATTCGGATCGCCCATAGATTTCAATGTTCACATGTGGCCCTATCTATAAAAAGTTTGGAGACCCCTCGACTAAAATATAAATGTATTAAAAGCAAACTTTATAAGATAGACGCTAAATGTACTAAGAAGTAGAAAATAAATTTTAAAACATATGTTTACTTTACAAATTTCCGACCCCAATTAATAAGAAAATTCTTGGTCAATTCAATGTAATTATTACAACTTTATAACGATCCTAAAATAACGATATTCATATGTTCCATAAAACTGTGTTTTAAATATTAACTTTTTTGTATTCTTGATTGACTAAAGCACTTGAAAATAAATAAATATTGATAAATAGTAGGTAAATAACCATTAAAAGATGGTTACATTTCCAATTAATTCTCTTTTAATTCGTCACCCCAAATAATAATCATGTGAACGATTTCCTTTAAACTTGGTATCAAGACCCAGATAATCTGTCCTCTTAAGAAGCAACCGTCGCGGTTATTCACTTCCATCCATTTCAAGATTTAATTATCTGCTTTGATTTGGCAATTCACACAACCCGACAAGTTTTGCTTATTACGTTGTCTCTCTGGCGGTTCTAACATTCGGAATTCTATTTATTCCTTTAATCTTAATTTTCAAGATTATAATACATCGTGTATACTCTAAATTCTACAACTTTCTTGAATATTATACCCGAGATCATTTTTGAAAAATTTTCACGTTATCTATTAAAATAGTGTAACTTAAAAACATTACGTGACTTTACCATTCTCCGCCTTCTCCCTCGTATATCAATATAATTTTATTTCTATTAATATACAACAAATATACTTATTTAAATATCTATCGAAATGCTGTTTTTGTTATCTTTTGTCAGAACTTATCGTTTCCCCTAGTCCAATTAATTGTTTTTTAAAAATACTCTGTATCATTGTTAAAAATTTTATTACTAGACCCTTTTATCCCAGGGGTGAACCGCGATTGGAATTAGGTGTACACGTCTTTGGAATTATTTTGGAATTCATTAGATAATGCATATCTAATCTTCTACCTAGAAATGAATGTGGAAGTGGAATTAGGTCTACACGATATTAGGTCGAGGTTCACCCTCGGTTTTATCAATACTCATGAAATCTTGAATATAAAGATCTTTCATATTATTGGAGTCGCCTGATTTTTAAATTTTACTACTATTGTATACTTTATTTTTTTCAAAATTTTTCAAATTCAAAAAGAAAATTATAAAGGGTGCAAAAAAAGCTTTTTTTTATTAAACATCGTAAAATTTTTAAATAATTTTTAAAATCTCATGTTTAGTTTGCTTAATCCAATTTCAACCGAAATCTAATCAGCCCTTAATCTTAATATACAAATAGTAAATAAAAAAATTTCTAATGTTACTCTTTTTGCTGGTTGAGGTATATCATACAGGATATAGTATTTGACCACACATGCAAATTTTGATTAGAAAATGTCTATTACAGAATATGAGTTGTTACATTTTTTTTATTACTTATCAAAAGGGTAGTATTTACCCCTTTGAAATTTAACCCGACTGCCAAAAAGAAATCAGCTCCAATGGGTATTTTTCGAGGTATAGTCAGTTTTACTTACCTTATTTATATATAACGCATAAATAAATAAATAAATATTTATATTCGAGTATATGTATATATCCGCCTGGTTCCATCTCAAAAGACAGGTATTTGCCTGGATTGCTTTTTGGCACCTAGGTTCAATTCCCAAGGGGTGAATACAACTCTTCTAGCATACAATAGAAATTATGCTTAACAACTAGGATTCAGTAAAGACACCGTCGTGTTTTTTCTAATGAATTCTAATTCTAACACACTGGTACTAATATTTCCAAATTTACTTTTTTTTTTTAGTTTTTAAGGAATTTGGTGTTGGTACTTGTTGAAACATTTTTTAAAATTATTTGATAAAAAATACTTGGTAGCTTTCACATTAAGATATAAAAAAATAAAACGAATTTATTTTTGGAGAATCTTTAATCTCGATATAAATATTTCGGGTGACTAACCCATCTTCAGGAGAAACAGAAAGTAACTGACCTGGATAAGTCGAAATTGAATACAAGTCAATGATAAAATTTATTTTTAAGATAACAAAAGGGTAAATATTTAAAATTAGTGGAAGGAGAAAGGTAGGAAGTCTATTTTGTTTAATTTTGAATGGCCTTCTGGGAAATGAGGATTTCGAATTTGAATACAAGTCAATGGTAAAATTTATTTTTAAGATAACAATAGGGTAAATATTTAAAATTAGTGGAGGGAGAAATGTAGGAAGTCTTATTTTTTATCCAATAATTTACTTTTTTTAATGTACAGCCGACTCTCGACAATTTGAACCTCGATAATTCGAATTTTTTGATAATTCAAACTCTTCAGCTGTTAACTTCGGTAAATCGAAAAAATGCTGTGTATTTTGATACGATCGATAACTCGAAATATTTTTCGTAACAAGAGGAGGAGATAAAATTCTATAATTCGAACTAGATCACTTCCCTCTTTATAATTCGAACTTTTCTTAGCAAAAAACTATTCTTAATTTTTTTAATTAGCTATGTTATTATCTATTGCAATGTTAATACATATGTAATTTTTTTGTTCTTTTTTGTCGTTTTCATTATTTTTACTTTTTTACTTGAGGCTATATATAAAATGTATGTAAGCTCATACATATTTTCAAAAATATAATAAAAACTCTTAATAATTCGAATTTTTTTTCTTTCCTCTTGATAATTCAAACTTCATAATAATTCGAAGTCTCGATAATTCGAATTTTTCTTGTAGTCCTTTGGATTTCGAATTATCGAGAGTCTACTGTATATTTATATTAACAAAAAACAGATTCAGATGACCTTAGAATGAAAAAAATCTGAAACTATATCTGCGCTTTACACTACTTTTTTATACTATGGATATTTAATTAAAATTATAAATGGTTAAATACTATTTTAGAATTGATGTATCATTTAGAATTAATTAATTTCTTCAAGAACTCAAGCCTACAAACCTATAAACCCTGAAAAACAATATAAGTAGAGAAGAGGTCAATTTTATTGCCCTGTTGTATAACAACTCAATTTCAATTTAATGCATAATTTTGATTAATTAAAATTAATTATTAAATTCAAAATTGAATTATCAAAATTCAAAAACGAAAAATAAACGAATCGTAATATTTTTTTTATTTTTGAAATTAAATAAATATTCTATTCCCCTGAATTTATTGGAATTTAAGTTGCGAATTGTTCAATTAAAGGACAGGCCAACAATCCTTGAAGTATGTTTGATGAATTGTGATGAATAGGCACTCCAACAATGTTAACTTAAATTGATGAAATCCTCGACGAGAGCAGATCCATCCATGCCTCTTTCGACACCTCTTCTCTTGATGCACTCTTACTTCCCATTCAGAATGAATCGCGCTCTGCAAAGGTAACCAGAGCATTTCGAAGTGGACACACTCGTGCATACTCTATACTTAACAATTATTATTATTCTAGAATTTAGATTATAATATAGAATTGTTGATGCTTAAGAGACATTCTCAAAAGGGATGTAGAAATTTAGATATATATTTACTAAAATACAGTGGACTCCCGTACAACGCGGGGGATACGTTCCACGTAATAGGAAATCGCGTTATACGGGACATACATTATCAGATTTATCAAGAAGGCGTCATTGGAACTTATTTGTTGATATAAGTTGTTGATAAAAGTTGTGGTGGATGGAACATCATCTGAATCGTTCTCCACAAACTCTGGTGTTCCCCAAGGCTCCGTAATCTCCTCCACACTTTTCCTAATGTATATAAACGACCTTTTCGATCAAACGGCAAACCCCACTCATTGTTACGCCGACGATAGCACTCTACACGGTAAACCCTCACTCCCGAACAATCGAATCAATGTTACCTCCTCAATTACTCTCGACCTAGACAAACTGAATAAATGGGGCTCACAAAATTTAGTTAACTTCAATTCAAACAAGACTCAATGTTGTCTAATTTCTAGGCGCGAAAATAAAGATTTCCCTGATATTCTCTTCGATTCGAATAGCCTAAAAATGTGTGACAGCCTATCCATGCTGGGCGTCTCTGTCGCATCTGACCTGTCTTGGAATGAACACATCTCCTCTGCGGCGAAATCTGCAGCAAGGAAGATTGGCTTCTTATTCAGGTCCAAGCGATTTTACAAACCCCCACAACTTCTCACCATCTACAAGGCCCAAATCCGCCCCTGTCTCGAATACGGCTCTCATCTGTGGAGAGGGGCCTCAAAATACTCTCTTGCTACCCTGGATGCAATTCAGAAACGAGCCGTCAGGCTAATTGACGATTCTACCCTCACCGACTCCCTCGACTCGCTGGCTCATCGAAGAGATGTCTCTGCCCTTTCCCTTTTCTATAGATACTATCACGGCAGGTGCTCTGATGAGATAAAATCAATAATTCCCCCCAAAGCATGCTTTGCACGTAGCACGCGTTTTGCCGACTCCCAACACTCTTTCGCGGTTAAATTAGAAAAGTGCCGGACCACTTCATTCGCCAATACATATATCCCCATGACTTCAAGGAACTGGAACTCTCTTCCAGCCTCTATCTTTCCCAGCACCTATAATCTTCAAACCTTCAAAACCGGAGTGCATAGACACCTACGTCTACACCCTCTCACTTAATCAACTTTCTTTCTCTTCGGTAATGCAAGGGTCTTTCGAGATCCATAGGGGCTGCATCTTTACTGGTGCACCTCTTCTTGCATTCGATTGCATTAAAAAAAAAAAAAAAAAAAGATACTTCCGATAGTGAATACATGTTAAAAATAGTGAGGTGAGTACATGTATTTTTATTTATATTAAAAGAGTTGAATAAAATTATTTTTCTCTTATATACTAGTAATAAATACAAATTTAAAGATAAAATAAACGCTCCAGTAGTGAGCATGTACCTGTAGTGGACCACATGCAAGAAAAGTACAAAAATTAGCTTATCCAACTTTGAAAAGTTTCGCTAAATATAGCTCATCCTATGGGCTATATATAGCGCTATAAATAGCCGGGTTTTTTCTCAAAGCCTTTTCCCGTGCAAAAAAAATTTAATTATACAAATGTAAGTAAAAATTACAAAAAAAAAATAACTTATTGTAAAATTAAAATTAAAAAAAAACTATATTATGTAAAAAAAATCTACTGGGATCCATTTAAAAATGGCCCTTTTCTTTTTCATTGTATTAAAGTTAAGATACTATACTTCTTTTGGATTGTTAGAAGTAACTTTGTAATAAATTGTACATATTTTTTTATGGCTAATAAAACATCCTCTTAAAACACAAAAAAATATAGCGCTATTTTTCAAAGTTGGATAAGCTAATTTTTGTACTTTTGTACATCTGACCCACTACAGGTACAGGCCCACTACTGGAGCGTTTACTTTATCTTTAAATTTGTATTTATTACTATTTTTTTTATAAATTGCTACTTCGTCAGCTTCAAAAATCAGAAACTATGTGAAAATGTTAAATTGATCTTACGCGTTATACGGGACTGTTTATCGGGCTATATGAGTACCAGTCGCAATTTTTTCGCCGCGTTTTACCGGAGCACTTTATGCGGGAGTCCACTGTATACTCTTTAGCATTTACTTGACAGACCAGAGATATACACAGCAATTTTTTCGAGAAAAGAGTGAAATACTAGTATATTCAGCTTTTTTATAAATATTTTTTGTTAAGTACCTATATATTTAAATATACAATTTCGAAAAGGGCATATGTCGGAAAATTGAAAATCTTCAGGAATGAAAAAAAAACTAATTATTTTCTAAAGTAGTTGTAAAATTTATAAAATTTATTTTTTAGTTACATTTTGAAGACAACAAATTAATACCCGCGTTGTGCCTTTTTCGAGAATAGTATGTTAGGTGCAGGGTAGCTTTTAGATTACATTTACTTATATTAAAAATTGTACTTATTAAAATAATAATACTATATAGTAGAATAAAACTAGTAAACACTCCTAAGTGAACATTTTGGTGTGTAAGAATCATGCTATACACTGGCTAGCCTGTGGTTATTTTGTCAACCAGTACACATTTGCAAGCCTGAAAAAGTCCTCAGTAATCAATTAGAATTATCCAGAGCAGTTGAAAATTACTCCAGTAGTAGATGTCAAAACGTAGTGGATTCTGATGAATTTTTATCATTAAAAATTTGTAATTTAGGGATTTCAGGTAAACTTCTCATTTGATAAAAAACTCACCAAAGCATCGAATTTGCAACTCTTAAGTACCATATATCCTTGATATACTTGTCAAGTTTGTATTTTTCAGTGAGAAAACGAGTTAGTTTTTTAAACAATAATAAATTTCGTCTAAGAAATTTTTCTCTGACTTTGAATTTTAAAATTTTATATTTTTTAGCTAAAAAAAATTTGAAAGTTGGGTTTATTAAATTGTTTAATATGACCTGATTTCAAGGGAACATTTTTATGAAAAATAATTATGATTTTGAAAAAATGTAACGTAAAATAAATTTTTCTAATTTTTCTAATTAATATAACAAAGAATAATTGCTATATCAATGAGAATTGTTTTTGACCCCGCTTATTTGAAAAAGATATTTATCGCGAGACTACAGCAGATTACGCTATTGGGGTCTGCGGAGTCTTAAGCCTGGACCAAGAGAGAAAAAGATGTGATCCACTTAGCTACAATCCAACGTCATTTCGCGTATAGCGTATAGTTAGAAATATATAAGTTCAAATATTATTTTCACTCAATATTTGACAAAATTCCCTACATTTGATTCGCGATTGAATCAAATGTAGAAAACATTCGAGTAACGTAAAATAGTTCTAAACCTTGAAAAGGGGAAAGAAAGATGTATTAAATAAATAAATAAATGAAAACCATTTTTATGAAAGTTCTAGATAGATTACTGATTAAGTGCGTGAAGTTTTAATTATCGGTATTTTGAGAAGGATGAAATACCCAAGTCGTTAAAACTTTATTAGTAATACTTAGTGGGCATCAGTATTAATCATATTAATATTAATGCCTTATGATTTGAGAAAAATAGGATTTAGAATTTAATTTAAAAAAAAAAAAAAAAAAAAACACATTTTCATCATCTTCACCGGAAACGAGGGGATCATTTCAAGAGGTCATTAGATGAATAAATATTTATATTTATTATTCAAGAAGAAAAAATGAAAACCCTAAAGCCATTGCATATAGTAAGGGAGATTAAGGCGTTTAGATAGCGCAGTAGGTTTCTACATATTATCTTAATAGCCTATTTAACATTAATTAAATGGTGAATTATGATTTCTGATGCAAAATTCTCCCAGGGATAACAATTTTCAATGCGTCTTTTTTTCCTTTTTAAATACTTAACCGTTTCGATGGTGTTTTTTCCACCCACACGGCTTAATGGGATGGGTGATAAATCTCGCTTAAGTTCCCCGGAGCAGCTGAATGTCGCGACCGTTTTATTTATACCCATTTCCAGCTCCTTTAATACCAAGAACAAACAAACAGTCCAAACACGGTCAACTCGTGCATCGCGTCAAAGGATTTGCTGAGATTCCTTTACTTCTAGCCCATCTTAAGCAATAAAATCAGTGTCGTTCTTCATCTGCTCTTCTGGAAGGGTGGTTCATGTCTTGTGGTGACCTTGTGCTGTTCTTAATTCAAAGGTTGTCGTCGAGCATGGCCTGGAATTCGACCTGGGGAGCCAAACTGGTGGACACAAGAAAGATATTCGATTGCCATAAATAGAAGTCGCTGGTAAATCAAAAAAATCAAAGAGGTTGTCCTCTGCTTGATGAATAAACATACCGGCATTCATATATATATATAGGGTGATCCGCGATTGGAAGTAAGTGTACACCTCTTTGGAAGTATTTTGGAAGTACTTGGAAACATTTGGAAGTACTTGGAAATATTTGGAATTACCTGGAAATATCTGAAAGTGCTTGGGAATATTTGGAAGTACTTGGAAACATTTGGAAGTACTTGGGAATATTTGAAAGTATTTGGAAATATTTGGGAGTACTTGGGAATATTTGAAAGCGCTTGGGAATATTTGGAAGTACTTGGGAATATTTGGAAATGCTTGGAATTCTGAAGTACCTGGAAATATTTGAAAGTACTTGGAAATATTTGGAAGTATCTGAAAATATTTGAAAGTACTTGGAAATATTTGGAAGTACTTGGAAATACTTGAAGTGCTTGGAAATATTTGCAAGTACTTGGGAATATTTGGAAGTACAAGTGGAAGTAGGTGTATAGCATATTAGGTCGCGGTTCACCCTTCGTATATAGACTTACGATAATATTTTTTTTCAAACTGGCACAATTTCGTGAGTTTGTCAGAAAAAGGAACTAAGCGACTTCTCTGTAATTTAGAAATAGACAAGTATATTCAGTTTGTACTTAGGATTCAAAAAAGCTAAGTAATAGAGTAGTTAACAAAAAACAATTATATAGTAATTTTTTATTACTCTTTACTGAATTACCTTAGTAAAGAGTTATTAAGATTTATCGTTATCGTGAACAGTACTCCTTGATAATAATAATACTAAATTAATAACAAGTTTATATAGTAGAACATATTCATGGAATCACCAAAATTTACTATTTTAAGAATATATTTAACAGTGAATGTTTGCAGTTTTTATAAAGAAACCTAAATTTTACCTCAAAAAAAATAAATAATTAAATATAAAATAAAAAATGGATAAAAAATAAATGCATATTAAAGGATAAGTAGATTTTAAATATACACAGAAAATTTGAAGAGAATTGGTACAGCCGTTTTAAAGAAAATGGCAAAAATCAAACAAAAACATATGTCAATAACTCATCGGAGAATAAGCATTTGAAAAATCAACTCCATATCACAAGTCAACGTTTCATTTCATTCGAAATGTTGAACTTTTCTTCAAATCCTTTTTTTAGAACAAAATTTTTCTTGTACTTTTTAAAAAAAAATTTTTTTACGGTTTTCGGGACCATTTTTTCAAAAAGTATTTGACCTATTTTGTTCAAATTAGAATATAATTATTATTGTAAAGAATGGAGTATCTATTTGAGAAAGAAAGATTGATATTTTTTCTCAAAATCAACTTGTGATATTGAATCAATTAATTTTACGAACATGAATTTAGGTCATTTATCAAAGATTTTAATAGATATGTTTATATTGCATGTAGGAGGGTCTTGTCCCCTCGGGAGTCGAACCCAAGCACTAGTACGCTTTCCGAGCAACTAGTCCAGACCCTTGAGACCATCACCTCCAAACATGCAATATATAACGAAAGCCAAGTATTTTCACTGGTCCGATGCTGAATCTTTATTTCAGTTAAGCATTAATTTTTACTATTCCAATCGAGTTGAATGGAGTGAAAATACTTGGCTTTCGTTATATATTGCATGTTTGGAGGTGATGGTCTCAAGGGTCTGAACTAGTTGCCCGGAAAGCGTACTAGTGCTTGGGTTCGACTCCCAAGGGGACAAGACCCTCCTACATGCAATATAAACATATCTATTAAAATCTTTGATAAATGACCTAAATTCATGTTCATATAATATTATTGTTTTATAATATTTATTAATTTCAAATTTTTTAAAATTATTTCAAAGGACTCTATGGGTCCCCAGGATACTATTAATGCTAAAGCCATCTTCCCAAAATGGAATAGGTTCTAAAAGTAAAAATTCCACTCCTAATCCTATCGCAACCAAATCTCGTAGAGACAGTCTGTTTAGCCCCTAGGATACTATTAATGCAAAAAACAATGGGGAGGGTGATTAAAAAAATATAAATTCTATTCCCTTTAACCTACCGATACAAAATTTTGATTTTGATTGTTTTATATGAAAATATTCACAGGAGAATTTTTGAGGGCACAAGCAATAATATAAGTTACTTTATCTGGTATAGATATCTTGCTATTCTAGTCATACATGAAAAATTGACATCTTTAATAAATATATTACTAATTGATTTTTTTCTTTTGTTTCAGGTGAGAGTGCTTCTTCTATTTTAGATGCTTTTACTGATCTTGGTGGCAAGTAGATTTAATTAATTAATTTATTTATTTCATTGAATCAACATTGTAGCCTACTTAGAAAGATTATATTAATGAATAGCCATAATTAAAAAAATAATAAAATTAAAATACTTGTCAAGGAGTACAAGATTTTATCATATTTTTAGAAAATTAATAAATCATTTTAAAAATCTTCTATATAACGGGTGTTTTTTAGCGGTATAGAACTTCCGAATTGAAATAAAACACAAGAAAATCGTTTTAATGTCCATCAATTTGGCTTTATTGGAAGGATAATTTTACATGCCATTAATGTTTAAATATGATTTCGGGCATGTGGCCGCCGCGGCTGGCTCGAATAAATCCAATTCTACAGGTCCAATTTTTCAACCACTTTTTTTCGAGCATATGGGGCCGTATGTTGCCCAATAACGCCACGAATGTTGGCTTCCAAGTCCCCTAACGTTTCTGGTTTGTTGGCGTAGACGAGCGACTTCACATATCCCCAAAGAAAATAATCCAATGGTGTCAAAATCACACGATCTTGGTGGCCAATTGACAGGTCCATTCCGCGAAGAAATTATGCGCTCATCGAATGTTTCCTTCAATAAATCGATTGTGACGTGCGCTGTGTGGCATGTAGCGCCGTCTTGTTGGAACCACAACTCATCCACATTCATGCCATCCAATTCGGGAACAAAATAGTCGGTTATCATGGCTCTATACCGGTCTCGGTCTCGGTCTCGGTCTCGGCCCATACACCAAAATCACGACGCATACAATTATAATTTTTTAAGTCAAAGAATTTATTATGAACCAAATAAATTATTCAATTTTCTAATTTATTTTTAATATTTATATCAATAAAATTGAGAATTTTTTTATTTTTATTTTAATATCAAATCAATTATAAATATATCATATTATTTTCTGAATTTAAGAGGAAGCAATTTTTTTCTTTTTTGAAAATTTTACTATTGAAAAATTCTCCCTAAACGTTCGGTTGAAAATAAACGTATTCTAGATTGTTTTATATAAAGATTTGTATTTTTTCAATATTTTGAATTACAATCAATAAATATTTTTTTATATATATAAATATACGTATATATTTTTGAGGAAATAAATTAGAACCCAGCCCAAGGCTTGTATTTAAGTAATAATATAATGATAATTATATAAAATGGTAAATTTCGCATGAATTTGATAACCGAGTGATTGAAGTAAATTTCCAGAGAAAAATGCTTCGCCTCGAACTTATCACTTTGCCGACTAACTGTACATTGAGTTCGATTCTCAATCAGTTTAAATTGTGTCTCCTTTGTGAATGGACGCGTGTGCATTTAACAGAACAATTTCGCTCTGAATTGATTCACTTCCGGTGTCTCTCCAGACTCTATCCATCCAATCAGGTACATCTTCTTATACATTCAGATTATTTCAATTGATCACATACAATCTACTTAATAATTAACTTTTATGAATATAAAAGTAAACCAACTATCTGCTTGTGTATTCGAATTAAATGGCATTCAAAATATTTATCACGAGTCTAAATATTTATTACTTTACCATACAGGAGTATGGTCAAGTATTGTAACTCATGCATGAAAAAAGTGAGCCTTTTTTCCTTCTTTTTTTCAAAATATCTCAAAAACGGATCGAAACTATTTTGATTAAAAAAAATTGAGCGACACCATGGCGTTTCGCTCTACAAAAAAGCTCTAATAAGTGAACATCGAAAAAATTATATTTTTTGAGATAATAATTGTTTTGTCAAAATGTCTGTTAGTCTGTCCGTCTGGTTGTCCGTTAGTCTGTGCGCGTTATCAAATTTTTGTAGACGAGCTAGCTCAAAAACTAGTTTGAATATCGAAACCAAATTTCACACGTAGTTTTGGTCCATTGAGATTAAGAGCTGATTAGATTTTGGTGCATGTCGAGCGCAAAATTAAGAGGACTGGAAGGGGGGGGGGTTAAAAATTAAAAATCTAGGCCTATTGAGCAAACACAACCAAATTTTGTATACATAATCAGTGGACCCCCAGAAGTCTAAAAATACAAAAAAACTAACCGCCCAAAATGGGGGGGGGGGGGGGGGTCAAAAAATGAAAATCTTGACCATTTACCAAACTCAACCAAATTTTGTATACATAATCAGTGGGACCCCAGAAGTGTAAAAATGCAAAAACTAACCGCCCAAAATGGGGGGGGGGGGTGTAAGGTCAGAAAATGAAAATCTAGGCTCTTGTACCAAACTCAACCAAATTTTGTATACATAATCAGTGGTCCCCCAGGAGTCTAAATATGCAAAAACTAACCCCCCTACATGAATATAAATAATTTTATTAAATATTAAATATAAGGAGGGGCCAGGTTGTATGGTATAGTCAAGTGAATGGCCCATCAGAACACGTCAGCTTATTTTTATTGATTTCTAAAAAATTAAATTAATTTAAATACTTATATTAATTCGATTCAGCTGAATAATCCAGGTCGAATTTGATTTTTTTCTTTTTACTTTAATACGTTATCATCTAAATCTAGATGTACCGTAGTTCATTGGGTATTTATGTTCGCTATTGATTTACCTTCATTAATGAGATTTTCGAACTAAGCCACACATTAAATATGTTATCTAAAATTACTATTTTAATGTATCTATTATATTTATGCATCTATAAATTAAATCGTTTTTATTTTGTTTTTCACTAAATTATTATTAACGTTTAGATATTTATTAATAACATAATAGGTAATTTAATAATTTTGATACCAAAATCAGTGAATTGTTTTTTCCAGCTATTTTTAATAATACTTAAAAAAGATTTATGTAGTAACTGGAAAGAACAATACTTAATCATAGACCAGCCTCCAAAAATTAATTATTTTTTAGAAACATGTTTGGGGAGTAAACGTCGAGTATATGGTTTCTGATTTGAAGAAAAATTCTAATTAGATCTTAATTTTGAATATAAACAGCTGAAATAAAATTTTCTCTGAATATTTTTTTTTGGGTTTTTGAGATAGACCACATTCTTAGAAATTCAAAAACTGGGGAAATTTTGGGAAAAAAATAGTGAATACTCTTAAGTGAACATTCTGGTTTGTAAAAATTATACACTTGACTAGCCTGGCTCATTTTTCAACAAGTGAGAGATTTTGAAAGCCTGAAAAAGTCCTCAGTAATCAATAGACTTCTTCCCCAGAGCACTAGAAAATTACTCAGGAAGTCAAAACCTCGAGCATTCTGATGAATTTTTCTCCTTGAAAATTTGTAATTTAGGTTATTTCAGGTGAAACTTCTCTTATGTTTAACGGATTGTTAGTTCATTTACTATTAATTTAACATCAAATATTATATATAAACAAATATGACTATTTTAAAAAGGTACGAATTAGATTGCATCAATCAATATAAATCAATTTGGCCTTAAATTATATAAATTCAAAAGACAAATATATAAATTAATTTAGAATTCCGCGGAGTAAACTCGCGAGCAAATCCACTCAACGGAATTTTTAACAAATTATAAGTAAATTTGTTTTTCTAGTATATTTATACAAATATAGAAAATTATCAAATTAATTAAATTAATCTTAAGAAATTCAATGAGAAATTCAAAGATGTTTTTATAAAGCGAAATTTAGAGAATACTTAGCGAGACTACCGTTTTATAAGAACCATTGAGGTCCAGCTGATTCTCCATCCTGAACAGGAGAGCGAAAAAGATATGGTCCATCTAGATGTTACCCGGTATCAATCCGCGTATAGCCCGCATGATACCCCAACGGTGGTCCGGGGTGGGCTATCATGCGAGCTATACGCGGATTGATACCGGGTAGCTCTAGATGGACCATATTTTTTCGCTTTGGTTCAGGATGGAGAATCAGCTGGACTACAATGGTTCTTATAAAACGGTAGTCTCGCTAAGTATTCTCTAAATTTCGCTTTATAAAAACATCTTTGAATTTCTATTTGAATTTCTTAAGATTAATTTAATTAATTTGACAAATATATATACTAGTAGATTAAAGATTATCTACAGAAAATCAAGAAATATGGCTAACTAATAAATTCAAGGTGTTTGGAATACTTTTATTATGTCAGAAGGGTTGTTTTTCCATTTTGGTTCCATTCCTGAAGGGTTGAAACAACTTTTCTGACATAATAAAATCTTTCATAACATCTCGGATTTAGTACAACAGTTGACCATCTTTTTTAATTATCCCTAGAAGTCAACAATTGCCTGCCCAAACTTAAGCCGAATAACTACTATTTATAAGATTATCAAAAAATAATCAATTTCTCTAAAATCATTACTTTTTAATTGTTAATTAGGTATCTAAGGCTGTTTTCTAATAACACATTCAACACCCCCTTCGCACTTAAATTGGATACGAACCGAACTAATGTATTCAGCAATTCGTTTATCCCTATGACTTATAGAGACTGGAACTCTCTTCCACTGTCCGTCTTCCCAGCTACATATAACCTTCAGTTTTTCAAGACCTGCATCCACAGATACTTTCAACTCCGACCCATTCCCTGAAGGATCCACCGCGGACTACATAGGTTGTACCTCTTTGGTGCAACTTCTTCTTGTATCAAAATCATTATATAAAAAACCCTTAGTTCGTGATTTTTCTTTTCTGACAGTATTTGGTATTTTGAAAATACTTGCCAAAAACACTAATTTTCTCTGCAGTGTAAGGTAAAGTAAAAAAAAAATCGAAATTGGGGAAACTTTTCCTCTATTCCCCAAGGGATCAAGGGAAGTAGCTCTAATGTGAAATCTTTGGATAATACAATGTTTTGATATAAATCATCCTCATTCTGGCCTGAGAGGGTGAGCTTTATTTTAAATTTAAAACTATTCCCATTTCGATTTATCAGCATGTGGAATCAACAGGGTAGCTATCAGCAAAGGACCTCATTTAAATGATAAGGTATCAGGCCCACCCCCAAGCATCGAATACCTCACCGACGCATTTCCCCCGGGACGGGGGAGGATTTTTTTGTATGCATAATTACACACATTCACACACAGCAATGGACCTGGAATGAATGAATGGTGTGCATCGGAGGGATGTTTGCTTTAGGGATTTGTCAAGTTCGTAGACGATGATGTATCCTCTTCCCTTTGCCCCCCCCACCCACTCCTCCCCTCGTTTTTTCATTTTAGAATGTTTAGAAAAAACTTTTTTTTACACAAATACCTACTTCATGTCTACAATTGATTTTTAAAATAACAAACAAACACAGCCTGTAGCAAATTAGGAAACTTTTTGGAAAACATGGATAACTATAGAGGTAGATAGATAATATATATTTTGTGCGTTGTATTTATATTTGTTTATTTTTCTTGTCGGAATTTCAAAAGAAAATCGAAGGTTCATTTGTGTTTGCATTTCCACCTATAAATAAATAAAAAATTGTACAAAATAAACTTTTTCGAAAAACATCTAGTATTCGCATCCCACAAGGTTTTCATTTATCCTTCCACCAGGATAAAAAATTAAAATAATATTATAATTGTTAGTTTAATAAAAAAAATTACTAGTATACAAATCAATCAGAGAAAAAAGTTTTGTCCGAAAGCGGATTAAATATTTTCTCATTAAAATGACAACACTTGGACACAACTAATTTTACAGCCGTCTTAAGGGCTGCATTCTTTACGTTCGATTTCACTAAGCACACTTCAACTAAGGGGTGAGAAAAATCAATTTCATACATTATTTTCTTTATATGAGTGTCTGCATTGTGATATCCAACAACCCAATTCATGAATGTAAATTCGTAGAAAGTTCGTTAGGGTTCCAAAATCTTAGTATTTCCAAGGTGAACATTTTTGATTCTGGGCTTTTTAACTTAGAACTTACGGTTCAAAAAATAAAATTATTATCAAACTAGCAAGCATAGTTTATTACTCTGGTTCACCTCCTTAGGGATTGGAGTCCTCTGATATGCAATGTAAAAATATTTTCTACTTGAATCTGAATTTTGACCTTAAAATTTAAATTCTTTCTTGGTATTTGGTTTATACCGTGAGTTGTATTTTGAAAAGAATCCATCTATTTTTTTCAAAAAAAGATGCTCCAAATCTTCGGGTTCAATTATTAAAATTATTTTAAGTTTTTTTTTTTTTTTTTTTTTTTTTAATTATCATATTGAAATTTTAATGAATTGTTATGATAAATGCATAAACAAATGAACATAAGTTTTTCATTTTTATTTTATTAATTCTTTTTGGAAGTGCAAAAAACCGTGAAAAACTGGAGACATTTGGAGAGAGGCCTATATTCAGCAGTGAACAAAAGGCCTGATTGATGATGATTTTATTAATTAACTAGGCTGCAAGGCCCGCCTTCGGCGGCCCTCTTGCTAGCCAGGGGGCACGCCTCCTGGAGCCCCAACCCACCCTCATACCCCACTCTCACCCACCACACACCCCGATCCCCACCCAGCACCTCCAACATCCGCACCATGCACCCGTTCCCAACCACCGCCCCCACCCCACCATCCCGCACCACCACACTACGCCTCTGGACCCTCACCTAAACCCTCCACTCCACCCTGGCACCCTTCGGACCCCACTCCGTGCCCTCCACCCCCAGCACCCCACCTCCGCACCATCACTCCACCCCCGCACCCAGGTTTTTCATTTCTATCCTTCTAGTCACCCACAGATTATGTATACAAAATTTGGTTAAGTTGTCTCTAAAAGTAAGAATTTTCATTTTTTGATCCCCCCATTTTGGGTGGTTAGTTTTTGCATTTCTAGCCTCCTAGTGACCCACAGGTTATGAATACATAATTTGGTTGAGTTTGATCAAAGAGCAAGAATTTTCATATTTTGACCCTCCCCCCCTTTTTGGGTGGTTCTTTGAGGGAATTTTTTAAACAGAATTGTCAGAAATCACATCCTCTACAACTTTGCTCATAATAAAATTTGCCGTAGAGTTAATAGTTTAGAAGTTATTTGATAATTTTCATTCGTGCGCCCCCCCCAAACCCCCTTCTGGGGTCAAAATATCAAAACGTTGTATAGCCAAAAACGTAAGTTAGAAGACATCTGATGGAAATATGATAATTTCATAATAATTCCTTCAGCCGTTTTTACGTGAATCGTGAGCAACTTTTCGCGGAAACCATGGAAACATACAAACATACATACAGACAGGTAGACAGACAGACAGACATACAGGAATTTTGTTGAGGTTGTTTTTGTTCATAGCTTTGCTTGAAACGTGTGCAACCAAAATTTGGCGTGATTTGGATCGATGTACAGTCAAAACCTTAATTTTATATATATAGATTAAATAATTTTAAAACTGACTAATAGTTTTTACAAATAATAGTTTATATACTAAAATATTAAATAAATTGAAATTATGACAAGTTACTGAAATGAATAAATTAGTAAGTGAAGGATGCCATCTTCAGTCACATAGAGAATACTTAAATTTTACAGGACGGTAGATATAAGCACACTCAAAATTATATTTAAACATCGAGTCGATGAGAGCCGTCCTTGGGCTTCCCATTTTGTTTTGCATTAAAATCTAACACAATTGTTCAAATAAAATTCTATCACTTTAAAATTTTAGTATCTTTATGTGACAAAACAAAATAAAAATTTAGTCTTAATGTCTCAAGCAGAGAGTTTTTTCGATCGTCCATAAGTTATTCATAAGAAAAACACCCTTTCATCGGGTGCATTATATTAGTGCTGGGCAGACATAAAATATATTCAACAATTATACAAAAATCCGTATGATTGAAAAGATTGATGGGAAAGTGTTTGAAAACGATTCCAGCCAAGGACTTTCGGTTTAAATATTCCCAGGGTTCCATTCTGTAACTTTTTGCAGTGTGAATATTCATCAAATAATTCTGTATCTTGGTTACAAATTAATAAATCTCTTTTTTTTAAGTGAAACTTATTTGTTTGATTTTTTGTTACAATAAAGGGGAAATAATTTTTTTAAAACCCACTAATATTTCATGACAAATAAAATTTATTAAAATTATAAAATTTAAATTATTATTTTAAAACACACTAATATTTAATGGCAAATATTTATTAAAATTATGAAATTTAAATTATTTCAATAATGGGTTATCGGAAAAGAGGTTTTTTATTTAATTAGTTTTTCTCTCTTATTAAAAACAAGACTAAAAAAGATGTTGGCAAGCTCAAGAACTTCAGAGGACAGTCGATGGTGGGGAAGTAATCTCCGAAGTCGAAGCTCAAATACAATGCATACATTAATTCTTGTGAAATAATTGGTTCAATAAAATTAGAATTAAAAAAAGAAATTAAAATCATTTCAATAACATAACTGCTGAGAGAAGTGTTAGCTTCCCGCGTGAGGCTTATGTGGATGAGGCTCACATATTTTACTTTATCCAATGCGAAGCATGAGGAGAGAAGTATTGAATCGCTCGCATGACAAGCGCGACTTCACAAGGAGTCCTCAAGGTAAAGACTACGGAACCCATAGACTTAATTAAGGTCACAAATTGAAGTATTCAATGAGATTGAATTTTAGCACGTGACGGTTTTGCCAAAAATTACTTGGAATCTCGTCGAGAGGCCAAAAAGTACCATTTTTTGGAAGTGCGTGCGGATGGATGGATGGATGGATGGATGTGTGTGTGTGTGTTATCGTTTTTTTCGTCCACGATTTTTTCCACACCTTTGCGCTGATTGAAATGAAATTGAAAACCTACCATTAGTTTAACAAAATGAAGCGCTGATTAGTTTTGATGGTACATATCGGTCCACAAACATTAGTACTTTATTTCAGTACTTTTTTAGTTTTTCTAAATATCTTGAAAATGACTTAACCAATTTTGATGAAATTTAATATCCTAATTAAGTACCTTGGGGACCACAAATAAGGTTAAATAAAGTTTTTAGTAAAATTATATTTTAAAGTACTTTACTCAAGAACATATTAATATTTCAAATGAATTTGGATAAAGTTTAGCAACGATCCGTTGCAGTTTATTTTAAATAGTTACTGTAGGTTGCTCCCTATCATGAAAATAGGACATTTTCGGCACCCCAGAAGCTGTACTTGGGGACAACCAGATAAGGTTATCTAAAAACGGAATAATTCCGTTCAAAACAAAACGTATTGTCACATTAGGAATAAGTACCTCCAGTGGGTTGAATTTTGCAAAATTTCATTTTTTTGAAAATTCAAAAGTCTTCACTTAATAGATTAATTTAATATTTTATTATATTTAATTTTAGTATTAGAGGGATGATAGCTTTAGTACTATCTGGGTGTGATAGCTCACTTCTTCTCTATTTGCAAAATTTATGGATATATTCTGGAAAAATTTTCACTTTTCCTTCCAATTTATGACTATTATTTTTTACTCTGGTAGCTGTTTGATTGGTGGCGCATTCTATCGAGACTGCTCGGATGGAAGACAACATCGGCAGCTCTATCTCTCGTATTTTATATTCTATATTATATAGTATAACATGTATGTGTGTGCTCGTGTGTGAATTGGTGTTAGTGAGAGTAGGACGGAACACAATAGAGGCTGCCCTTCATCCCTCCCTGCGTCCTTCCATCCTGATCCTGATCCTGATCCTCATCCCTTGGGCCAACCAACCTTCGACCCAGCATATTATTTTCCCCCGGGAGCCCAACCGATGGGGGTAAAGAGACATTTCGCTTGACATGAGGGTCCGAAGCTCTCGGGTTACCACCAACCCAACAGCGTACCAACCAACGTACCATCCCACGTCATTCACTCTGCTATCTGACTCTTACTCTTAGCTAGATATCCACATATATATCTATATCTATATAGTATATCTCCTCTAGGCGGAAACAAAAACAAAACAGCAAAATTAGTCAATTGCTACTCTCAAATGTTTTTTTTTTCCAAAATGTTTTTGTTCAATATTTAGAATTATTTGAAAATATTTTGTTTTGCCGAAGGTAGAAGGGTTGTTGATTCATATAAAGAAATCAATGATGTTGTCTTTTGCTTGATATATATTCATCAAATATTTTCGCTATCTAGGAAGTCAAATCACATGGGGTGGGAGGAGGCAAAAGAAATTAAATCACGAATTGCCCAAGCTAAAATAGGGTTTAATTCAAAACACAAATCAGCATAGAAAACAGGAAGATACAATTGAAGACATATGTATGGAGCAGAGCCATGTATGGAATTATGGATGTGAAACCTGGACGATTGGAGAGGCGGAGAGAAAGAGATTAAAGGCTTTCAAAATATAGTGCTACAGAAAAGAATGGTGAAAATCAAATGGATAGATATAGAATACCAAATGAAAAAGTTCTTAAAAGAGTCACAGAAAGAAGAACCTTGTGGAAGAGTCTGAGGAAGAGAAGAGCTCTGATGATGGGACATACATTAAGACACGGAGGGATATTTTAAGGGGTTAGTGAAGAAAGGGAAGGGAAGGCACAGATTAGAATATTTCTCTCGAGGGGTGAACCGCGACCTAATATCGAGTACACCTACTTCCACTTTCATTTCCAAGTAGAAGACAATAGATGAAGGAGCATTATCTAATGAATTACAAAATAATTCCAAAGACACACCTAATTCCAATCGCGGTTCACCCCTCGATTTCTCTCAAATAATTTAGGATTTGGGATGTGGGTCTTTTAAAGAAGTCAATGTTTTGGTATGGTACAGAGTTTTCTAATTAAAACAACTGATGATGAATCGATGAAGGCTTACAATATATTTGATAAATTTTTATATATGTTTATTTGCATCAAGCAGAGAACAAGCTCATTGATTTTGATTAATTTAGATTTAATTTTCGGACATATAATTAAACATAGATATCTACTAAGATTTAAGATTTAAATTGACCATTTCTTTTTCGCATTTATTTATATAAAAAAATTGTGTTAAAAATTTCATTTATTTTTTTCATAAAATAAAAATTATAAAACACTCAAATGTTCTATTTAATAATGATTTAATTTTCAAAGTTAAAAAAAAAATTCAAATCAAATGTCGGGTTGAATGAGTGGAGAAAAGGACAATTCAATTCAAAAGAATAAAAGTATAATACAACACCTAGCACTCTGACTTGTGTATAGTGGAACACTAATCTCAATGAAATACACTGGTTGGGACTTGAATAAAATTGCTATAACAAAACAACAACAAAACCTTTATCGAAATCAGTATAAAATCAAGACGACAACAAAAACTTTCAAACTTTTAAAATTATTTGATACCAACCAAATTTTTTTGTGGTTTTAGAATAAATTCTAGTATACAATTCACTTATCAAGGTTTCAAAAAATTCCATCTTCCAATTCGTTTTTTGACAATACCATACAATACAATACAAACATATAAACAAAAATCAGTAAGATTGCCTTCTGAACCAAATAAACTTATACACATATAATGAATATATTTTTTTTTGGCTTTTCGGCCTTTCTAGCCATAAGCCATATTACGATACTATTTATTATTTTATTTTAAATTTGTCCCTACCCCGGGGGTCATATAATGAATATATAAATATGCATACTATATATAATTTATTTGTTAGAGACTATAGTTTCGAAGGTTTGACCTTTATCATCAGTCTTTTTAATCAGAAATATTTTATCTCTTATTTTTTATTTG
The DNA here is from genome assembly GCA_024734495.1 of Forficula auricularia. NCBI lineage: Eukaryota > Metazoa > Arthropoda > Insecta > Dermaptera > Forficulidae > Forficula > Forficula auricularia. Next base: position 66,213,598 of record JALMQS010000099.1, read on the forward strand.
TTCAATTAAATATAGGTAAATTTGTTTTGTGTAACAGAAAGCTGGTCACATAACAAATGAAATATTTCTAATTTTGATGATGAAGGTCAAACCATAGAAAATATAGTGTCTAAGAAATAAATTATCTATACATATGTTGCAGTAAAACCCGTTTTTAGTAAGAACTGGTTCTTACTAGTTAAAACGAGTTTCACTGAATACTTTATGGCAACTAGAATTTACTGATATTGGTTGCGTTTGGTCTAAAGGTCTAGAATCTTCATTTTTGACCTTCCGCCTCATTTTGGGTGTTTATTTTCAAAAAATTTTAAACGAAAATGTCAAAAAATACATCTTGATTAGAAGAAAAATTGTAAATTGACATTTCTGTTTAAAATTTTTTGAAAATAAACACCTAAAATGAGGCGGGAGGTCAAAAATGAAGATTCTAGAGCTTTGGACCAAACTCAACCAACAGTAGTAAATTCTAGTTGCCACAAAGGTATTCAGTGAAACGCATTTTAACTAGTAAGAACTAGTTCTTACTAAAAACAGATTTTTACTACAACATATATATGTAAATACATATTTTGTCTTCATTATAAATATGTAAATAATGAAAGGTGGTCCATAAATTATTGAAATTTTATTCAATTTCCGACGTTTCGAAGACTTTTTCTCTCCTTCTTCAGGGTATTGAATAGTTATTAATGGGTGAGTATAACTCGGTTCGGAGAGATAAATGGGAACTGCATGGGTTATACTCACCCATCAATAATTATTCAATACCTGAAGAAGGAGAGAAAAAGTCTCCGAAACGTCGGAAATTGAATAAAATTTAAATAATTTATGGACTGCCTTTCAGTATAATCTACTTATTTTGCTTACCAGTCCGTCTTTATAAGAAAATAAATAAAATTTAAATATAAATATAAAATGTTTATTTGCATCAAGCTAAGAATACCTTCATTGATTTCTGTTTCGGAATCAACAATTCTGCTAATTTCGTCAAAAGACAATCTTTTCAATTAAATACAAGTCTACCTTTATGCTATCTTAGTGTAGATAGAGGTTTAAAAATTAAATAAGAATATCTAATTAAAAATTACAAATTGTATCCTTTGTTTCGCAAAAGAGAAACCCTATTCTTTTGCAATTGTTGGTTTTGGTTTGAAGGGCACTAAGAAACCCCACCAATTACGTTCAAATATTTCCTTAATAAATTCCATCTTAACCATTTCCTATTTGCCGTTTATTTCGACTCTTTAACTTTCCATCTCGTTAAAATTAAAATTAATTGAAAATAAGGAAGTTATTAATATTTTATGACCCCATTAAAAGTAATATTTACATAAAATGAAGAAATTAATAATCGGAAGTAATCTTCATTTCTTCTCTACCCCTTGATGATTTTTAATTCAATTATCTCCTCTGCTCATGTCTCTTCTCTTGTGTGGGTAATTTATTATTTATTTCGTGAAGAGAGAATCCGTCATTTATTTAGCGCGCGTGTGTGTAGGGTGTAGGGCGAGGGGTAGCTACCCCCGAGGCCCCAGCTAATCAAATAACACTCCCCCGCAGATAAACTGCCCCGAACAGTTTACGATCTTGGAAACTGGCAGTGCGAGTGTGTTAAGCTAATAGAATCACGCGTGATTTGATGTCGTTGGGTCATTTCACACGGGGTTTCGGATACTTATCACGACTTAATGATACGAAAGCAAATAATGATCGCTCGGAGGAATGAGACAGCGTTGCAAGTCACTCAATCATTATTCTTTCCTCGAGGATGATAACATCTTGGAGAGACAAGCGGCAACCGAAACGACGCGACGACATTATCAGTTGATCGATCGATGCGCTGCATTCTATTAGCGCTTCTGGATTATTTTTTACTTTTAATTAAAAAGTCAAATTCTGATCTGATAGGTGGGGTCATTAATTAAAAGATCCAAGCTTAGCGAGTTCACTTATTTATTTTGTATACAGGGTGTTTCAGGACGAATAGTAAATATTTTAGGAGCTGGTAGTAAAAGACGAATTGCAATAAGAAAATGCCATTATAGCATGTGTCCAAATTTTTATTGAGTACAGAGATACAGCTGAGTTCAGGCATTTTCGCTTGGTGGCTTGGTACACAGGTTGCTATGGGTTGCTATGAGCGTATTTATCGAATTTATATTGAAGTTTTCATTGTGATTTCTTGGCCAAGTCTACTGTACTGTAGCGTGTAAACATGCCGCACGTATTTACACATGCTGAGAATGCCGATTTTGGGTTACATACTAACAAATTGGACACATGTTATATGCCATTTTTTATTGCAATTAGTCTATACTACCACCTCCTAAAATATTAACTATTTCTGCAGAAACACCCTGAATAGAGCTCCAGGCCCATAGCCACAAGATTTTCTTTAGGCAGGAGCTATACCATAGTTTTTCAAGGCACGTTCTTTGTACATTGAAACTTCGATTAACCGTCACTCTTTTAATCGTCAGTTTCTGTTAACCGTCAGTCTGAATATGTGCATATTTAGCACGTCTAGAGCGTAAGTTCTGGTATGTAACAATATGAATATTAGGGTGGTCCTTATTTTGGGTATTTTCGAATTTTTACGTTGACAGAGGTTCATAAAGTTCGAAATAAATAAAAAAATATCCCTCAAGTTTCAAGTCTCTATCTCAACTTTCAACCTGAGCCGCACAGCGATGCGTTTCCCATCTAAATAACATGGGGTTTTTGGCATTGAACAATAAATTTTTTATTCCGGCCAAAGTAATGGTTCATAAAATTTGAAACTCTGTAGACATTATCCTTATAATACTAGCTATCACTAGAATTTTCAGATTTTTAGCTATTATAAGTTTAGAGTCTAGAACTTCCTATCACTAAGATAGCAGTATTTTATCTAGATGTAACTCCAAAATTATAATAGCTAAAAATCTGTAAAAATTCTTAGGGATAGCTATTATGATAATGATAAAGTCTACAGAGTTTCAATTTTTTTGAACAATTACTTTCGACCGGAATAAAAAATTGATCGTTCAATGCCAAAAACCCCATGTTATTTAGATGGGAAACTTGCATCGCTTTGCGGCACAGGTTAAAATTGAGATAGAGACTTTAAACTTGGGGGATATGTTTTTTATTTATTTCGAATCATATGATCCTCTGTCACCGTAAAAATTCGAAAATACCCAAAATAAGGACCACTTATGAAAATTGCATTTTTTTAAATTCTAACATCACTTAGCCATTAGCTCGGATTACGATTTGGCATTTGATCTCAATTTCCTTGAGGGATGAAAGTCATTTTATTTTGCCAGTAAATCAAAAAATATCTTTAATGCACATCTTGACTGTTTTATATTAAAATTTAATTATCAACAAAAGCAAGTGAGTTTTAAAAATTTTTAAAAAAGACGTTTTTATCTATTTATATTTTTTTTAAATCTAACTTCTCTTGAGGTTTTATTTTGGTCAAAAATTAACTCTACATTACTATGATTATGGATTTAACTTTTGGGTCTGACATTCGAGAGCGCATTCTCTTCTGACATTAAATAAAATATTTCATTTCTCCTTTAAATACTTAGTGTAAATTTAAAATTTAATATTGTGCCTTTTATTTAGCTTTCAATGAATTTTAGAATTTTGAAAAATTACTATTTTCCGACTCTGGTTCTATATTATGTAGGTTATTAAAAAAAGTTTCACTAAAAGTAAAGGTTTTAAGGATGTGAGTTTTTTATAATTCAAAGAATTTAAGAAAGTCAACCTCACTCTGAATAAATTTTCTTTAAGATTCTAAGACTAAAATTTTCAAAACAATTTCGAAAATCTCAAAAGGCCCATTATCTAAGATGTTAATGATATTATTTTTATAATTCAGACGGATCACCTTCTCAGGAGTCGAATCCAAACTCCAATCTAGCTATCCGGGCAGATGTATTTTTTTAAGATTTTGGAATTTTTGAAAATTTTTAAGTCTCAGAATCTTGTATAATAAAAGTTTTATTTGGAATATGACATACCAATTTCAATTAATAACTTTTTGTTAAGTCTCAGCTTTCTAACTCAAACAATTCGCGACCAAAAAATATTGTCAAATCACAAAAATTTCAAAATAAATAAATAAATCTTTATTACTCGACCTGCTTAGAGGCACAAGTCCTCGTTGGCTAGGTCAACAAAACATCAATACAAATTAACTACAGAAATTAATAAACATAAATACAAATCAATTAAAAGAAATTAACAATTAACAAACAAGAAAAAGAAAAAAAAAATAGAAATGTATGCTCATTTACAAATAACATGATCATAGATTTCCATCAAAAGACAAAACGTAATTGAAATAATTCCGCGCAAAAACCCGATACCAGGAGCAAACGACGCATTAGCCATCCCGACATTTGTCATAAGTTGTTAAGGAAACCTGGTCAAAACCTTAACAAGGATGGTATGACCTCTCTCTACCTCATCTAATCTCTGCTTGTGAGAACTAAATAAAATTTTGCACAACTCTAGAACATTAGGACTTGACAAAATTTATAATTGATTTAATCATAGGGGGCAGAGGACTATAATCCCAAGTAGTAACAAACAGCGTAGTGTATCTTGAAAAAGTTTTCACTTTTTCCTCCAATTTAAATCTTATTGTTGTCAATGTTTTGGTGACTTCGTTATCGTTTTCTGATTAATTTCTTCCTTTCTCAAGCGAATCATCATTTCAATTCGAAATGAGAATGTCCAGTTGGCTGACCATGCTTTGGTTCTTCCTCAACAATCCCCTTCGGACTGATGGACTGGGAGTCGATTTCGCCACTGGCAAGGTGTGGGTGAACCCTTTTCTCTCTAGAATCGAGTCCATTAATTTCTGTCCGTCTGTCGGGCTGTCCGAACCAGACATAAGTCATCGGCAGGTCGCTGTCAGCCAATCAGAGAATCCAAGCCCGAAACCACGAAAATGGAAAAATAAATAAACGCCCTGCGAATAAGATGGACAATGGCTCAAGGGAGAACAATACACGTGGGATCGCGGACAGAATTTCAGCAACGAGCAACGCGTGCTAAAGCTCTGGCACGCGTGCCAGCTCAAAATAGGGAGCCAATCCTTCGGGCACTGACGAAAACGGACAACCAAAAGATCTCCCCTTCTTTATAAAAATTATTCTTTAAAAGACACCCCAAAAGAAATGAAAATTGAAACATTTGAAAAGGTTGTATTGTTTAGTCTACCTGTGAATGTGTTGACAAGTGATAGCGAAATTTCTTTGAATCACAGTTTATGTGGTATAAAAGGGGCTTAAAGATTTAAGGGACTTAAAGGCTCGACCCCTCCATCGTTCTAAATGAATTTAATTCAAATAATTCTCATAAATTTTACAGAAAATTTTTCATTTGTTTATACAATAAAGATTTTTATTTATTTATTTTTTACAAGGTCCTTTGTGAACTCCCTGAAGATGGGCTTATACCCCGAAATATATATAGAGTCGTGCTAAACAAGCATCTGATTTTTATTTATGTGAAACCTACCTAGTATTTTATATGTTAAATTTTAAAAAGTTTCTAAAAAAAAAATTTCAAAAAATTTTACAGAAAATTTTTCATTTGTTTATACAATAAAGATTTTTATTTATTTATTTTTTACAAGGTCTTTTGTGAACTCCTCAAGATGGGCTTATACCCCGAAATATATATACAGTCGTGCTAAACAAGAATCTGATTCTTTTATTTATGTGAAACTTACCTAGTATTTTAAATTTTAAATTTTAAAAGTTTCTAAAAAAAAAATTTCAAAAATTTTACAGAAAATTTTTCATTTGTTTATACAATAAAGATTTTTATTTATTTATTTTTTACAAGGTCCTTTGTGAACTCCTCATGATGGGCTTATACTCCCGAAATATATATAGAGTCGTGCTAAACAAGAATCTGATCTTTTATTTATGTGAAACCTACCTAGTATTTTATATTTTAAATTTTAAAAAGTTTCTAAAAAAAAAAAAAATTTCAAAAATTTTACAGAAAATTTTTCATTTGTTTATACAATAAAGATTTTTATTTATTTATTTTTTACAAGGTCCTTTGTGAACTCCTCAAGATGGGCTTATACTCCGAAATATATATAGAGTCGTGCTAAACAAGCATCTGATCTTTTATTTATGTGAAACCTACCTAGTATTTTATATTTTAAATTTTAAAAAGTTTCTAATAAAAAAATTTTCAAAAATTTTCTTTACTTTATTATTTATTTTTTGTAATAGAGACTATATTTTGCATTTGTATCATCAACAATAAAAATTCAATTTGTTACTAATAACTTGAATTTTTTCCAATCGACGCAAAGCGCCTGAAATGTATGCAACTAGATAGTACGGATTGGATTTGCAAAGCCTATCCTAGGACTCTTAAGGCGCGTCTAAAAACGTTTTTATTTTATTTTAAGACATAGATTTATGGAATAAATACACATTAAATAAAATAATTTTAAAAACCCTCACGTGCTAAAATTCATCCTGAATGAATACTACAATTCTGTGACTTTGGTTGAGACTATAGGTTCTATAGTCTTTACCTGAGGACCCTTTGCAGTCGCGCTTTCCACGAAACCGATTACAATACTTTATCTCCTTCGCATGGATAAAGTAAAAATATTGTAAAAATTGTAATTATTCTTATGGATTTATATGCGGCCCTTGGAAATTCTTAAGTCGTCAGTAGGATTCGCGGACCGGCCCTGGTCTAGTGTATATTATCAATAACATTGTGTATTCAATCCTAAGACTTTCTTTAAGTGCCATATCATATCCAGGTCTCCCTGACATTTCGGCTCCTCTCCACATATACCTGTGCTGAGTCTGTTTAGCTGTTTTTACACAGATATAGGGGACCTACTTTTTAATGCCGGTTCCGAACAGGCTAGTTTGGAGAGGTTACTGGACAATTATACTCGTTGGTAGGTTGCCATTGCTTTCCAAGAGCAGTCCTAAGACTAGTTTGACATAAACACCCTCCTCCACCCATCTCTATCCAACACTTTCACTTCTCTAAAAACTCCTCATATACCCATATCTTTCATTTTTCTAGTAAAAATAACCCAATCTTGCCAGAATACTAGTTTCTTAAACTAGAAACTACGTACTCAATCCTACGTAGGGGCCTATTCCATGGATTCTTTCTCATGGCACTTTTACCCTAACCCAATAATTTATTAAATTGGATTGTATCTAACTTTCTGAGATTTGGCTGGTGATTCCGGCTTCTTTTCCTTCTACTCTGTTTTTTCTCGATGGAGGACCATCCCATACAGACCTTTGGGGATGCACCTTCTGGTGTATCTCCTTCTCATATCAATATCGACGAAACGTTGGTGGAAAAATAAAAAATCACACAAAAATGTGTCCTAAATTACCATTATAAACTCTCATTAATACACATTATGGACGAAAATAATAACATAAACATATACATATACAGTCGACCTAGATAATTCGAATTTTTCGATAATTCGAACTCTTCAGCTGTTAACTTAGTAAATAGAAAAAATGGTGTGTATTTTGATACACTCGAAAACTCAAAATCCTTTTCGTAACAAGAGAGGGAGAGAACGTCCTATAATTAGAACTAGGCCACTTCCCCTATTTATAATTCGATTTTTTCCTAGCAATGTTTACAAAAAACAATTCTTAATTTATTAATTAGGTATGTTATTATCTATTTTTACTTATGGAAAGTGGTGTAGGTTTTTTAGGTGTGAAACATGATGTTAGTTAATAAAGAAAAGGGTGTGTAGTTTCACAGTGAATGAAATAAAACTCAAAAGGTTTATACAAAACTCAACATATTTCGGATTATTAGTCCATCATCAGGAGTTTACAGGGGTTAATATGGTAATATATTGAGTTTGTATAAACCTCTTTGAGTTTTATTTCATTTCACTGTGAAACTACGCACCCTTTACTCTATTAACTATGTTATTATCTATTGCAATCGGGTTTTTGCGCGGAATTTTTAAATTACTTTTTGTCTTTTGATGGAAATCTATGGTCATGTTATTTGTTAATGAGCATACATTTCTATTTTTTTTTTTTTTACTTGTTTATTATTTGTTAAATTGTTGTAATTAATTTGTATTGATGTTTATTAATGTATTGTAGCTAGATTGTATTGATTTTTGGAGGACCTAGCCACTTGTGCCTCTAAGCAGGTCGAGAAATAAAGATTTATTTATTTATTTATTTATTTAATCTTAATACATATGTAATTTTCTTATTCTTTTTTGTCATTTTCGTTATTATTACTTTTTTATTTGAGGCTATATATAAAATTTATGTAAGGTCATACATATTTTCAAAAATATAATAAAAACTCTTAATAATTCGATTTTTTTTCTTTCTTCGTGATAATTTAAAGTTCTTGATAATTTGAAGTCTCGATAATTCGAATTTTTTATTGTAGTCCCTTGGATTTCGAATTATCGAGAGTCGACTGTATATAGAGTGTAATTTATTTGTTTGAGACTATAATAATAAATTAATAAATCTTTATTTTTCGACCTGGTTCGAGGCCCAAGTACCTCGGTGGCTAGGTCCTCTACAATCTAGCTACAATATATTAACAAACATCAATAGAAATTAGCTACAACAATTTAACAAATAATAAACAAGTACAAAAAAAAGAAAATAGAAATGTATGCTCATTAACAATTAACATGACCATAGATTTCCATCAAAAAACTAAAAGTAATTTAAAAATTCCGCTCAAAAAACCCGATACCTGGAGCAAGTGACGCATTAGCCATCCCTGCATTTGCCATAAGTTGTATAGTTTCGAAGGTTTGGCCTTCATCATCAAATTTATCGATACGCCGTGATAGATGACGCCGAACTGAATATATATTAACCGAACCTCCGAAAGTTTAGTCCGGGCGGGGTGTGTTTCGGGCTCCCATTTTTTCTAATCAAACACACATTGAAAACCGAACCAGCTAATCGTCGGGCGGGGTGTGTTTGGGGCTCCCATTTTTTCCTAATCAAACACGACAGACAGCAGCACTTTCAAACGGCTAATTAGCCGCCAAAATATGAAAGTCTGTTTATATTATTCAAAACTATGATTATAAGCTTCTCACTTAATCTCTTTTGTATTCTCCCTTATATTGGGGAATATTTTGTCAGAAGATATTATGTCGGGGGATATTTTGTCGGGGGATGTTTTGTCGGGGATATTTTGTCGCGGGCTGAAATGTTGCGGTACCTAAAATAATATTTCTTCTAAATGGCGCTTAAGATTTTTGGAAATCTAAAATTTAATTAAATACAACTATTTATTTATTTATTTATTTTTAATTTCAGTTGAACGGCAAGGAATTCAATAGGATTCCGATTTTTTTTTTTCATTCATTTGAGTTTAGTTGTGAAGCTGGTTGCGAATAATAAACCCGAACGAGAGTGTTGGCAATTTATCTCTTTACTTTAATACGGAATGGTTGCTGCATGTAGAATAGGGAATTGGGTTCGGGGGTGGTTCGTGTCCAAATTAGCGTGCTTGCTCACGCTTCGCTCGCCGCGTGCGAATCAATCCCACCCACCCACCAGAGTACTATAGTGTGCTGGGAGAAAGCAGAGCGACGTCAGGCGTCCAGCATTCTCGGCACGAATCCAATAGGACTGCGACTGGAATCGAATCAGCTGTCTATTCATCCACGCTCGCTAGCTCTGGAGCTGGAGGGTGGACATGTGCAAAGGGGACGGGTGGGACGCCTCATGCTACCTGTTTATTTCGATAGAGAGACTGATAGGCAAATAACGCACGAGAGAACTGGTTTTCGATCACTAATTGCTGGTTGAGCCCAACATTCAAAAGAGAAACTTTCTTTCTTCATAAGCTACTCGGCATACCTTTGAACTTAGGATTTAATGTGATAAAATCAATAGTCTCTCAATTCGTGCCAAAAACGGGATTTGCAAACCTTCGATTCCAATACACACAAAGTTTCATCATTTACACCAGGGCTGTCCAATCCGCGGCCCGACATGAAATTATAAAGATATTTTAAGGTAGTTCTTGCACAAATGCAAAAATTCAAGAAGTCTTCGATTCATTAGATAATCTACTTGGAAATGAAAGTGGAAGTGGAAGTAGGTGTACACGATTTTAGGTCACGGTTCACCCCTCGATTTTCACCATCTTGATGAAGAATTAATAATTGTTAGAATATTCGGAGTAAATTAAAAAAAAATTGAAATTATTTACCTCGTAGTTTTGATAAAAAATAAAAATAAAAACATATTTGGGCAATTATTTTTATTGGAGGGGATATAAGAACAGTCGCTTGGAAACGATCCATTCATAAAGATATAGTAGTGTGAGAAGTACAGTCACGTTAAAAAAACCACCTAAAATTTTAGTACCATTCATATGTATAGAGTGGATATGAGGCGAAAACTTTTTGTGTCGATTGTCGAGAAAGAACTACTTTAATGTACACACTGGAAAACATATCTGATACAACTTGACCTGATATTTTTTTTTAATAAGAAATTGAAAAATTACGCCGAAAAGTTTTCGAAAAAATGATTTTCTAAAAAAATAATCAGAATTTTGTCATATTTTGACTTCATTTTTATTAGATACTAGCGACGACCTGGCCGGCGTCTCGTTCATACCAATTTAATAATTGAAATTTAAAATCTTACTGTAAGTATCGAAAGAATGTGCTGAATGAAATTGATTCAAAAATAAGGAAGAATAAGGAAAGATTTATTTAACACATTGCCTAAGCACGATCACTATCTGACCAATCAGAATCGTTCTAATAATTTAACGCTTTGGCATTGGCTATGCACTGGCCAATCAGATCGTTTCCACATACATATATATCCACATACTTTTCTATTTTATATATAGATAGATAGATAGATAGATAGATAGATAGATAAATATTTTAATTGCAAACTTCTCTGATTGAATATATGAATCTTCAATCAGACGTTCAAATGAAAGATAAATTTAATAATATTTCTCTTTACTAGAATTTTATAAAAAAAAATTCTTAGTTTCACAATATGTAATCATTTTTTGAAAATATAAATTTTCATATATGTGAAGAAGCTATAATATTTTCAAGAATAAAATTCACTAAAAGCGAATTATAACCTCAACTATCAAGTAAAAAATTAATGAAGTTTCGAATATTTTAAAATTTCAAGTGCTAAATGATTTTCCTACTAATCCTGTTATAAATTTACTATGGATACGAATGATGTAACATTATCTTAAAAATATTTATATCTAATAAAAAAGTCAAAATATGAAAAAAATTGTGATTATTTTTCGGAAATCTTGATACATATTTTTTCACATATAAAATCTGAAATCTGCCCTTTTATTTTTCGAAAATTTTTGGGGAGATTGACCAATTTCTTCTTATTTTAAAAAGAAAAAAAAATAGGTCAAATTATATCAGATATGTTTTTCGGCAAGTATATAAAAATCTTAATGTTTTAAAGAGATTTAAAATTTTATCTCGGGCCGCATCGTTGTAGTTCTGGGCCGCACGCGACCCGCGGGCCGGGAGCATGCGCGGATCCAGGGGGGCGATCGCCCCCCCCCCAAAGCATTGAAGATCAAAATTTTTTATATGTTTATTTAATTTTTTTTTATAACATTAAATTTTAAAATTGAAGAAAATAAAGTTCTATGTGGGGGGCGGCGTCTCTGACCCCCCCCCCCACCCGCTTGGACAATTCGACCGCGACACACTTCCGAGATGAAAAGTAGATCTTATATACCGACGACCGCCCCCCCCCCCCCAAATCAGAGGTCTGGATTCGCGCCTGGCCGGGAGTTACACAGCCCTGACTACAGTAAATGTATTAAACTGAAAAAAAAACTTGGACACAAAGTAAATTTTTTTTTCGAATTTAATGTTTTCTCTATGTACCTTGAATGATTTTAAAGAATGAAAGCATAAAGATTCGCCATGAGATTACTCTTATTATTAACGCTTCTAGTACCTACACATATTTGCATTCATAAACTTCAAGCAAGATTATTTTTAGATGGCGAAAAATTGCCAGATCATTAAAATTTTCCGCTAGCTTAGTGATTCTTAAATAAGTTATCACTTTTGCCTCCTATTAGTTATTATTCCAAATTAATCTTATCTTTTATATTATTAAATGAGCAATTCTTGTATATATACAATCGGTTTCTCGAAAACGGCTCTAATGATTTCGCTAAAATTTGGTGTACTTATCAACTCTTCATGAGTTATAATTATAAATAACTACCTACGCCACTTTCTATAAGTAAAAAAAGTTATTATTATAGTTGTGTCAAATTTTTTAATCCGATTGAAATAAAGGAAGGGGGTGTAAATTAGTCATGTCGCAAAATAAATATTTTAATCATTCATATCTCGTCATCGGTAACTCGCAGATTCTTGAAATTTGAAACTTAAGCTTATCTAGAGCCTACAAGAAGTACCCAGCCAGTTGGCTAAAATAGAAGTAGCGGAAGTTGATGTTTACGTACATAAGAATGTACCCCTCTGCGTTTCTCAACCATAAATCTCAGAGCTACTAAATTCAAAATTTAAGCTCAATATTGGCTAGAAGTGGTACAGTAAGCTTTTGGTTGAAATCGGAACCCCAGAAGTTGACATTTACATGAAAGATTTTACGTTTTTTTTGTTTTGTTCTTCTTAAAAACAGGACTAACGATTTTTTAAAACTGGTGTACCTACTTATCAAGTATCATGAATTATTAGTCGTGTATAGATTTTAATTCGATTGAAACAAAGGATGGGGGTGTAAATTAAGAGTGTCGTAAAATAAATATTTTAATCATTCATATATCCTCTTCGGTAAGTCGCAGAGCCTTGAAATTTGAAACTTAAGCTATTTTAGAGGCAAAATGTTACCTCAGGTGCTCTTTATTTAACTAACAAACTATATAATTAGTAGAGATTGTGGTGTTGGTGCAAGGTGAAACATCTTTAATAAAAATAAGAGTAAATAAATATTATATTTAATATTGATTTACTATGAATTAAGGATACTAGGTCACTTATTTCACATTAAAATTAAAAAATTAAAAGATATAATTTTTTTTTCTTTTTCAATAGAATATATAATTAGTTACTTTCTGTACTTTCTGAAGATGGGTTGATAGCCCGAAATATATATATATTGAAAAAGAAAAAAAAATTTATATCTTTTAATTTTTTAATTTTAATGTGAAATAAGTGACCTAGTATCCTTAACTCATAGTAAATCAATATTAAGCATAATATTTATTTACTCTTATCTTTAACAAACTATAGGTCTGACCAATAAAATCTGAAATCAAATTTCAAATTTTCTAAATTAATTGGGAATCAAATTTCTTTCTACCTCACCAAAAAAATTAATTTTACAATTCGAATTGAAAAATAAAATTAAAAAAAAAAAAACTTTTCTTATTAATATTGAAATGTGTGTTTTCATTTAGCCAAGCGGCCAACTTCAAGCGGCGATGCTTCGCCGAGTTGCAATAAATATTTTGCACTTGTGGATGCATTTGCATGTATATTGGCTGGCATACTTCCTTTCAGCTATTTAAAAATTCCAATTGGTGTCTTTGTTATTAACGCATAATCAGGGTTCCCACGCGCCCCGTTGCAGGCGATAATATTTTTGTGTCGGCTAATCCAATCTATTAAATAATTAACTTTTGTTTTTTTATTTAAACAATATTTTCATATGAAAAAAGTCTCCCAAAATGTATAAATCAAAAATTCATTATTCAAAATTATTTTTCTTATATCCTGGCTCAGGGATTTCCAAACTTTTCCGAGTCTCGGCGCCTTTTTCTATTAATATTTTTTCATAACGCCCCTCTAAGTAAAAGTACGTCTAATCGTAAGAAAGAGATAAAAATAAATGAAAAATACATTTTTAACTTCTCACTTTGTTTCGTTACGCTCAGGGAACTTGAATTGAATTGATATCGACGAATGTGATCAAGATGGAATTGGGAAATTTATTTTATGAAAAGGCCTCTGATCAGTGGCGGATCAAGCATTTTGAAAGCCCCAAGCGCAATCACATTTTGAGGCCCCCTACATTACTGATTGTAAAATAGTGACGTTTTAATGAAAGTACATATGTTCAAAAAAGAGCATCTTTTTATTACAATAATAAATAAAAACATATTAAATAACTCAATCAATCTTTTTCGGACAAATTCTAACATTTTAGTAGAAATATTATTAAATTGCGATATCAGAGGATTCATCCCCCAGGAGTCGAACCTGAGAACTAACACGCTATCCGGGCAGTCAGCTCACACCCTCGAGACAAAAACCTCTCTCTGAATCGCAATATATAGTATGATATAAGCACAGAAATTTTTTTGTGAGGACTTGTATGAAAAACTTTTTTCATTTTAAGCTAAATTTTTTAATTTCCGTTCTAGAAGAATGGAGTAAAAAATTTCTGTGCTTATATCATATATTGCGATTCAGAGAGAGTTTTTGTCTCGAGGGTGTGAGCTGACTGCCCGGATAGCGTGTTAGTTCTCAGGTTCGACTCCTGGGGGATGAATCCCCTCTGATATTGCAATTTAATAATATTTCTACTAAAATCTTAGAATTTGTCCGAAAAAGATTGATTGAATTCTTTCTCTTTTAAAATACATCTTGGTTAATCTGAATCTGAGCTGATTGTTTGAAAAAACTACCAACTATTTTCAAAAAAAGATGCTCAAAACTTTAATTATATATTCAATAACCATGGAAAAAATAGTTTGAATATCGCACAACAAAATTACATTTATTATTGGATTACATCATACTAAATATAAAATTAAATTAAAGTGGAAATTTTCTCGCTTTAAGTTTAGCGAATTTATCAATAATATAGTCATATTCTAAAGTCTGAACTACATCGTTGTCTATAATCATTATTGATAAATTAGCTAAATGTGTCTGTATTAGTGAGTTTCATAAAAGTAATTTTTAACACGTTTCAAAACCGAAAATGAACGTTCACCACTGGCGTTGCAAATAGGTATTGTCAGAAAAAATTTTAAAATTGTTTCTACATTCGGGAATGTTGATTGTAATCCCTCAATTAATAATTTATACATGTCAACAGGATTAGTGACGTTTTCTCCTATGTATGAATGAAATGAAATGAATTTCATCTTTGAAATAGCGAATGTCAATATCTTCCATTTTGCGATGTTCTTGCTACACATTCATTAAACGTCCATATCGGTCATTTTAAAATTGAAAATCTTTTAGTAGCTCACTGTAAATGACGCTTCTTCTAGATATTTCTGAAATGAGTACGTCACAAATAACATTATGCATGTTTACTACGAAATTTTGTTTTGAAGTAAAATGTATGTCATTGTTAGTTGTTTCGCCAAAATTGCAATTTTCTTCTTTCAATTCTGGTCTGATTGTAGTTTTGATCTGACACTGACCAGTGCGCAATCAAATTTAAATTATGCGGTAGAACTTACAACTATCACATGTTTTGAGAAAACAGAATTACAGAATACGAAAAAATTAAAAGTATACTTTATTTTTGAGGATCCTAGATTCTGAGGCCCCAAGCGACCGCTTCTTCCGCCTGTGCAGTGATCCGCCATTGCCTCTGATAGAGGAATCTCTTCGTGCAATCTACTAGCTAAGAAACTATAAGGATCCAAAAACAAGTCCGGGCAAGTTTTCTTCGAATAAAAATTATTCTTCAATTTAGTTATTCTAGAAATACCCGCAATTGGATCAAAACGAGTGTCCTTATAAAATAACAAAAAGAAATAAATGATAATAAATTTCGATTTGATAAAATATGTTCTAATTGATATACAACTTATTCTGAATTTTTTACTCGTTACACCCAGAGAAAAATAAACTGCTACGGATCGTTGCTAAACTTCATCCAAATTTATTCGAAATATTAATATGTTATTCCTTTATTATTAATCAGATATCACTTGCAATTTGCAGTTCATGTTGACTTTAATTCAAAAATAATGATCGATTCTCATTTAACAGTCGAGATAATAATCATTCTACATTCGATTTTTGACATTTCGGTTATTATTGGTAACCATTGGTGAAGACATGGAGGAATCGACTTAAAATGAAAAATAGCGATCGATTCTCATCTAATACTTGAGGAAAAACAATTCTACATTAGATTTTGACCCTTCGATTATTATTGGTAACCATTGCTGAAGACATGGAGGAATCGACTTAAAATCAAAAATAAAAATCGATTCTTATCTAATACTAGAGGAATAACTTTATTGCATTCCATTTTTGATGTTTTGATTATTAATGACAACCTCTACTGAAAACGAGGAAGAATCGACATAAAATCAAAAAGACTAAATTCTTTTTTGGTAAACAACTCAGGCTTGGTAACGGATAAGAAAACAACGCAGTTGCTATGGTTACTTATAAAATTTCCTCCCAAATGTTTAGCATTTCACAGAGAGAAGCCTATCCATTCTTACTTAAGCAAGGTTAAATGAGCTATATTAAAACGATCAAATGAATAAATTTTAAAGAATTTAAAATAGAAAAATTAAAAAAAGCACTATCTTACTTTAGAATAAAGTACTTTAAAATATAATTTTACTAAAAACTTTATTTAACCTTTTTTGTGGTCCCCAAGGTACTTAATTAGGATATTAAATTTCATCAAAATTAAGTTAAGTCATTTTCAAGATATTTAGAAAAACTAAAAAGTACCTGAAATAAAGTACTAATGTTTGTAGGCCGATATGTACCAAAAACTATTCATCGCTTCATTTTGTTAAAAGAATGGTAGGATTTCAATTTCATTTCAATCGGTGCAACGGTGTGGAGAAAAATCGTGGACGGGAAAAAAAACGATAACATCCATCCATCCATCAGCACGTAGTAAATGAAAAAAATCGCACTTTTGGCCTCTCGACGAGACCCCATGTAATTTTTGGCAAAACCGTCGCATTGGATAAAGTAAAAATATTGAATATATTTTTTTTGAGACTTAGGACATTTCAGAACTATTTATAATAAAATTTTAAATTAAAATTTTAATAAAAAAATTGTTAATAATAAGGTTAATTTAGAATAAAAAATCTTTGTTTTGATAATATTAATAAAAAGAATATTGAGATAAATTTTTTTCATTATAAAAACATTTATTTAACACAAAAACGTTGAAGTTGGAATTCTACACTAGTGCTTTTGTCATATTATGTTGGCAGCTAATAACTTCTTATTTTTACATTTATGAATAACTATGTAATTAACTAGACTGTCAAATATATTGAAAAATGTATCATTCGATTTATGAAAGTTGAATTATTGATCTGTATAAATTTGTTGAAAATTGTATAATTTGTATAAAAGTTATAGCCCTTTTAAAAAGCTCGGTCCATTTACTTCCATGTTGAAAGGACATTTTTCAATAATTTATTTCTTGTTAATGGGACAGACTATCAACTTCAAATTTGGCGAATAAATATTTAATACATCAATGATTCGATGATAAAAATTTGAGAATTTTCTTATAAAAATGATAAACAGTCCCGAACCTCCTTAATAAACGATCCGTTGCAGTTTATTTCTATTGTTGTAAAAGAAATTTCCAAAAACTATAACCAACCCCTAATAATTTTTTGCTTCTCTCTTGATCTGTGATATGATCTTGGGCGTAGTTAGGAGAGGGGCAAGGGGGCAGTGCCCCCTACAAATCTCATCCCCCCCCTAGAAAAATTGAAACTCCATTATTACAAGGCATCACTTATGTATTTCTCATTAAACTATTTCGTTACTTCCAAAATTTGTCAATTCCACTAAAAACCTAGTTGATCTCTAATCGGATTACCGAAATTGAAACCTTATGGTGGCTAATCAGCTGGCCGGCTGCCCCCCCCCCCCCCTAGGAAAACTCCGTAACTACTCCACTGGATATGATTATATTATAGACGATTTCGGTTCCCTTGCAATAGTTAAGGTAGTTGTTTCGCGACAATACTAGCAAAAAGTTAATGCTGGAGTATATAGAACAGACATTAAGGATTCATAATTCATAAGCATAAAACTTTTTGCTGTTTATGTACCAATTCTAGTCAATCCCGTGCTCGCTTGCCAAATCTGGGAACACTGTCCGAGCTTGTATAAATTTTATCATAGAGATTTCAGATAAAGTACATTATAAAGGAAGATTTATTAAACAAAAAGTTCTTAATAATCGAGTGAAAGCTGTTGCGACAATGCCTGAAGAAGTACTAAAGTTTACCCACATTTTAGGTTAAATAAATGCGTTGTTGCCACCTTGTTTTTAGTGTAAATTTTTCATTATACATTTTTCATTATTTATCTCAGAAACTGTGTTGTAACTATGAATTAAAATTTTCTTAAAAAACTTATTAGTTATTGTTTAATGTTGGTTTAGTTTTTTATATCAATGGTAAGAAGAGTTTCTTAATTATAATTAAATATTTATGTAAACTTTCCGATATCACGTATAGTGTGAAATGTATGAGTCTGAAAAACTCTATCTTTGGAATTTAATATCTCCGGAACTATATTGTTCATAAATTTCGTTTTGCCACCAATCGATGAAAAAGTATTTAAATAATAATTGTCTAAATTTCAAAAAATCCTAAGAAAACCCATGGTGAAACAACTACCTTATACGACCACTAAGGGCCGGTTGCATGTCGCAAAGTAAATGCTTTTTACCACTAACAAAAGGGACTGTGTGGAACTTTCAGTGCCTGTCATCTGATTGGCCATCTTAGTCCCTACATTTACCATCTACCGTTTGTTAGTGGTAAAAAGCATTTACTTTGCGACATGCAACCGGCCCTAAGTAACAAGGAAATAGATCAGTGATATACTCGTATTTGATTAAACTTTTATTATGTTGTGGTTTTTTTAATATTTCACTGGGATAAAGATAAAAACGATCTTTAACAATTAATAATACCACATTGACTTTTGATTCCAGAGAAATGGACGGGGCTGTCCTAAAAATTTATTGTATGTATTTTTTTAATGACCTTACAAAGTTTTCATTGAGGTCACTAGGTAACTGGGGAGCTCGAACTGTGGTAATCCGTTGAAAACCTTCAATATTTAATTAGTAAAACACCCAGACACATAAACTTGTTGAATGGATTTTGTGTTTTATGACCAGGACCATTGAGTAACAAGAGACCAAGAAGTTCCAGCAGCAAACGAGTATTTATGAAAGACCAGGTAGAAGGCGAAACTGAAAGAGACGGACAGACCTATTAAAGAAGAAAGACCTGGAGTCTGCAGGGGATGATTTACGTCCCTTGCCACTGGGCAACGCGACCAAGTTTACGGCCGTCGCGTCTTCTCATTCAGCATCCATCCATCTCACCCACACAATTTGAAACTTGATGGTTTCTCTCGGTTGACCTTTTTTTCTTCTTTTTGAAAAATAAAATAAAATCTGAATATATTTACATTAGAACCTTGCTAATCCGAACTGATTGGGCCAGGTCATGATCAGATTATCAAATGTTCGGAATATCCGAATTCATTATATACTTTAATACCTACCTATAGAAATGATGAAGTTAATATTATTTTTTTATTCAAGTAAAATGTGTTTTGATTTCTTAAAAAATCTTATCACTAATTTTTTATTTTTAACCGACTTCAATAAAAGGAGGAGGTTCTCTATTCGACTGACCGATTTTGAAATTTTTTTTTCCATTGGGTTCGGTCTACGTTCCGATTGGTCTCATTTTTTTCATAGGTATTAGACCTTTTTTGTTAGGTTTGCTCATGCCTAACTTCTTTGTTTATGAACCGTTTCGATGATTCTTTTTTATTGGAAAGGGGGTATCTTAGGGATGGTGCCATATTAATTTGGTCAAGTTCTGATGATATGATCACTATTAATAACATCACTAAAAAGAGAAAAATAAAAATAATTTATAAGAAAAAAATAAAACCGACTTCAAAAAAATTAAATGCAACAAATAAAATACACTAAAAGGTATAAAATAATTATTAACTTATTTAATTACAACTAAACTACAAAATATTAACATGAAATTACTTTTTTAAGTCGGTGCCAAACATATACCTTTTATGAATCGCATTGGCACCGAGTACAAAAAGTAATTTCATGTTAATATTTCGTAGTTTAGTTGTAACTAAATAAGTTAATAATTATTTTATACCTTTTAGTGTATTTTATTTGTTGCATTTAATTTTTTTGAAGTCGGTTTTATTTTTTCTTAAAAATTATTGTAGAAAACTTCTCAGTACATTCACCAATTCCATATATACCTGTCGATACTCGTGCTATTGTTTCCAACTCTCTATCATTGCCTTTATTAACACTGTATTACATTATGCAAGTATGGCTGTAAGTTTCGAATACTTTTCAGTCTAAATGTATAGTTACCTTATCATCGAGGGGTGAAGCGCGATTGGAATTAGGTGTACACCGTCTTTGGAATTATTTGGAATTACTTTGGAATTCATTAGATAATCTATTGTCATCAATTGTCTTCTACTTGGAAATGAAAGTGGAAGTGGAAGTAGGTGTACACGATTTTAGGTCCCGGTTCACCCCTCGCTTGTCATCAACCCTACTCCAATCTAGAACCAAAAATTTGACAAATTTTACAGAACAACTAAAATAATATATTTATCGAGTTTATATTATTTGTATGTATTTATAATAATTTTGACTATAAAAAAAGTCGTGTATTAAAAAGTTTACCCAAATTTTAAAACTTTAAACATAACTCATTTGAAAACTTGACAGTTCATGCATGGTATTTGTATCAAGGACTTTTTACTTAATCCACATCATTAAAATAATGCTTTAGATTTTCTTAAATTGAAAGTTTTTGCCGAGAGTAGCAGAATTTTTATATATTGAAGGAGACAATAAAAGAGTGTGTCTTCTGCTGGAATTATACATTTTATTTATTTATTTATTATATTTATTATATATATTATTATATTTATTATAAATTTATATAAATTTATTTATAAATAAATAAAATTTATAATTCCAGCAGAAGCACTCCTTCAATTAGATTTTCTTGTTGGAAATTTGTTGAACACTGGTCAGGTTGATAAGTGAAGTATTTTTTTGGGTTGGACTATCCATGGTGAATTTAGAAAATTATTTAGATTTTCTAGTTTTTTTTTGTTTGTTTATTAATGCTTCATATGTGAAGTGGTTAAAGATTCAATTTATGTCAATTTAACTCATCGATTTGTTAAAATCGATGTTGGCCTAATGAGGGTCAAATCATTAAGAATTAGAAAATTGTTAATAATTTCGAATACTTAAGGGTTATCCAACTCGAAAAGTAATCTTTCAGATTATTTTACTTTACCGTATTGATATTTTAGTATAAATCCTGGGGTCGTCAGCAGAGGGGCATTCAGGTTCTCGGGCCTTCCTGGGATCGAGTGAAAAATGTAAATATATGCTTTTGTGTATTGATACAATACTTTATTCTCTAATCTACATGTAAAAAATGTCTATCAAAACTAAGTAGGAAATTAAATAAAAAATTATTATTATTTAATTACCTATTTGACTAGAAACTTGATTTGCACTTGAAAATTTTCTACGGATGTTCATGAATACATAATGACTTTATTCGTAAATGACGACTAAGGTACCGTTATACGGAATTCACTGATTTTTTTCATTTTCTAATCTTGCTTAAAAGTGTTTGAAACCTGGAGAAAAAATTATTTTCAACTATTGTTTTTTGTCTCTGTCGAACCCGACACCCAACAATAAAAAAAAATCATCGAAAGTTCGTTCTAGTACTATTTCCAATACTAAAGATTTTTATAACTTTCGGTTAAATATTCCCCCCCCCCCCAAAAAAAAAAAAAAAATAATCTCGAATTCTCTATGAAAGCTACAGAATAGTATTGTAACTAATGAGCTAAAATTTGGCACACATATTTGTTTAATGAACTGAACGTGTGTCAAGTTTCTTTAACCATTCGTTAAGGAAAATGATAAATTATCAAGTATGAAATATTTCCACTTTTTCACCAAATTTTGATTACTAAATAATATTATTTTATTTTTCATTAGCTTTGATTTATTTTCTCATCCAAATTATTTCTGTCTTTTTTACCTTCTACTTTCTTTTATTTTAATAAGTGAAAGTATGAAAATTAATTATATTTTTAAGGACTGGTGTTATATGAATCAAGAAGACTTTGATCTTTATGAATTTGCTTTTCTTTTTAACAAACTGCTTGTTTTTCTAAAGTAGATTACCCCCTTCTGCAATTATTTACAAACCGTGTATAATTTGTAAACAGCCTTGATAATCCTCGCCATCTGTTCAAAGGCCAACTCGCCGTTGCATGAGTTGTTTGGCTGAGGCCAATTCAAATATCGCCTCGTTTTCATTATTAATAACGAGCAACGTAAAGCCCTAATTGAGAACAAAGGTGTTAGCGCAGCGGGTGTTTTAAGGGTTGTTTCTCTCCCCGGCAATTTGCATAACGTCGAGATTGACAATCCGCTCGATTCACTCCTTTCTTGAATACAAGTCGCATCTATCGCCTTTCAAGAAATCATACGTGGAGAAAAAAATTAAAATACAAAAACCATTTTCTACCCCCTAGCTATCCCTTTAAATACTCCCCACAGGCATATTTATAAATATTCAGGTTATCGAAGGGGTGGAACTCAAATTACACTCGTGACGAATGGACGCCCGCAGATTGATTGTACATGGGACATAAAAGGTGAATTAAGTTCCCTTTATGTTCAGCCCTTATAAAGGGTGGAAATTAATGACGGAGAAAGACATTTATTTAAATAATTTATTAAGTCTTTATTAATACGCGTGGAATACAAAAATATTCATATTCTATTTGATAGGCGGTACTTTAGATACAAATTAAATTAAATATATTTTGTTTCGTCTGATTTGTACTTTGTGGTGATTATCCTGACGTTTCAATAATAAATACTTGTCATTTCAATTTCATTATCTGGTTCTTTATGATATCACTCATCTAGCTAACTAGAAACATTTTAGTATAATTTAATCAGTACGAACGCTCATTCTGGTGCCAAAAAATTGGTATTTTCAAAACTAAGACTAGATTAATATTAAAACTTGAATTTTTATTGAAATCACACATAATTAATTGTAATTATTTATTAAACAAGAACAAATAGAGTGAAACCCTCAAATCCGAACTAATTGGGGCTGTAGCCTGTTCGGATTTGAATTTGTTCGGATTAGCAGAAAACAGCTTCGACAATTGAAGATAACTGATATCAAGTGAAAGATTAAGTAGTTAATCCTGGATGACTTAAATATGTAGACACATTTACACTTTGTTAGGTATGCTAACTGTACTTATTTATTAATTTTTCAACTAATTATTTAAAATAAGGTTATAATATAGAATATATACATAATTGTTTTATGACTAAATAAATAAGTTTCTCTTTTTTGCGTTCGAATTTCCCGAGATTTCGGATTTCCGGGGTTCAGATTTGAGGGGTTTCACTGTAATACAATACAACTATGAAGTTTCGATCGACTTATTCTGCTATTTTTCTCAAGTATGAGCACCCACTATTACAGGTTTAAATAATTACTAAATATTAGGTAAATTTGCAAGGTATGTTTCACATAAAATTTTACTTAATTTTTATTATTTAAAAATCTTTCACTTTGAACCAACACCTAATCTCCTTATAAGTTATTAAATAATTACAATTAATTATGTGTGATTTCACTAAAAATTCAAATTTTAATCAAATTAATCACAAAAATAAAAGCTTCAACAATCAACAGCTTCATGACTAAATGAATATTGATTCCAGTTGAAAAATGCAGAGAAATCAAATCGTATGTAATAATAAGTCATCGCAAAGATAAAACTTAAATTAATTAACTAAAATTTGTCCGCCATGCTTGTATTAATAAACTACCCCTCTATTAATTTTAAACTATTAGCATGAGGCAGTTCGCTGATAAAAATTTGCCAAATCTCAAATCAACGGTGGTAGCCACTTAACTGAAATATTACACACGAGTATGTATTAAAAATCTTGATATTTTTACAAAGAGAAACAAAGAGGTTGTCCTCTGCTTGGTGCTCTTAGTGAATAAACAACTCTGCTACTCTCGGCAAAACAAAAACTTTTCAATTGATCTTTTTACTTAGTTTCAGGTTTCTAGATCAAAAATAAATTGCTTACTCTACTTTTTGTAACTATTTTTCATTTCTTCTGTTTGTTGTAAGTGGGGGTTTAAGTAAAATTTATCCCTACAAACAATTCAAATATTAGACCCTTTTTCAGATCTGAAAATAATGTACGATTTTACTTCAGGAGTTTACGAATCCAGAGACGGCGGAACCGTGGGGTCAGGGGTCTCAGTTAACCCCCCTGGGAATTTGTCTACGGGGTCAAGGGGGTCCGCAGACCTCCTAAAGAAAGAAATTGGCAAATTGTTGGTTGTAAAATTAATGTTATACTATTATCTGTTTGCGTTAACAAAACCTAAAAACCTTCCGTCGTAACATTAGCTTAATAACGTTTTCCCTAGTTACATAAAGTTTATTACTCATATTTGCTAAGTATAATACAAGTTTATTGCTAATTAATTTCTGTTTCATTTTATTACCTTTTAAACCTAAACTCAAGCATTATAACTAAAAACAAAAATTTGAACTATTTTTTATTTCAGTTTTCAATAAAAACCACAGCTACAAATTGCTTAAAATGGGTTAAATTTTACCAATTTGCTTCAAAATTTTCTTGGGAAGGCCCTCAGACCTCCCGTTTACATCACTTTCCAAGTTTTGACCCCCTGGTCTAAGATCGTTCCGCCGTGCTTGTACGAAAGTATGTGTCAAAAAATCAGCTATCAAAATATGAAGGGGAAGAACAACAAATTTAATTTTTCATCCTCCTCCTCCTGATTTCGGTAGTATATTTTAGCACAAAAAGTCCCATAAAACCGTAAGGTATAATTGTGAAAATTTTGGATCAGATCAAATGTCAAATATGTAAAATTCCTCAATATTGCAATTTTTAGGAAATTGTTGTACCTGTCGCATAGAAACGACCTTAACACAAATTCACTGATTCATTCACTAATTCATTTACAGATTCATTCACTGATTCATTAATAACAATAAATAATAACGAATATGATATCTCAAGCACTTTGGATGTTTGGAAGATAAAAGTTACGGAGCCTTAAGTATGTGAGTCCGTATTACACTTGGCTAACTTATTTAATAAGATATACAGATGAAGGTATAATATATTGAAGTAGAGAAAACATTTTTCTTGTCATTTCTTTTTTTATGAATCCAATTTAAACTCTCAAAACATCATTTACTTTAATATACGATTACTCTCTACTAGCTAAGAGCACTTCCACATACCTTCATAGACCAAATGATTGAATGGGTTAAAATATAAAATTACGTATTTTTATTTAAGCTGATCCGTCTCATCTTTTCATAATTTTCTCTCTTAATTTGTGGTTCATTAAATTTTATGAGGAGTTTAATTAATTTCCTAAAAAAAATATTACATTTCTTTAAGAACAAAATTGAGGTAATCAGATGAAAAAAAAACTGAGAGAAGTTTTAATTTCTTAAATAAAACCTCTTCAGAGCACTTGAGTTAGAAGAAGGGCCTCGAGGCAAAGCTTATATAGTATTAGATTGAGCTTTCTGTCTAAAGAGTACAGAGCAGCAGCAGAAGAAGCCCTACTTCTCATTTCCTATATACGACGAGTGTTAACGATATCAGTGAGAGCATTAACGAGGTCTAGAATTTTTTTATTTATTATTTTTTTTTAATACAAGGGGTGGGAGAGAGAGTTTTCGGTCTCCCTGTTTGAAAACTCGAGAGTGAATGCAAAAAACAAAAGCCGAAAGAAACCTCGGGGCTCGTTGGCGGTTATTAAAAAACCTTAATTGGAGTGTTATAGCGGAATGGTGAAGTAGCTTGGCTAGATGGGCTGATGAGGAGAGAGGAGTTGGCTGGGATTAGCTGAAGCTGAAGCCTTCAGGCTTCAACTGTAACGGCCGATCGGTCGGACACGTGACTGAACGTACGCCATACAGGGGCTGCATGTTGTAACGGCGGAAGGTGAGCAACCATCCAATTAAGTTGACCGAAGCTTTTATTCTTTGCGTTTTAGATTATTCATTCGGCAAATTATTCCTCCTCTGATACTTGAAATTAGAGGAAGGGATCTGATGGGAGCAGATCGTCTTGCTTCTCACTGTTCCAAGGGCAGAAAATTAAAATCAATAGGTTTAATAAACATCATTTGCATAAAATACGCAATTTTCTTGAACGTTACACCTAATTGTGGTCATATTATTGAAAAATCAAACTAATATATCTAAGGAAATCACGAGAGGTCACCATGAATTAGTTCCGAAATGGAATGGATAATTTGTAATTATTTGTTAAAAGAGTTGTTTTCACCCCCTCTAGAAGCAAATTGAGTGCCAAAATTAACCTTCCAGGCTAATTGGATGACCTGTGAGATGAAGTCCGAAATATGCATCGTGTTAATTGTTAAAAATGTTTCACTCAAAGATTTAATCTTCTTTTGTGATTTTTCGCGATTTTAAATTTAAGCACTGTTAGTTGGTCTAGAAGTATAGACTCTAGAAGATGTTTTCTAGACCCTTGGAGATCTTCTAGATATTTTAAAGACATCTTAAAGACAATAAGAGCTGAATAGGATATCTTCTAGAGCGGGTGTGCTATCTGGGGTTTTAAATAAAAATTGTTGAGTTCTTCGTATTTTGAGTTTCTTTCAAAAGAATATAGTAGTTCAAATTTAGGAGACTTGAAATTTCTAAGAAAATCACGAGACATCGTCATCTACTAGATCCGAGAAACAATGTATAATTTTTAATTATCGTATATGTCAGAAAGGTTGTGTTCTACCTCTCTTTGGCAATCTAACCCGAGTAACAAAATTAGCCTCCCGACCATTAATCTGTAAGGGGCGGAACACAACCCTTAGTGTATATTATTAATTCGGATCTTTCGTGATGCCCATAGAAATTTAAAATTTTCTACTATCGGCAATTTGAACTCTTATACACAACTAATAATTATATTAGTTATTTCGCAGATCCACATGACATTTAATTTTGACAAAGTTTATTATTTCAAAATATAGGGGTTCTAGGGAGGGGCTGCTCTCAGAGGAGGGGTTCGCAGGTGACCTTAGTAACTGACGATATGGCAAAAGATAAGAAGCTATTCAGGTGTGAATCCTATATCCTATCAATTTCATTTAGTAAAGTGTAATAAGTTACGTAAAATGACCTGTCTGGACTTGAATAGAAATATATTTATTAAAAATATCTGAGATTGTTGGAATTTTTAAGGCTGGCTTCAATCTAAGTATTTTACAAGTGTTGAGCTACTATAAGTCTCCGGCTTTGTACTTGTCTTCCTTTATTCATCTCTATTACAATTTTAGGGGGGACCTTACACCCAAAATTTCTTTACATCGCCCTATTTTTGTTGGTAGTTAATCTTCTGTCATCATTATCATTTACGCCCTTAAAGAAAATGTATTCTATTTATTATCTATCGATCTTTCAAGTCAATTTGCCAGATTTTATTGTGATTCTGTTCACTTGAACTGAATGAGATGCTGTTTAATAGGTTGCATGTGTTTTAGGCTAAATAGTAAAGATGACTTTAACAAAGTAATTGAGATGCGAAAGTTAAATAATATAATCAACATTCTTATGTTAATTCTATAATATATACATATTTAGAAAATTATTTCATTATATTTTGAAAAGGAAAAATGAGAGAGACACGGGTTCGAATCCCGTTGGGGGCTCTATTCATTTTTCCTTTTAAAAAAATAATAAAATAATTTTCTAAATATCGTCGCCTTAGAGAAACCTGGTAACTCACAACAAGGAATTTTACAGGGCAGAAAAAAACAAACAAAATTTTATATTGTTGTTATGGAAAAACTATTTTTCAAATTTTTTTTCTACAACTTACGATCGTAATTTTAAGTATCAGTTTACTTGGGCGATGCTGCATCTCTTTTTCTTTCGAACTCTATTAATATGTCATATATGATAAAAAATGGAGTTAGCAGGCTTACACTCTAAGGGCCGAGTTACATGTCGCAAAGTAAATGCTTTTTACCACTAACCAAGGAGTAGTTGGTAAAATGGAGGGCCTAGGATAGCCAATCAGATGACACGAACTTTCAGTGCCTGTCATCTGATTGGCCATTCCAGTCTCCTCCATTTACCAGCTACCCTTGGTTAGTGGTAAAAATCATGACTTGCAGACATACAACCGCCCTAAGTCGACTGATATGTAGAATTAACATAAGAAATTATTGATTATATTATTTAACTTTCGCGTCTCAATTTACTTTAAGAAAAAATTAAAATTAATGTTTAAAGTTAATTTGTATAAAAATTTCTTTAATACTCCGTTCTCTCAGCGAGCTTCGCTGCTCCATTAATTTGCGATTGTGTTAATCAGTCAATCTTGATTTATCATGAATAAATATTATATAAATTTAAAAAAAGAACAACCAGTTAGATTAAATATTTTAATGATATTATCTCATCAGAATGCACTACGTTTTGACACCTAAATAATTGATATTAATATTAAATTATTTTTAAATTGAAAGGTTTTTTTAGTCTCAAACTAATAAAAGACAATAATTTTATTTAATTATTATTTATTTCATTAATTCTAAACAGTTTCGGTCACCACTGTTTGACCATCTTCAGTAGTACTAAAATTTGAAAAATGAAACATTTCGTCAATTTTTTTTTAAACAATTACATAGGTAATACTTACAACAATTACAGAAGTTTGAATTCATACATACAATTTTGTTCAAGATCTAGAAATTGTCACTTTGTATACATAAATCATCCTTAACTTACGACTATTAACATAGATATTTCACACATTTATAACAATCATATATACCAATAGCTCATAAACAACATTTACCATTGACTAGAATCAATTTTCAACTGATGATCAATTGAAATATCATTTTTATTTTTATTTTTTCTTAATTATCTTATTACATAATCAATTCTCAATTAAATAAAACTATCATTACAAACAAATCTATTCTAGAAACTCATTAAGAGTTTTTAATTTTATATAAATAATTCTGTACAAAATTGTTTAATTTATTTCGAATTATCTTTTTTTCTTTGCTAGGCTTATTACTATATTTCAATTGACATTCAATTTCTGATATTAAGTTGATAATGTCTTTTTCAATGTTTTTATTTAAATTAACTGAGAATTTTGGAGCCAGTTTTAAAATTTATTTCCTATTTTCTGGAATCTCAAAATCTGATAAGTTGATCAAATAATCATCTTCCACGTTAATCTCTTCATTAATCTGGATTTAAATTAATATATTAAGTGAATATATATCACTTTTAAGATTTACCTGACCCCAATAGCCTCAACCAGCAGTGGTCTAGCCATATATATATATATCTTGTTTTAAAAATGTCGCTGTCAAAAGTAACTAACTCTCTTTGATATATATTCACTTAAAATATTAATTAGAAAAATATTTTAAAAATTCATTATTTCTTACACAGAAATATATAAATTCAGATATTATTATTACTATGTCTGACAAAAATTACCTGGATTTGATTTGCGAGTGAATCAAATGTAGGAAACTCATGATTAATCTGTATTGATTGGTCCAGCTTCTTGTTTATTTTGATTTTGGCATTGATATGATAGTATTTATTTTTCTGGTTCATTATAGCAATTTAAATTATATTAAAAACATTCTTTCTTGCGTGACATACTTATGAGAATATTTTTTTTAATTTCGCCGAGAAAATAAATAAATTAGTTTTTCTGTGAACAAAAAGATTTCTACGGGGATGGTGGGGGGGGGTTAATTGTCAAAAATTGAGTTGGAAATTAATAAAGAAAGAAGAGGCGGCTCTATCTCCGAAGAGAGAACTCTATTACGCAGCATCCCTAGTGCAGCCAACCGTTTGACAGGATCAGCCCAAGGGATGGGACCTTATCTCGCCAGCAGCAGACCTGAAGACTCGGTGAAGGCTTCGCCCCTCACTTAGGGCCCCTGCCTGATTCGCACTAAGAGCTCAGGTCTTTTCAAAAGAATTTGCCAACTTTTTTTTGCTATATCCCGCCTTGGGAACAGGGGTGCAAATCAAGACGTTCTTTTATCTAGCAAAAAAAGAAAAGAAGAAAATAAACATATTAAGGATAATTGTAACCATAATTATGAAAGTGGACTAAGTCAAAAAATTGAAAAATTAGTTTTTTCATATTTTATTTTATGGGCATAATTAAGGATAGCCCGAAATTAAATTAAAATTCTCAGATCACACCAATGAATATAATCCTAATTATTAAGATTGAAGTAATTTTTGGAGACGGACTTATTAATGAATTAAAGTGGATTTTGATGAGGCAATCCAAAACTTAAAAAAGAGAGATCATTTTAACTATCTTTTTTATTCATAACCGACGTTTCGGAGGTTTATTCCCTCCTTCTTCAGGGTTTTGAAAGGTTAGTGAAGGAAATCCAAACCTGATCCAAATTCAGACGAGTTTGAGTCAAA
Source organism: Forficula auricularia (assembly GCA_024734495.1). Classification (NCBI taxonomy): domain Eukaryota; kingdom Metazoa; phylum Arthropoda; class Insecta; order Dermaptera; family Forficulidae; genus Forficula; species Forficula auricularia. The sequence goes on from JALMQS010000099.1 coordinate 66,244,259, forward strand.
TAAAAATTGTTCAAGCTGAGGAACTATTAAAATAAGTCGTAATAATTTAAAAAAGCAATAAATAAAGATGATTCAGAAATTTTTGGAATAATCCATTCCTAATAGCTCTCAATATATAAGATCGGAAATAACTAAGAGAGATATAGACAAGTCATAGCTTGCTTATAGCAATAGAATTATGAGGATTTTCTTATAGGATAGGCTGATTCATTGTGGAAGATGGTCGATTTCCGACTCAGGGTGTGTGGAGTTTAAGTCAGAAGATTTAATTTCTGATTCCTACCGTCACTTACACAAAGCAGTATTCGTTAAGGGTGAATTTAACAAATCTAATGTTAAATTTGAAAAATAACAAAAATGATACCGTATTCAAGATAGCGGAGAAATTTAATATGCAAGTTTCTATCGAAAAAACAAAATCCCTTGTCGTCTCAAAATAACCAATTCGCTGCAAAATTGAATTCAAAAATAGGATGGTTGAACAGGTAATGACATTCAAATATCTTGGATGCAAAGTCACTAGTGATCACAACCTGTATAATGAGGTAAAGGACCAAACTATTAGAGGCTCCAGGATATCAGGATGCCTTAAAGACATTGTCTGGAGAAAACAAATTTATGAGCACGGAGGCAAAGGTAAAGATCTATAAAGCAGCTGTAAGACCTATCATCAATTACGCTGTTGAGACCCGAGCCGACACAACAAGAACAGAGCAGCTCTTAAGAGCAACGGAGATGAAGACGCTAAGGTCATATACAGACAAAATAAGGAGCAAGGATATCAGAGAAGAGTGTGAGATCCAAGATATCGTCAAATGGACAAAAGATCGCGGTCTGTACGGGAACAAACATGTTGATAGAGCCAACGCGGAAGGACTAATCAAAATAGCCCAGGATGAAAGACCAGCATCCAAGAGACCTAGAGGCAGACCGCCCAAGAGGTGGAAAGAAAACTGGGAGTCCTCTTCCACTGAGGGCCGGTTGTATGTCGCAAGGTACTGAAAGTGCCTGTCGTCTGATTGGCCATCCCGGTCCCTCCATTTACCATCTACCCTTTGTTAGTTGTAAAAAGCATTTACATTGCGACATACAACCGGCCCTGAGACGTGAGGCGTGTGTAGAAGAACAGGCGATAAGCCTATAATAAAGAAGAAGAAGAAGATACCGTATTCGATGAAATTTGCAAAAAAAGCGTACTTTTTTGGACAGCATCGCCTGGTTGAAAAGTCACCACCCCCACTGTTAGATAGATGTCGATTAAAATAAAAGTAGAATAGACTTTAATCTATTAGACGTAAATGATTGGTTCTTAATTAGAAAATTCATGAGAACTTTTCTAAGAATTCGTGACGAAATTATTTTTTGTTGGTGTTTTCCCATTGGAGGGTCAAAACTATTGAATCCCGATATTCTCTTGGAAAGTTGTTTTCCCTGCAAGTGATTAAGTAATTAAAGAAGATGAGGTACCCAGGGTGGGGGGGGGCAGGCGAAAAGACATTAAGACTTAATTTCGTCTCGCTCGATTAAACTTTTAAAACAACTTCCAATTTGCTGCTGCTCGGAAAACAAAATATGTTCCATGAAAACAGAGGATGTTTGCTCCGTATAATGATTTTTCTCACAAAAAAAATAAATAAAAAATAAAAAGATGGTATTTTTATTTTTAATGAAATTTCGCAAACATATTTTGCATAATCTGTAATGGATCTTAGTCCATTGGGTAATAGTATTTTAAAGTACCTACCTACTAAATATATTTTTATAATTGAGTTTATTTTTTTCAAAATTTCTAAAAAGTAGGTTTAAATTTAAAGATTTTAATAAGAAAAAAAATAAATAGGTGAAACAGAGCTTCAGATTCTAGAGAAAAGTTTCTTATAATAAAACAGCACGTTTTTATATAAATGCTATTTCTATTCTACCCATATAATACTAGAATCAGCTTTGACTTAGAGAAATAGTGCACTTTCCAGGGTCTTTATTAAAATAAAAAACTTATTTTTAACAAAATCAAAAGAATGGTCAAACAAGGTCGAATTTTTGAAATTTTATAAGTGATTTTTTAATTTTTTTTATTTTACAATATTTAATAGAAATTACTTCCTTTAGCGCTCTCATCAATTTTACCCTTTACTAAACTATGTACTTTGTTTTCGAAATTTCTCAAAAATAACATTAATAATTTTGATAAAAAAATACGCTAAAAACTATTTTTTTCGTTATTTTGCAATAAAAACATTTTCTAAAGAATTTTTTTTATCCACTCCGATTATTATTTTATTTTATATTTGTTTGTTTTTTTGATTTGTTTTGAGAAATTTCGAAATATAAAATTATAATAGAATATTTATTTTTTCCCAAAATTTCTTAAAAATAATTCAAGCGTTTTTTAAACATATTTTGATAAAATATAAAACTAGAAGTTCCATTAAAAGCATATTATGTTAAACACGTTACAGTGGAACTGTTTGTGACATTAGTAGTATAAAATAAATAATTTAAAAAATCAACTCATCACTTCTTATTTGAATTAAATTAATTTTATAGTTTATCATTTAGAATGAAAAATTGCTAATATACATATCATATTTATATTTTTCAGTGGCTGTTATAATGTACGAGAACTGTAAAATATATTTTTACGAAAACAAAGTCCAAATTACTTCAAATAAAACCCTCCGTTTCTATTTGTTGTGTAATGGAAATAAAAAATGAGAAAGAAAAAACAAAATAGAAAAAAGAACGCAACCACCCGCACTAGGGGTAGTGGTTCTAAGGGGTTGGGGTAATCATTAATATTTGTTACGCTCCGAATCTGTTCCGCCTCCCTTTTGGGCCGCCTCGTGAATGATAACTGAAAGTTGTCTCTCATTTGAGGTCCTTTCATGTTGCGGGCAATCGACGAAAATGATCATTTGTGCAGCAGCAGCAATCTCTTTAAGTAGCTTAGAGAAAAAATAAATAAATAAATAAATAAAAAAAATCACTACCATCACGTTGGCAGAAATCTCCCCCACCCTCCCCCCTCTCCCCCACCTTGTTCTTTCTCTTTTCATCCCTTTTTCTTTTTTTCTTTTTTTTTCATCCTCTTCCTAGTTTCTCATTTTCGCTCGCTCCAGCTTTTAATTTCGCTTTGACGAATTTCTTGATGGAGGATTTCATCTTCAAGCGGCTCTCTCCATCGTTCTCGATGATTTAAAATAGAGATGTCCATCTTTATTGTTATATATACCTACTATTCTTCGCAAAAATTTCTCAACACCTTTAGCGATACTCAACCATTTCAACTTCAAGGAAGGGATGAGAGGTGCCGTTCTTGTGCAACTTGGGCCCATGCTGACTCTACTAACGCTGAAAATGCGTTAGTGTATACTTGGTCATTTTAAATTAATGTTAAAATGTTAAAATTAATGTTAAAATGTTAAAATTAATGTTAAAATGTTAAAATTAAATTTATTTCAAAATATTACTTCTTGGTCGATTTTGCCCTCCACTATGATCGATATTACCCCACCGGCCGAAATAACCCCATATTTTACCCTCTAAAAAATACCTTATAAAAAATATTTGATTGCTTGCAAATCCAATAGAAAAAATTCATAATAGATAAAATAACTAAGCAATTTGACCCTTTTGAGCATCACATTACCAAGATTAAGCTAAGGCGCACTACTGAGTCGCGTCACGCAGGGGACGTAGCGCAGCGCAGGAAAAAAACACTCTGTCGCACAGTGTACGCGCACATTGAGAAGCAGTTTCGGGCAGCAGGTCGACGAAAACACTTAAGTAAAATGACAGCCTTACGAGAAACATTTTTTTTGTAAAATACGATAAAACATTAATGTAGATGCGGCGTCTCCGCTAGCCAGGTTGCTACACCCCCTGGACCCCACCCCCGCACCCACCATGCACCCCACTACGCACCCTTCCCACCCATTTCACGCCCAAATCCACCACGGGCTCCCTGCACCACACCCCTGCATTCCACCCCCGCACCCAGTTTTTGCATTTCTAGCCTTCTAATGCCCCACAGGATTATGTCTACAAAATTTGGTTGAGTTTGCTCCAAGGGCAAGAATATTCATTTTTTTACCCTCCCCCATTTTGGGTGGTTAGTTTTTGCATTTTTAAACTTTTGGGCGTCCACAGAATATGTATACACAATTTGGTTGAGTTTGCTCCAAGGGCAAGAATTTTCATTTTTTTGACCCTCTCCCCATTTTGGGTGGTTAGCTTTTGCTATTGTGTTTGTTATTTATGTGGTAGATCTTTATGCCCCTACCCTGTATAATGAAAAAATATATTTATTTTTTTTTTATAAATTTTATTAAACCAATTATTTTACATTAATTAATGTATACATTGTATTTTTGCTTCGATTCCGAGATCACTTCTCCACCATCGAGTGTCCTTATTCATCTTTAGTCCTTGTTTATAATAAGAGGAAAAATCTAATTAGATAAAAAAACCTCTTTTCCGATAATTATTTCAATTCCATTATTCCCCAATCAAGTCGATTGGTGTAAACCTCTCGTTGAGTCGAAAAAAAAATATTAAAATTTCCTAATTTTATATAATAATATTTGTTGTAAAGTATTTGTGGGTTTTAAAATAAAAAACTGCGCCTTGCGTGAAGCAGTTTCGTCTGCCACAAGTGGACGCAGTCGGCACGTGGGGCAGTACTGTGATGCGTCTCAACGCGTGCGCCTCTACTTGAAAACGCGGTTCTCAAAAAATGTCCTGCCTGCGCTGTAGAGCTGCGTCTCCAGTGTGCCCCGGCCTAGACTTGATATTTTAACAGCGCTTAAGTAGTAGATATTCCCCCACTTTACCCTAAATTATTTTATTATTTTTAAAAATAAATATGAAGAATTAACATAAGAAATTATTAATTACATTATTTAATTTTCGCGGCTCAATTATTTTAAGAAAAAATTAATTCTATAATGTTTAAAGTTAATTTCTTCTACCCAATAATATCTAAACTGCTGAAGAAGTCGGAATAAATCAACGAAAAGTTCAACAGCTTATTTTATTTAGATCCATATGAATTTTCAATTGAATTTATAACATGGGCCTTAATCATTCTATTTTAAAACCACTTTCGTACGAGAAATAAAGTATGTATGTTTAGTTGCCTACCTTTAAGGGGTTTCTTTCTGAAAATGTACAAACCTTTGATAAGAAATATAAATAAATAGTTTATCCAATTATGACAATTTCTAATAATATATTCGTAACGATGCTATAAATATAATCTATATAATTCCGGTGATAAATTAGTCATTTTCATATTGCCGAAAAATCAGAGGCGTTAGTTAATAACTCTTATGGGAGAATAGAGTTTGTTTCGCCCTTAATATTCAGCCAGTAGATGTCACGGATGTGACTGTGGGTCAGTGGCTAGAGTGTCGGGTCGCTGACTCGAAGATCGCTGGTTCGAGACCGAGTCTCGGCAGATAGATATTTGCAGTCGCCTCCTCTTGGAAAGTAATGGCAACCTACCAAGAGTATAATTGCCTAGTCAACCTCTCCAAATTAGCCGTTCGGAACCGGCGTTAAAAAATAGGTCCCGTATATCTGTGTAAAACAACTAAACACACTCAGCACAGGTATATGTGGAGAGGAGCCGACACCCGTTTCGGGTATTGCACTCGAAGAAGAAGAAGATCTCACGAAAGGTGAATTCTCTATTACATCACATGTAAATATTAATTTTATATATTTTAAGATGTCACGCCTATCATGATTTTCGTCAGTAGGTACTGTTAAGCTATTAACTATAGCTAATATAGAGGGTCGCAAATTCCACTATCTCAATTTAGACCTACCCAATCAATTCAAAAAGGAATGAGAAGGCTGTTAACATTTCAACGGCACATATGGTACCTGAAGAGGGTCACCCACTTGAGAAATAACCGCGCTACATCCTTATAAGGACTAACTACTAGAATACTAGCAGAAATTGAATATTTTCCGTTCTCTTTTTGTAATACAAATTCATATTTTCTACAGTATTAATCTGTCGCTATGTACAAGTACAAATAAAATAAATATATTTTATTTATTTATTTATGGCATTCGGTTGGCGGCCGTTTTTGGTCAGCTACAAATTGTAGCCTACAATATTAACATACCATGGTTACGAAAAATACTAAATACTTAAAATAATTTTAACATTAATCATATTTTGCAAAAAATAAAAAAATTTACTGCATTTTAATAAACATGGTGTCGATGTAAGATGAAACATAATTTATTCAACTAAATATTACCAACTAAATTCATTGAAAAAGCTATGTACAGATCGGAAAAACTTTTTTGACTTATCCTTATTGAATACTATAGTAAATGTGATTCATAGCTTCATTGTAATTATATTAAAAGCTGTGGAATTAAAATAAATAAAAAGATATAATTTGCATATTTAACCTATCCTGTGAAATATTGTTCAAATTCAACTATTGCGAGTAATATAGTATAATAGCTAAATTCATGGTAAAAACTATTAAAGTAATGAAAATTTAAAAATTTAAAAATATAAAAGTTCTAGGTAGGTTTCACAAAAATAAAAGATAAATAAATAAATAAATAAATAAGATGCCTATTACCACCCATATACCATATATTTCCGTGTACAAGCCCATCTTTCAGGAGTTCAAAGTGAAAAAGTTTCTCTTTGAACTCAATGAAGATGGGCTCCAAAATATAGAGTCATGCTAATAAGTATCTTGTCTTTTATTCTTGTGAAACCTACCAAGAACTTTTATATTTTAAATTTTTAAAATTTTCATTACTTTATTAAAATATGTTTCACCAAGAACCTACACCATTCTCCCTTAACAAAATAGTAAAAACCATTTACAGATCGGAAAAACTTTTCTGACCTATTCTTAATCAATACTATATTAAATGTGATTTACAGCTTCAGTGTAAGTAAATATTATATATTTATAATCCGTGGAATTAAAATAAATAACTAAATATATTTCGAAGTGTTGAAGTGATAACTTCGTTTGGCGCGCCTTGCACACTTTTTATTTTACTTGGCAGTAAATGCGATTCATCCGTCACGCGTAATGCGTCACGCGTCACGGTTGAGGTCTGCGTCAAGCCACAGATGGCGTTGTAGCATTAACTCTAAGCTCAAATTAATATCTTTAATTTGAATTTTGGCGCTCATGTACATTTTTATTTTCCTGGGCAGTAAATGAGATTGGCCCGTCACGAGTCACATCACGCGTCGTGTCACGCGTCACACCACGCGTCAGGGCTGGGCTGTGGTCTAGTACGAAGCAATTTGAACCGCGAAAGTCAAATAATGTAGTCAATAATTTCTTATGTTAATTCTACATTTAGAAAATTATTTTATTACTTATTGAAAAGGAAAAAATGAATTGACCACCCGACAGGAATCGAAACTGTGACTCTCTCCTATAGCCGAAGATTTGTCTAAAACTAAATATATGTTTAAAAAATTTGCATATTTAAACTCCCTTGTGGAATATTATTAATTTTTAATCATTGAGGATATGAATAATAACTTAAATTATTCCATTTTTAATTTTTCTTACTAGGGATGTTACTTAATTTCAGTGATTCTTTGTTAATAAATATAATATTTTCATTTGAATGATATTCATCTAAAAAAGCCAAAAAAGTATATCAATTTGGTTATCGCCCTTTGGTTTGGCCGGAAGTCTTCTTTCTCGCTCCCTCTCATTTGTTATCTTGACTTTTTCACCTCCAATTTGTTGTTTGCAATTACCTACATATTATTATTCCTTTTTCGAAAAGTTAATTTCTATAATTAGACGAGCTGGATGATAAACATCTTGATGTTGAAATTCCGTTCGTCTTCAGCCAAGGAGGGGGGATAAAAAAAAGAAAAAAATTCCTCACGTTCAAATTACTTGGCAATTTAACGCTCTCGATGCTAACAAAGAAAGCAGTCTATTGTTGAATCTCAGAATATCACCTGTCCCCCTCTACGGTTGCCTGGATTATTGATTGGAAAATTATCACTCGTGGAATTATTCTATTTTTCCTTTTAGGGAGTTTGTTTGCTGCGTACTTCGCTGCTTCAAATACTTGCAAGAAGGGAAGAAAGCGCGACGGGGGATGGAGACGGGGGTTGTTTTTTCTCGCAGGGGGTGACTCTGTCCCTTGGTCGTCAAGAAGCCAAATTCGGAAAAGGGTTGCAAGAAGAAGCCACCCTTTTCATAAACTTCCAAGTACAGGTTCTTTGTTCAAATACAAAAAATATTTTATTAATGATTAGGGTTAACCCGAAAACATCCTATTAAAAACCCAAAAGCTCTTCAACTTGGGAAGAACTTGCCATTAATCATGACAACTCGTAAAGAATATAAACTTGGAATGTAATTTAGCTGACGGGGAGAAAGACGTTTTTTATTATTATTAATTTATAATTTTTTACTTTTACTTATAAGCAAGTAAAGTATTGCAATATCATCTCCGTAAATGGACTTTTTAAAGTCTTCTAATTTCAATATTATAAACATACCGAGTAATTAAAAGAGAAAGAAATTAATTTTAAGGACAAATTCTAATATTTTAGTAGAAATATTATTAAATTGCGATATCAGAGGAGATTCATCCCCTCAGGAGTCGAACCTGACAAGTAACATGCTTTCTGGCAGTCAGCTCACACCTCGAGACAAAAACTTCTCTCTGAATCGCAATATATTACTTATATAGTATATATTGCGATTCATAAAGAGGTTTTTGTCTCGAGGGTGTGAGCTGACTGCCCGAAAAGCATGTTAGTTCTCAGGTTCAACTCCTGAGGGGATAAATCCCCTCTGATATCGCAATTTAATAATATTTCTACTAAAATCTTAGAATTTGTCCTAAAAATTAAATTCTTTCTCTTTTAATAAATTGGTTAATTTTAACCTGAGCTGATTTTTTGAAAAACATTCCAACTATTTTCATAAAAAGATGCTCAAATCTTTAGTTTTATATCGAGTATATTATGGAATAATCGAGTATATAAGGAATTTTCATTCAATAAATCATCATAATCATCTATTTCAAAGATTTTTATTATCTTTTGTTAGATTACTTTCAGGTGATTAGACAAAGTTTTACACTTTTTTTAAAAATACCTTCTAATCAATGCATACCCCTGAAGATGTTCTAATAGACGATTGAAAACTTAGAAATAAGCTATATTATGTATGTATTTATAAAAGTTCAATTTTCCGAGAAAAATTGATTTGATTAATCCCCATTATATTTCTTAAACATATGATTTAAAGTAATTAATCATTTTGGATTAATTTAAATCAAAAGTAAAGGTTGAAACTTAGAAATTCTATTTTAAATTATTTAGCAGTGAATTAAACTAATTAATTAAGTAGATAATTAAAGAAAATTCTGATCGTTCTATCAACTCTATTGAATTCACATTTGACACATAGTTACAAGAAAAAAATAGCATTTTTATAAATTAAATATGGAGAAAAACAATTTAATAAAATACATATATGGAATTGAAATAATTTTTTTTGCATTCTTGGCATTCGATACTATTAATTAATTTTTTCTCAATTATTTAGGCATCAGATTAAAGTCGGTTTGCAGCGAGTCGGGTTTGAATCCGCTCTATTAATTAGAAGGAATGTACTTTACCCACTCGACCAACCTGACCCCCCCCCATTGAATTAATTAATTAAATATCCAAAGAATATATTTAATTTTTTTAGTGTAATAAAAACTGCTATAATTATCACTAATTTGAATTTTCGTTCGGTTCTCAAGACTCAACAATTTAAATATTTAAAAACTTATTATATACTATAGCCTTGATAGCAGGGTGGCTGGATTATAATTACCCATAATAATAATTTAAGAACTAAATGTCGCAAAAAGTTCATTCTGGTGCCAAAATATGTATTTCTTGGAATTTGGTCTTTCCAGATGAAAAATCCAATAAAAATCCTATCGTTCTATGAACGGTTGTAGCTGCTGTGCTGAAATTTGGTTATAAGGAATGGATTAATAACCTGTACATATGTGCCAAGTCTTAGCTATATTTCGAAACGTTTTCAGACAACAATTGTTTCCAATCCTCAACATTTTCAGAGACAGTTTGATCTTGAAAATTTTTTTCCTTATTGTTTAATTTTCATAAAGATAAGATTAAATAAATATTATATGTAATATTCATTTACTATAAGTTAAGGATTCTTGGTCACTTGTTTCACATTAAAATGAAACTTAATGTGAAAACAAGTGACCAAGAATTAAAATGAAACTTAATGTGAAACAAGTGACCAAGAATCCTTAACTCATAGTAAATGAATATTACATATAATATTTATTTACTCTTATCTTTATTAAAGATGTTTCACCTTACACCAGCACCACAATCTCTACTAATGTTTAATTTTCATTTATTTATTTATTTTTAATTAAATTTTCCTATTAAATACCCTTGTTCATTTTTTATCAAATTGTATGGTAAATACATTATCTTTTAATTTAATTAACTTTTAATAATTTTACATAAATGTTAGTATCTCATTATGGCAATGTGTACTAAGTGAAATAAGTAATGTGGTGTACTTAAGCCAATTTTTTCCCCATATTTCGTAATTTAAATTGGTTTCAAATTATACAAAAAATAAATATTTTTTTCCCCGATTCATCAATATGTGAATTATTCTCATAATATATATTAATAAAACAATCCCATGTTTATTAATATTCCTATGAATAACGAATATGGAAATGAATACCAATAAAAAACATGATTTTGACTGAAATTATAATCAGTGATCGAAAATGTTTAACAATTCATTGCAAATTAAATTAAACCGTTGATGATAATAGCTTTTTGAAAAATGAAAAAGTGAAAAAAAAATGGTAAATATTACATCCAAAATTAAATTTTCATCTTTTTTTTAATATTTTATTTTCGACATTAGTTAACATATGTATTTAAAAGTATTAAAAAAGAACAGTAATTAAAATTCAATTCATTAATTGTACAAAAAAACATTTGTTTCATTTCGAATGTTTTTTGTTTAATTATTTAATCGTTTATATTATTATATATAACGACATATTGGGAAATATTTCAAATATTTGAAAAATAAATGCAATATTAAAAGGCGCCACTCTACTTTCCCTTACCTCAAAATTTTACCATACCAATTCTTCCCAGCATTAGAGATTACTAGGTAATCATTTCTCTCTTTTAATCAATTACTTTAGGCAGATATCTGCTGAGAATTCTATCTTACACAGGGTTGGTTTCCCATTGCCATTTTCTAAATATACCTACCTAATATTTAAAGATAATATCAAAACAAATATGTAAAGAATAAAATGAAGACGTGGTTGAATTAGTTTAAGTTAAAACAAGAAAAACAAAAAACAAAAAAAAACAGTTACCTTATTTATAAGCAATATGAATATATTTAAAAATTAACCATTTTATTGATGGTGGATCAGTTTTCTCGTTTAATGTATATGAAGATTTAATTGAATAGTCGACAATAGAAATTTGAATTGATATTTTCCTGGCGTCTTTCCTCTTATTGTAACATAAAAAGTATAATTTTCTCTAAAATTATTTAAAGGAACCGTTTTTAAGAAAATGATAAGAACATAAAAACGCCGGAAATAGAGTGGTAGTCTGGTAGTACTTCCGGTTGGAGTGCTAAAATGAAAATATTGCTGTATGATCTACAGGTAAACATAAATTTTAAATTTAAATTAAAGTCATAATTTGCACTAAAAAATGTTATTAAATTGAAAGTTTCGTTTTGCCGAGAGTATATAGGAGAATTTTTATAAATTGAAGGAGACAATAAAGAGTGTCTTCTAAAGTAAAGAAATTTTTTTTGCTTGTTTTGCTCCCTTAATAAAAGTGTAACTTCTGCTGGAATTATAAATTTTTAATTTATTTATAACGATGTTTGATTTATAAAAATAATCAATTTTGATATAGAAATTTGAGGCATTGGAGGACAGGACTCAGTTGTTATTGAGGAAATTTTAAAATTTATTTCCATGAGATTTATCGTTTTTAAGATAAATATCACTTTCATAGACAAACATATTTCGTATGCAGTAGGAATATTGCCTGAAAATGGCTTTATTCAGCGAACTCGAAACTGGAAATAATTCGAATTTACTTTTAATAATGGAATCACAATTCAATTCCCTTAATAAATTAATAGAACTAAAATGCAAAGTAGTTACTTTTGTTTGAGACGAGAGTATAATATTATACTGATTAAGATTTTTGTCACTAGATGGCGATTGCTGAAATTTTATACCTATCCTCTTCGTACTTTCTATATTATCATTAATGTTTTAATTGATTTCCCAATGGAAAAATTAAGCTGCTTATCCTAGGTACCGAGTCTGTATTAATGTTAATGATTATCTGACTAGTCCATGTGATTAATATTTAAAATTTGAGTAGAATTAAAGTAATATTGATATAATCCATTTTTCAATTTTTTTTAATAGCAATTTATTATGTAATTTTCTCAAAGTTCGCTTAAAACATTTAAATATACAAATTTAAATCAAAACAAGACTTTAGGTCCATACAAAACCTAAGAAATATTGTAAAAGCGATTATTAAAAACAAAAAAAAATCATAAGTAGGTAGATGTACCTCAAGTTGATCCGATTTCAATTAAAATTAGAGGAAAAAATGAAACTTTCTCAAGACTCGGTACGCTTTTGCGGTTTAAGTGAACAATACGAATCGCTCTATTCGTTGATTGTTTGTAACCAAATTAATATTTATCTAAAGTACCTACACTAAGATACTTTCATTAATTTATTATGATTTTTAAATTATAAGTTTGCAAAATTAGAAGAGGGACAAACACTGCTAGCGACTTGATATCGCAGGCAATCGAAGCATAAAATAATAAACATTACAAAAACGTGTTTAATAAAATATTTAAAGACCTGTTCAACGGTAAAATACTCGATGAGAAACGCGAAATATTTTTTTCATCAATACTTTAGAGGGGTAGTTAGGTATTTTTTTTTACATTTTCTATAAACGGGTTAAATATCAAAAAAACAATATTTTTTGAATAATTTTTCATTTTGCAAAAAATGATGAATGAAATAATTTTTTTCACGTTCTAGACATTTGTCATCTCAATAAGAAGAAAAAATAATATTTTTGCCTGAATTCACTATTAGGCCCCTTAGAGGTAGGCTTATGGAGTAGGCAATCTAATCAACTCTTAATCACAAATAAATTATCTAATTGAGTAAGTTCGATTTGAAATTCTTAGTAATACCTAATTTTTGTGGAAGAGTAAATTTTCTTCCACACACATACAAATACCCATCCTTATAGACACCCAGTAGTGTAGTGGCGGATTTAGTCGTGACTGGAAATTCTTGATGGATATAATATAATATAATGAATATATTTTTTCGGGCGGGTATCACTCAAAAATCACGCGTACTAGTCCCGTTACGACTGGCCCACCCGGTTACCCGCGAACCCAGTCTTCCGCTGCAAACACATAAGAATTTTTACTTTATCCAATGCGAAGCATGGGTAAAGTATTGTAATCGGTCTGGCGGCAAGCGCGACTTCAAAGGGTCCTCAGGTAAAGACTACGGAACCCATGGACTCAATTAAGGTCACAAATTGTAGTATTCAATTAGATTGAATTTTAGCACGTGACGGTTTTGCCAAAAATTACCTGGAATCTCGTCGAGAGGCCAAAAAGTGCCATTTTTACTTTATCCAATGCGAAGCATGGGAGAAAGTATTGGAATCGCTCTCGAGGCAAGCGCGACTTCAAAGGGTCCTCAGGTAAAGACTACGGAACCCATAGACTCAATTAAGGTCACAAATTGAAGTATTCAATGAGATTGAATTTTAGCACGTGACGGTTTTGCCAAAAATTACCTGGAATCTCGTCGAGAGGCCAAAAAGTGCCATTTTTTTGGAAGTGCGTGCCGATGGATGGATGGATGGATGTGTGTGTGTTATCGTCCACGATTTTTTCCACACGTCGCACTGATTGAAATGAAATTGAAAACCTACCATTAGTTTAACAAAATGAAGCGCTGATTAGTTTTTGGTACATATCGGTCCACAAACATTAGTACTTTATTTCAGTACTTTTTTTAGTTTTTTCTAAATATCTTGAAAATGACTTAACCAATTTTGATGAAATTTAATATCCTAATTAAGTACCTTGGGGACCACAAAAAAGGTTAAATAAAGTTTTTAGTAAAATTATATTTTAATGTACTTTACTCAAGAACATATTAATATTTCAAATGAATTTGGATAAAGTTTTGCAACGATCCGTTGCAGTTTATTTTGGAAGTGCGTGCAGATGGATGGATGTATGTTATCGTTTTTTTCGTCCACGATTTTTTCCACACCGTTGCACCAATTGAAATGAAAATGAAAACCTAACATTATTTTAACAAAATGAAGCGCTGATTAGTTTTTGGTACATATCGGCCCACAAACATTAATACTTTATTTTGGTACTTTTTTAGTTTTTTCTAAATATCTTGAAAATGACTTAACCAATTTTGATGAAATTTAATATTGTAATTGAGTCCCTTGAGGACCACAAAAATGCTCATATAAAATTTTTTGTAAAATTATATTTTAAAGTACTTTACCCTAGTCTACCATAGTTCATTGGATAAAGTTTAGCAACGATCCGTTGCAGTTTATTTAATAACATTTTCATTGGGCTCAGGAAACCTTGAATCGATTAGATCTGCCCAAATCTGATTCACGATAAAACTACTTCTTCTTACATACCTATTCTTCTGAGACATAATAAATTAGTACCAATTTACTCGGATGTAAAAATGTTACTTCAAGCTCTGTCTCATACTAGTTTCGACTTGTTCTTTCTTTTGTCATGTCTTCTTCATTACTATTCTGTCTGTATAAATTGTCTCTTATTCAATAACATTCCGCTTGGCATGTCGATCGGTGGCGTTAAGTTGTTTTCTAACTGTCTGCTAGCGGAATTCCACAAATGAGTAGGAATTATGCAGACGCACACCGCAAGTCCAATCAACGGCTGCGGTCGTAAAAGGCGGGAGACAAAAGGACAGCCGGACAGTCTACTCGACTTACCCACTGCAACACTGCATGCCAATTCTTATTTTCAATTAATCACTATAATGCCGACACTCGAATGGCTAATTGCGAGAATGAATGCCTAGCACGTTTCCCATAAAAACTACACGCGCTGATAGCCCGGGTGGGATTTTCGTTTCTCACATTCATTCAAGGTGCAATTTTTTTTTTATTTTATTTTTTTTATTTTTATTGTAGAAAATACTTTGAAGGTTATTTATGTTTTTATTAAATTCACATAATCTATTGAATTTGAAAGTCAAATTTTTACCGTAAGTCCAATATGATAAAATTTGAATATTCCTGTCAAAAACATTACACTTGGACAGTTTTTGTAATAAATCAATATTATTGAGAGAAAGAGAGAGATAGACGAAATTAAATATATAATTAAAAATTTAGTTAATATTTTATATATTTTCAAAATAAATAAATTGACACGTTCTGATGTGGCCATCCACTTGACTTTACAATACACTTCTGGATGAGTTTGGTACGAGGGCCTAGATTTTTATTTTTATGCCCCTCCACCCATTTTGGGCGGTTAGTTTTTGCATTTTTAGTGTTCTGAGGACCCACTGATTATGTATACAATATTTGGTTAAGTTTTGTCCAAGGGCCTAGATTTTCCTCTTTTTACCCCCCCCCCATTTTGGGAGTTTTGTTTTTTGCATTTTCAGTGTTCTGGGGGACCACTGATTATGTATACAAAATTTGGTTGAGTTTGCTCAAATGACCTAGATTTTTATTTTTTGGCCCCAGAAAAAATTTCATTATTTTAGGATTATTATTAGTATATTTCATTTTTCTTGTTTTTTTTTTTTAGTTTGGAAATTTTATAGTTTTAAATTTTAACCCCCCTCCACCCCCCTTAATTTTGTGTCGATATGCACGAAAATCTAATCAGCTCTTAATCTCAATGCACCAAAACTACTAGTGGAATTTGGTTTTGAAATTCACACTAGTTTTTGAGCTAGCTCGTCCACAAAAATTTGGTAACGCACAGACTAACAGAATAACAGACTAACTAACAGACATTTTTACAAAACAGTTATTATAAAGATAATTTTTTCGATGTCCCCTTATTAGAGCTTTTTTATAGACCAAAATGCCATGGTTTCGCTCAATTATTTTTTATCAAAATCGTTTCATCCGTTTTTGAGATATTTCACAAAAAAGCAAAAAAATCACTTTTTTCATCCACGATTACAATACTTGTCCATACGCTGTATGCATCTGTATATGAGAACAAATCAAATAGGAAGCTCTTGAATTGTTGTGGCTAAATTTGCTGTAAATTACCACACCTGTTTAATATATAGAGTATTAAATTTTTTTACTTTTTTCTCGAATTATTATTAATTGCAAAATTGTAAATGTACTTTTTTTAATCTTTTCACTAGTAGCGTGTTTAAAGGCAAAATAGTTAATATCCATAGTTTTAAATTTTGTACATTAAATTTCTAATACACTAAGAATTCATTTTTTGCTTAGCAAAATATATTTGGCAACGTTACACCCTATCGTAAGTATATCTATAGAAATAGAAACTCGAATAACCCTTATAAATTTGCACGAACCCCTGTCTTGGGATCTGCATAAAATTAGATGGGAATAAGAAAAAAAAATAAGAGAATGTTTTGAATAAAAAAATATTAAGCCAAATCGAGTATAACTTCAAATTCAGTAATTTAATATTATAAATTCGATTGTTTCAAGGATCTCAGACCATTATTTACGGAGATAGGGATGTTTAAAGATTTTAAAGACAAAATTTTTTTAAAATATTATAAATCGATTGTTTCAAGGATTTCAGACAATTATTTACAGAGATAGAGATGTTTAAAGATTTTAAGTATTTTTTTTAAATAAGAGAAAATATTCATTTTCTGATGTAAAGGAGTTATAAAAGATAATTTATTTTAAAATGTAAAATCTTAAAAATGCGAATTTTTTACAGGTATCAGGTGGAGCTTCTTTGGATCTAGAATAAATAAATAAATAGTTAGGTATCTTGACTATTTTGGAGCTATACTGATCCAAACGCAGAAAGAATCACTAAAATCGGTTCATAAACAAAGAAGTTGTACCTAAACAAACATAACAAAAAAGGTCCAATAACAATGAAATTTATATTTTTACCAATCGGAAATTAGACTGAACCCAATGCAAAAAAATCATCAAAATCGGTTCACAATTGGCGAAGATATCAGGTAACATAGACACAAAAAAAATTCAGTCGAATTGAGAACCTCCTTTTTTGAAGTCGGTTAAAAATCATTTTTCATAAATATTTATATTTTTATGTGGGGCTTCGTCAAACCACAGGACTGCATACTAGATGATGATTTTTTTGAGGTCTCAGTATAATCCTACAAAGCAAAGGAAGAAGACTTGCAAGTAGCCAACAGTTCACTTTCTAATTTTTCAACCCTTTCATTTAAAAATCTACAACAACTCATTTAATCAGCTTATTCTGGATTGTTTCTAAAATAATTATTTCGTTTACAATAATTAGTTGAATAACAGAAATATTGTTACACTCGCTTAGGCATAATTTGTATAAGAGAGTTTCGAGTTTGCTTAAATAAACCACCACGATAATATTTATTCAAGTAAATCGGATATTGTCAATTGAAAGAATTGTCTTTTTAATAATTATTGACATAAAACATTTTTTTATTTAATATTGGATTAGGATTGATCAATATTAATTCAATTTTTGTCTCAATGTATCGTGTTTCTATATTTATATAAAAAATTAACAAGTGTTAACTCGATAAACAAATTCTCATTCGATATTTATATATAGCTATGCATATAACGAATACTAATATTTAAAATTACGAAATATCGAGTCGCCTGGCGGCATTCAATTGTGCATTGAAAATTAATTGAATCTCGTTCCCTCAATTCGCTGGCTATTTTTCTTGTTAAAATATGAAAATCAATAGTCTGAATGGATGCCGGCAATTCTGAAGAACGTACATAAACAGCACGGCTATAGAATGCACA
Organism: Forficula auricularia; assembly: GCA_024734495.1. Lineage (NCBI taxonomy): Eukaryota > Metazoa > Arthropoda > Insecta > Dermaptera > Forficulidae > Forficula > Forficula auricularia. Next base: position 66,262,410 of record JALMQS010000099.1, read on the forward strand.
GTGGGTTCCGAATAGAATACTTTCAATGGCCGGGCATCTTTGAATGGTCGCCTGAGAGGGACCTGTTGCTGCACATCGTCTATTTACCATTAAATTTGTAATTGTATTTATTCATTGATGGCAAGTGCTACACACATCGACACACAACAAAGTCTTATTGTCGTGGTTTGTATTCACCAAGCGAGAAGATCAGATTTAGCGACCGCCGAGGCCGGAAGTTTTTTCCTCCATTGATCGCTACCAGAATAGAATTCAACCTGCGCCTTAGAGATGTTAATGAGCTATTAAAATGATAAGCGAAATTTGCGTGACGGGCGGAGGGGGGTTCCCGAAAAGGGTGTCTTAAGGTCCTGATAGGTCATCGGTCATCGGGAATAAAGGATACCAGTCGGGAAGGGCTGGTTTCCTATTCAAAACCCACCACAATGGCCCACTTGCGTTTTTAATCCATAAGAATGCAGATTACAATTACAAATGAACGGTACGTGGTGGAAAAAAACACCGTCAACATACATAATTTAGGCATTAAGTGTATACAGTAAACTTTCGTTTATCCGCGGAATTAGGTGACGCGACAACTGCGGATAGGACAATTCCGCGAATAACCTGCAAAATAGTCAAAAAAGGACACAATTTAACACAAGAAATGTTTATTCACAGTAGAAGCAGGTTTATCATTTTTCAAGTTAAACATATCGTCGCTGATCTTACAAAACTTCGTAAATCCTAAATTCAATGTTTGCCAGGAAACAAGAAACCCCATTTTAAACACGAATATAAACAAATACAATGCAATATTTATTATTTGTCTGTAGCACGAAATTAAATTGCAATAGAATAATAAGGTTTCATTAGACAAACGCGCCGTGAAAAGTTGGTCGGTATAAACGTATAATAGGTATTTGACCAAAAATAGAATTTATGAGGTTTTGTAAGAGCGACGATATGTACCTATGTGTGCACATAGTTACATAGTTTTTAAAGTTTACTTTTGCAATCCGTCAACATTTTTTGTTGTTTCGAGATAAAACGCTTCTTCTTCATTTGAGATTGACCACGGATTAGCCCCAAAGCGAATAATCCGCCAGCGGATAAACGAGAGTTTACTGTATATCTATCATCTATCGAATCCAGGTAGGTAGTTAAAAAAAACTTGCTTCATTTATGAAAAAAACATGTTTTATTAATATCTACCTACATGTTTCGGAATAGCATAATTTCTAATATAACATGGCTTTTTAGGACTTCTAAATAAATGTACCATTTTCCAAAAGCTAAGCGAAATTCATCTGACTAATTCAGAGGGAGGAGGTGCTTTTGCAAAAAAAAAGTTTTCCTAATTCATCAGTCAATAGTCATTTCTACTTTATTGTGTATTCATTAGATCTTCGAAATAAGTTTGAAATTGTGAAAATGGTAATGCAGTGGCAGAGTCGAAATGGCTGGCGGATAAAAGGGTGCCTTAAAATTTGATAGGTCATCGGTCATCAAGAATAAAACTTAGGACTCGGGAAGGGCTAGTTTCCTATTCAAAACCGCCACAATGGCCCACTTGCGTTTTTAATAAACAAGAATGCAGATTACAATTACAAATGAACGGCAACATTCAAAAAGAGTTAAAAAGAGAAAAAATACAGGCATCCAATTTGCATATTCATAAGTAAATATAAATATTTACTGAAAATAAATATTGAGAAAAGTTTTATTATTAATGGACTGGAATTTGAAAAATTCTACTCATCGTCATCTTGTTGCTGAATCAATAAATAGATGGTATTTTATTGAATCTTAATTTTTGAGAAACCAACTGATGAATAAATAATATTTTTATTTCTTTTTGATGAGTTTGATTTGATGGCTGTGATTTCATATAGAAAAATAATTTAAAGGTTGTCAAGAAGAAAAAGAAGAAATTTTCCGACTTTTCGATATCGATAGGATAAAATCCATCGAAATGTCAACAAGGAAAGAATGATTTTTTTCTATTTGAGTGCCATTTAAAATAATGTTCTATATATTTATTTGGGATTAGTTTTTTATAATATTAAAACGAATTACGTATATAGAATAGGAGCTACCTACTATTATTAATATGTAAACAATAAACGATCGTAAGTTTTAAATATTTTAATCTTAAATCTTTTTCTAATTAATTATTTATCTCACATATCTTTAATTTGATATTTAAAAATTAAAGAATTAAATTTATTATTATTATTTTTAATATATTTTCATGTGGGTGTAAAAAAAAGTGCTCGATTTCCAGAGCAATGTTGTCAATGATATCTTCATATATTAGCCAAAAGTATGGTATGTTGAGAGCAGCTGATCTCACAAATCTCGAAACATGATTAGCCCTAATGTGGATGAGAGTATATACGTTAGCTTATCTCATATGTTATCTAATATTGCTTGCTTCACCTTTAAATTGATTATTTACTTATTACGTTAAAGATCGATATTGAAAATAGCCAAGTCAGAAGTTGATAATTAGTCTAACAATTTAATCAATAAAACAATTTATATCTATTAAATATCTTCTCTTTCTTCTTCTTCACTTCAAGGTTAAGGAAGATAATAAGCCTGTGTACTCTTCAAAGTTGTCTAGTTGTCTCTAATAACAATTATTTTTATTCATTATTATAGTAGTTTTACCCAAAATGTTAACTATATGGGGGTGTCTATTTTATTTGAATCTCCAGCAAGTGTTAGGAAATATATTTTCAATTTAAGACGCGAAATGTGGTTTATATCACTTATCATTATATATGTTGAAGTTGAATATAATAACTAATCACATTTTAATTATGTTTCATGTCTTTCGAATTTCGTCATAACAAATTTCATTAAAATACACTTAGTACATAATTGTCAATTTTAAAAAGGGAAGTATATTGATGTGATTTGTTCCAAGTTCCAACAAGTGCCAATGGTTGGTAATATTATTTATATTCACCCTCTATTTAACTCATTCGGAACGAATCCTATTCCAATTGATTCCAACTCTTGTTGTTCTTTTGCTCTCCCTTCTTTTTCTAAAGATATCTCAGTAGGGTGGATTGTACACCAAGACTCACTCCTTATATTCAGTCGACCTCTGACCGTGGCAAACAAAGCCAAATAACACCCGACTAAATTTTGATTGATCAACATACAGGAAATCTTTATCCATTCTATAACAATCCTTACAATAAGACATATCCTGAAGAGATGTGTTCTGACTAATTTCAAGGTTCTCAAAATACATAAACAAGAAGTTGAATAGTACATGCTCGAATTATATAAATTTTCTTAAAAAATGGATTAGAAAAAACTATGGTCTGACTGCCCAAATCTCGAAACATGATTAGCTCTAATGTGGATGACAGTCTTAAAGCATATTTTAACGATTTTGATAAAACTGATTTGAAACCATCAAAATGTTCATGTTTATGAATGGTTGAACCAAATGTAAGCTTAGTTCAAACAAAAATCGACCAGGTCATTTACTAAAATACACCTTAAATAGTAATAAGTCAGAAAATAACTTGGATGGTTTTAGTCTGACCAACGTTTATATTTATATTTTTGTAACAGAGAATTTGAATTTGCTCACATTTCTATATTAAAACTTTATCTGAGAGCCTTCATTGTTTATGTGAATAATCAGCTATTTTTTTTTTTAATAAAAGCTTTGTGGTTTTGTAGTTAAGGTAGTCTGTGTGAGTATGCGTTAGTCTAGTGTGTGTTAGTGTGATGTGTGTGATGGATTAATCAAATGCTGTTCCTGATTATTGACACAGTGTTGTTTGTTTTTTTGTTTGCAGATCTTCTTGGGCTGGCAGACCTCGCATCGCAACCCCATCATGTAAGTCGTCCAAAGGACGCTTCAATTTTTTTTTAAGAAGCAGAGGGGAGGGTTGATCAAAATGATGAGAGGACGATGCTCTGATATAGGATGGATATCCAAGCAAAATCCCACGCGCACCTGGAGCCGGCTCCCTTGGCCCCTCGGGGCTTTGTCATGCAAACGAGGGCCGCCGTTTCTTCCCAGGTGTGCCCCCCGATTTCGGAGGGCAGCTGTGTGTTGCCGGGTTGCGGAGGGGGTACTTTTGGGTACTTTCGGCACCTGTGGGGGTCGACACATCCAACTAAACGGTAGCTTTGCTAGCAGCAGGGGGGTCTCTCTGTCACTCACCCTTTTGTATGCTTGCGTTTTCAATGGCCAAGGCTTCGGAGGGGTGGCTCTGCGCGAGGGTTCGAGGGTTCGATTCTCGGAGGGTTTGCTACGGCATACACATCCTCACTCGCAGAACGCACCCGGCCTCCCAACTCCCAACTCCCAACAGCTCTACAGCTTCCATTTCCTTTTGCAAAAACAGCCAGCATAATGTTTTCGGCTGCAAACCAGTTCCATTTCGATCCTCGGCGGTCACCCAAGCCATACGCGTCACAAGGGCTAATCCACCTCATCTGATACTGAGATTGGATTGGAGCAAACCCATTAGATGCAATTAAATCAAACAGATTAGATTTTTATCAGACATCCTCCTTTCAACGATAAATTTATAGAAATGTTTATTATTCGAATCTTTATTTATTCTCGGTTCTTTTAAATTCTTTAGATGAATGAATTAAACAAATATTTTAAGCAAATAAGATTGTGGCGTAACGTTACATAAAAGGGTCTTCCGCGTGTATTGTTTAGGGCCTTTGAGTAAATACTTTCACTTAAAAAGATTCTTCCTATTACCTACTATATCTATAAAAAACAGTTTATTAACATATTCTTCCTTAGGTTAATTAGTAAATTAATCAAACTAATTATTAGCTTTTTACTAATTACATTTTTAATGATTATTCTAATTTTAAGGGAATTCATCTTTTATCAAATTATAAATTATAGGTATTTATCTGTTATTCTCAGGTATTTCAAAGTTTTCCAAAATTCACCAACCAAAGTTAAACTAAAGCAACTCCTAAACCTCAAACCAACTTTAAAAGATAATTTATTCAATTAAATTTAATTAAATTAATTATATTTAGATATTAATTTAATTTAATTAAGACTAACCAATACTTTTCCCTCAAAAGCATCATAGGTGAATTACAATTTTTTGGATTAATTTAAGTGCTACTTTAGTGATAAGTTTTCGTCGGTGAAATCGGGCTTATGTCATTCAAAATAAAATACAATTGATTTTATTGACTCCATTGTTTTCTTTTTCTGAGATGTTTTTAAACTCCTAAATTTATTTTTTCAAGATAATTTTATTGAAAATTATTATTATTATTATTATTATTATTTTAATTCACATAGTTAATTTATCAAAAAAATCTAAATAATTATTTTTTGTTTTCTGCCCAGTAAAGTATTTACCAAATTTCTTCCTAATGAAGAAGTCACTATCTTCATGACTAATTAAATTAATTTTCTTTATGAAATATTCATTCAAAATAGGTACGAAAAATAATCAAATTTTACTAAAAAATTATAATCAACTCAGATTTAATAGAAATTTGGATTTGCTCCTAATCTTCAGAGGCCTGCTTGGTAATTACAGTGCTATATCAATTTTGTTTTAATGAACATAAAATACTTATATTCTTCTAATTTTTTCAATTTTTCAATTGGTATTTCTATAAAAAATGAATATTCTAATAGATTTTTTTAATGATAATGATGTTTGATTTACTGACGAATTAGAATGAAGAATTCTTTAATTGTCTTTTACAAAATACAATTTTATATTCGTTATTGCTTGGCTAGGTTGAATTGCTTGTCTCTTTAGGGCGCACCCTTGATGGTTTCGGTGGTTAAATTATAATTTTCTCACATTTATTACCCTTTTCCGCTCAACTTCTCACTAACAAATGAATATTAAAATTGTCATACCTACCTTTAAAAAATTTAAATAATATTTCATTTTAATAGCAATATTAAATGAGTCCTTATAAATAAATTAATAATAGATATCAAATTTAAATTTAAATAAATATCTACTTGTCGCATTTTTAATGAAAAAACTAAAAGATTGAAATGAAATTTTTTTTAAATTTGATGACATTTTTAAATTAAATTAATTAATCGTTGTCGAAACGTCTCTCAATGACAATAAAGAATATAAAAAAAAAATTGATATTATCAAGTATAATTGATTACCCTCACCTAAATCATATAGAAATTTACCACTCAATGTTCTGACTGTATAAAATTTAATAATTTCTCAGTGGATTGAAGGAAAGTCGAATTAAATTAATTAATCGTACATTTGGAGAATTTTGGATTTTTTTTATTTTATAAATCTAAGAATTTTTTTAATCTATTATTTTCTGGAGTGGGTTTCAACTATTTTTAAATGGGCCATCCTCATCCTAGTAAGCTAATGATGAGCAAGCCAAATATCATAACTCATAAATTTTTATAGAATTCCTTAAGTAATTATATTAATATAGACTCAAAAAAAATTATAATCCTAATTTTAGTTTAATTATCTATTTTACTTATTCATTTTCTTGTATAATTTATTATGTTACATTTTTAATCCAGAGGGGACAATATTACCCCATAGACCCTTTCATGCTCTTTTTAATAATCACTTTTTGGCACATATTTAAAATAAATTTTTTCTAAAAATGTAAATGTAATGCGGGAAGTTAAACTAAGAAAAGTATTTTCACCCTATATTCATAAAAAATTAAAACAATGAAAAAATCATATTAATTTATATAAAAAATAAAATAAGAAATAATTTCAGAGGAATGCAAAAGTATTTTGACGGAAAATGTAACTACGTTACTGTATCTAGTAGTTTTCTTACTTATTCTTCTAATGGGGAATGTGTAATTTAGATTCTTTAAACTTTTCACAATGTTGAAATAAATTTAACAATAATAGTAACAGGAATAGTAGGAAACTGGACAAAATTAAAAAAATAGAGTTTTTTATTAAATGGGCCAGACGTTTCGTTAGATTATTCTGACTTCCTCAGTGGTCCATTTTATCACTCTTTGTCAAAAAACACTTTCACAAAGAGTGATAAAATGGGCCACTGAGGAAGTCAGAATAATCTAGCGAAACGTCTGGCCCATTTAATAAAAAACTCTATTTTTTTAATTTTGTCCAGTTTCCTACTATTTCTGTTACTATTATTATTAAATTTAATCAATATTGTGAAAAGTTTAAAGAATCTAAATTATACATTCCCTTTTAGAAGAATAAGTAAGAAAACTACTAGATACAGTGACGTAGCTACATTTTCCGTCAAAATAATTTGCCTTACCTCTGCAGCTAGTATTAAATAAAATAAAAATAATTTCCCTGAATTATTAAATTTACTTCAATAGTGTGACAAATAACCATTGAAGTTTCTAGAATAGATATTTTTTACATATTTATTTATTTAATTATATCTAGTGAAAATAAATTCTATTAATCAGAAATTGAATTTTTCTCCAACAGCACCAAAATACACAATCAAAATGAAAACTACAATTTAAAATTATTGTATTTAGAGGCTAAACTTTTCTTTAACTAAGCTCTTTGAAAAACTTCTCAGGTCCATAAAGAGGCCGATCTGCTCTGCTTGCCTCTTCTGTTTATGTCAATATTTTTCCCCTTTAACTGAATCAACCGGTCTAATGATTCTATTTTATGATTTCTCTTTTCAGGATTTTCTTTTGTGGTTTTCTGCTCTTGTTGCACTTTTTTTAAATGAATTGACATCAACTCCATACAAAATTTAAATGCTCCATTCATTGGATGCAATTCTACCCACTTAAGCGCATCTGTATTCACAAATTCACCGACTCGAATCTTTCTTTTTTCACCTAACCCCATGTGTAATTCATTTACACTTAAATTTAAATTAAAAAAATAAAAAAATTAAAGGCCCACTAATAATGAAAACGTTCTTGAATCTAGATTTTTTTTTAATAAATGATGAGGCAGGCATCGTGGTGCTTTTGAAATGATTCTTTTTCTTCTCTCTCTGCTGGTCGACTTGTAGGAAATTTTTAAATACGCTTCTCTCTCTTTCTCTCTCTTGGCGAGAAGCATTGAAGCCGCTAATGAACTGTCGACTTTTAATGAACCACAAGATCACCTTGATGAAAGAATGATGCCAGCGAATGAAGGAAGGGCGCTGGCTGCGGCTTTGGGGGTGGCTGGACGGTTATGGAGGGTGGAGGAATTCCAGGCGGAAATCATCGGAAGCCAGCAAACAGACAAGAGACTGCACAAGAAAAGAAAGAAAAAAAAAACATCTTTCTCATGGAAAAAATTATTCCCAAAGAAAAGAATTAATCTCTTATATTTTGAGAATTAAGTTACAAAGATATAAAATATATAGATATAGCCTAAATGAAAAAATTTCAATTTACTTTTTAAAATATTCTTTACTTCAAAAATATTATAATTTAAGGAATTTATAAACTAATAGCTGGAAAGCCCGACTTCGGCGGCCCTCTTTGTAGCCTGGACCCCCACCCACCGAACCCCACTACAAACTATCAAAACGTTATAGGTAAAGCAATAAACGTAAGACGATATCTGATTCAAATATGAAATTTCATAATAATCCCTTCAGCCGTTTTACGTGAATTCTGAGCAGAAACCACGGAAACATTTATACATACATACATACAGACCAGAGAGAACTTTTGTTGAGGTTGTTTCGTTCATAACTTTGCCTAACACGTGTGCATTCGAAATTTGGCGTGATTTGGACTAATGTACAAACAAAACCTTAATTTTATATACATAGATAATAATTATTTTTTTTCTATATAAAAAAAAACAACACTTGGGCCATTCATAAAATACATCACGAAAAATTTCTGCCTTTTTTTACCTCCCCCCCCTTCGTCACGCTGTGTCACATTTTCTGGAACCCCCTTTATAAATATAACGTCACAAAAGCTAGACCCCCCTATAATAACATTAAAAAAACAATAAGTTAAGAAAAAAAATTAAAATAAAATTGATGAACTCCCCTCCCCCCTGTTTGTGAACGTATTCTATGAATTGCCCCCATTTAAATTTTTATTTTTATATTTATTTTTTAATATAGATAATGCATTCATTTGATGATCATTCTAAAGAGAGACAATTTATTTAAATAATTTAAACAAAATTTCGCTTTAAAATTACAAAACACAAATTATTTATACAAAAGTTCGCAATTCTTCTTATCATGCATTTATTTATTCATTTTAAGATAATTGTGATTGTTGGAATGGAAAGCAGCCCTTATAACAAAAATTTAAATTAATAAAATCGAAAAATTGAAAAAAACCTTCTTTAAAAATCAAAAAGAAGTTATTATTGATCGTCAATACATTAACACTGTAATATTTCTTTATTTATTTCAAATTAAAAAAAATATTAATTGTCTGGTATTAGATGCATTTGGGAAAAAAGAAACTGGAATATTGACCAAGTTAATGTTAAGATACTAGGATATTGGGTGTTTTCTTCATTGAAAGGAATTATCACAAATTACTAAAACTTGATACTTGCTCTAGAAGGCCTGAAACTCTGCTCAAAAATAAATATTATTACAAATAAAGTCAGAAATACAAACGCACGCATTTTGTACATACTCACGTACTCACTCTTAGAACAAATTTTATTTAAAATTCTAAAAAAAAAATTATATGAATTCCTACATTATTTTTTTATCATCAAACAAATAAAAACACCTGCGAAATCGCAAATATTTCGAAAGATGCGAGGTTTATAACCCTCAGTAAGCAAGACCAACTCGCATTTTGTCCTTTCATTTTAAATATAATCGGTGAAAGAAGCTGGAATTCCAAAAAGCATACTAGACGTTTCCAAAGTACCTCTTGGAATGACTTTACAATAGTTGAGAACGTCTCCAGAATTTAATGTCGAAACATTTTACACTCTGATTCGAATATCTTATTATAAATGAATCATCTAACTTCTCATTTTATTTTATAGAACGTCCTCTACAAATCAAGAATGACCTAACATCAGAATCGTAATTTGACAATCAGAAAATTTGCTGAATTCATTTTTACTCTTAATTCTAAAATACAATTACCCTTTTAATAAACATCATCTCACTCAGTTCATCTAAACAGAATCATGAAAAAAATGTCATATTGACCGCTAAGATATATTTTCTTCAAGGGCGTACTTCAATGAAATGGAAGATTAACTATTAACAAAAATAGGGCGATGTGTAAAGAAATTTTGGGTGTTAGGTTCCCCTTAAATGGAGTAATAGAGAAGAAAACGTAAACGAAGGCAAGTACAAAGCCAGAGTATAATAGTCGATTACACTTGTATACCAAGGTGCAAGTTACCCTTAGAAAATGATATTTAGAAAATTCTCGATATTTTCAATAAAATATTTCTATTCAAGTCCAGACACGTCATTCACTCAACTTGTCACACTTAACAAAAACATCAAATTAATATGATATTCGAAACTGGGTCACTTTTTTAGATATCTTTAAAAAGGACATGGTCCTTTTTTTAAATTTACTCATTTGCAAATGACTGTTTGTAGGTGCCCCTAAGTTTGTAAGTAATTTTTGTACCTGTCGGTGTTCAGAAGTAATTTAGCTTAAAATTATGAAAAAATGACTTATGAAAAATATATAAACTTATAAATATAAAAACTTATAAAATGACTTACCCTTATCCCTTTATTATCAAAGACAAATAAAAAGAAATTTCGGAAGATATAAGGTACGGAACCTTCGATTTGTGACTCACTTGAATTAGAAATTATGTCTTTTTTCCATAAACGCGACTATTAATTATAAAAGTCTTTCATTTGGAAAACGATAGTACAAGTCATATGATCCTAGTCGGCTGATATGAGTAATAATCTTGGAAAGCTGTATGGTAGGGTTAGCTTATGTATTTCGATAGGGTTTCTTTTTTTCCAGCATTTGACGAATTCCATACAAATGCTACCTCGTATAACATTACGTTCTTTAACATTATTTCTTTATAACCAAACTTTAGATATTATTTCTGTAAAAAGACTGCTTATTCACTATAATAGTGCCGATTGCTTGTCTAAAATGAATAAATTGTTCAAAAAATAACTTAAAACCGTTTTTTTTTAAATAAAATTGATTGATTAGATAGGACTTGTGATTAAAATATATTTATGTTTAGGCTTACCATACGTCACGGTTTGACGGGGACTATCTCGGTTTGAAAATATGGTTCAGGTGTCCCGGTCATTTTGTATTTTTTTTTCGGTTTTTTGGAAAACATTATTTAGTGCTGCCTCGGCAAAGTTAATTTTGAATTAAATTTTGTGAATTTCTTGACGTGATTAAAAATACAAAGAAATAGAAGAAAAAGTAAAAATAAAGTAAAAAAGTAAAAGTAAAAATTAAGAAATTAATCTCTAATAGTATGAAACAGGTCTGCACTTGAATTAGGACAGGTCTCAACTTGTATGTTATTAGGCATCCTTGCAATACCCTTTGGCTCTAAAAAAAAGAGAGCATTCTATCAACGCCCTTTCTAGTTATGTTCATCGATCAGATTCTAATGAAAGAACACAGTAATAATTGCTGAATATATAATAATTCTCTCTTTGTAAAATCAAATAGAAGTTGATGAGTTTTTATTTCGAATAAATCACGAAATTGTCCCGGCTTGAGAAAAAATATTATGGTAAGTCTCTTTCTCTCTCTCTATTTAGGTTTATTTAATTTTATTTTCAAACATTTGTATTATTTATATTATGTATTTCTAAATATATTTTGCGCTTAATTTTTTGAATTGCCTATTTCTGAAACAACATTTTGTCGAAATCATGAATTCTGCAAATCGTTTTCTGATTTCCAGAATTAAGAAACGTCATTGACAAATAATAAGTAAAATGTATTTATTATTTTAAACATTTGTCACCTTTAATTAATAGGCCATCAACATTTGCTTAAATATCAGCACATAATTATGGTAAAAAAATAAAAATGTGATTTTTAATAAATACCTACTCTTGATAATTTTTAAACAAAAGTTTTATTTTATAAATAAACCTAGAGGGCCGGACATAGGGGGTGGGGTGGGGGGGGGGGGGTGGAGGAGCACGTGCCCCCGGCGTCAAAAATTTAAGAATCTGAACATTTTGAAAAAAAATTTTGCAACGAAATTTTCTCTGGAGAGAGACGGGCTGCTAGAAATTTTAATTGAATGTAATGGAAGGCAGCCCAGGGGTAGTGAGGAATGAAAAAATTAACACATATCAAATAAGGTGTAATTTATTGGAATCCTTCCTCCTTTCCTTTCAAACCGACGTTTCGGAGGATTTTTCCCTCCTTCTTCAGGGTTTCAAAGGGTCAATGAATGAAACAAATAAAATGTTTCCTTCTTCTCTCCACAGCAGTGTTCAAAACTTCTTTTTTAACAAAGGCATAGAAAAACAAATGAGTATTAGATAAATTTCATAAAATGTAATAAATTGTATTTTTTTTTAATCTACCCCTTTTAATGTTATTTCATTTAACTAATTTGAAAGTTTATAATAGGAAAATAAGGACAAGTATTTATGTGTGACTTTTTTATTAATCAGCCAACGTTTCGTCGACTTTGCCGACCTCTTCATGGCTTCAAATAGTCATGCCACACATTCGTCTAAATTTTCTGGCAAGACTATTTGAAGCCCTGAAGAAGTCGGAAAAATCGACAAAACGTTGGCTGATAAATAAAAAAGTCCCACATAAAAACTTGTTCCTATTTTCCTATTATAAACTTCAAATTAATCCAAATTATGGACGGAAATGATAATAATAATTTCATTTAACGAAAAGAAAATTCTCGGGTACCTATTACTGTATTTGTAGAATAGTATTATTTGAAGTTTTCTTTCGAATGAATGAATAAATACCGTCTTCAGGTTTTTTAATTTTCCCCCATTGTTCCCGATGTAATAAGTTAGTGAGTGGAAATAGCGGCTTCGTGACATGCGTTTTTCCCCCGAAATGGGAATGAATGCTTGCAGGGTTTGGGGATGGAGAGTTTGAGTATAAGAGGGCAATCACCCATCCTCCTCTCCTTGGTCATATCTCTGGGAAGACGCAGGAATGCGCAATATATTGCGCCGACCTCCACCAACCCCCAAGAACAATCCCGCAGGAATGTATCCTCGCTGGCCACAGCCACATATATTGTCTCGAGATGAGGGTGGCTTGCCAACCACTGCACCCACTATATATATTGCTCTCAACTTACTTATACATATATATAGAAGAGGAGCATAATATTTTTTAATATCAAAATCCCAGACGTGGAATGCTTAAGATTAATCTCTCGTCCCTTAACCCTCTTCCTTTCGACATTTATTTGATGATAATTCGCTACTAATTACCTGCTATTTTATTGTGACACCGTCTCTTTTGTATCTTTGTTGCTACAAAGGGTTAAAGAATAAATTCCTCTAATATAAATAATAGATGCCCAAAGGGCGGGGTGCGTCTTTTGGGTCTACCCTATTATTGCCACGTGACCAGCTCATTGGTCAAGAATTGATCGATGTCTTTCGCTTTACTAGAATAGCTCTAAATATTCTCACTATTTCATGAAAATAATTTTAGGCAAGACACCCACCCAGGATTATTTTCCAAGGGTAAGGCCCGGCGCAAATTGAACCCAATCAACGCATAACCCACACCCACATTTAATCTGTCTCTGTTCTTGACCCTGCGTGGGTTATTTTGTAAAACAAGGTTTGAGACGGAGTGGCGCATATTGAACCCATTCCACGGCCAGCCCATGTTCCATGGGTCTCACGTGGATCGTGATGTGCTAGCAACACAGTTTTCGTGGGTCGTGGCTCGTGGTTAAGTAGAAAACTTGATAAATTCTTATTTAATTAAAAAAATAAAATAATAATAATAATAATTTTGAGTTCTGTATATGAAAAGTGTAGATATGGCGTGGTGTGGGCCGGGTTCAATATGCGCTGCTGCATGGATGGGCTAGGTCTTGACCACACGTGGGCTGTGCGTGGATTGGGTTCAATTTGCGTAAAATTATTCTTTAATTGAAATCGTAGAGTTGGATAAGAATTAAATTATAAGCTGAAGAAGTCAAAGATAAAATGATGAAACGTTTGGCACATTTAAGGATAAAATTATGTTTATAAATTAATTCTTATCCAACCCCTTACGATTGAAATTAAAGAATTTTAAGTAAATTATTTTTTGAAAAAGAAAATTAAAATGATTTTTTACAATAATGAAGGGAAATTTTAATATAAAATATTTTAATAAAAGTAAATTTAAATAAAATCTTAAATTTTGTTTAATTTACATTTATATATAAATAGTGCTAGATATTTTTGATCAATTGGTTGTTGGCTCAAGGACCAACCCCTGTGAACGTCCCCTTTACTATTGTTATCTTTATAATATATTTAGTCCTATAAACTGAATTAAAATTGTATTTAACTGAGTGTAGGAGAGTTTCTTAAGCTACCACATAATGGATATAAATAAATGAATAATATGCCTTCTATAAATAAACTACTATTATATGCTATGTTATGTTAATGACAACTGACCTGATTTTATTAAAAAATAAATTACTTATTGCGTCCTCGTCGGAATTTAAATTTGTAATTTCATGTAAATTCCCTTTCTGGTTTATTATATGAAGACTAACGAAGACACAATAAAGTGTTGAAACGGTGACGCAAAAATCTATAGTTTTTTCTCTTTTATGTCTAGGTATTCATTATAATTTCCTTTTACATTTCAATAATAAATAAATTTTCATTTATTTGAGTCTATATTGGAAGGCCTTATCTTCTATAAAGATAAGAGTAAAGAAATATTAAATGTAATATTCACTTACTATTACCCTTAACTCATAGTAAATGAATATTACATATAATATTTATTTACTCTTGTCTTTATTAAAGATGTTTCACGTTGCACCAACACCACAATCTCTACTAATTACCTTATCTTCTAATCTTCCGTCAACTATAAACTATATATATATATATATATATAGTATATTTTAATTTTTGGTAGAGATTTTCTATAGACATATTTAATTATGATACAATTTGGTGGCTGTATTGGTATATAATTAAGAAATGGAGAGGGATTCAGCCAATGGGTAGCCTCTGCTGAATAAAAACTCCCAATTATGGAAAACGTTTCGGCTTTAATTAAATAATGCCATCATCAGTTTCTAAGAGTTGATGAGTCTCTGAAGACGAGCGCCATATTTGTGTATAAGGTGTCCGAGCATGGTGATATTCCTCGATGGTTATAAAGTTGATACAATTTGGTGGCTGTATATGTATATAATTAAGTAATGGAGAGGATTCAGCCAATGGGTAGCCTCTGCTGAATAAAAAACTCCCAATTATGGAAAACGTTTCGGCTTTAATTAAATAATCCCATCATCATCATTCCTAAGAGTTGACACAAATATGGCGCTCGTCTTCAGAGACTCATCAACTCTTAGGAACTGATGATGGCATTATTTAATTAAAGCTGAAACGTTTTCCATAATTGAGAGTTTTTTATTCAACAGAGGCTACCCATTGACTGAATCCCTCTCCATTACTTAATTATATACATATACAGCCACCAAATTGTATCAACTTTATAACCATCGAGGAATATCATCATGCTCGGATGCCTTATATACAAATATGGCGCTCGTCTTCAGAGACTTATCAACTCTTAGGAACTGATGATGGCATTATTTAATTAAAGCCGAAACGTTTTCCATAATTGGGAGTTTTTTATTCAGCAGAGGCTACCCATTGGCTGAATCCCTCTCCATTACTTAATTATATTTAATTATGTACTTTAAATCGGAGAGTTGAATTGAAATTAATTGACCTATATTTTGTGGCTTTTTTTTATTTTTTAAATGTTTAATAGACGTTTCGGCACCTTCATGTTCATCTTCAGCACAAAATTCCTCAATAAATATTTCTTATAAAAATTTTCTTGAATTTTATATAGAGAATTTTCTTTTATTGGGAAGAATAAAGACATGTCCTTGAACTGAACTCAGAAGATGAAACTTCGAAACTAAAGTATCAAATAAAATATGTATTTACTTCAATCAAAAGAGAAAATCTTTTATTTATTTCAAAATATAGTTCCCTAGATCTGTTCAATAATATGAATATAAATTAAAAGAAACAAGAACTAGTGGCGTACTTTGTAGATTTGTGGTTGACTGTCCTTGAATTTTGCAATTTTTCCGTTTATTACATTCGTTCCGGCTTGCAAAGTGCAAACTTATGAATTGATTGACTAAAGCGGGGATTTTCAACTCTTCACCTCCAATTACTATACTTTTCAAGGATAGAAAAATTTTCCAAAATCTGAAAATCTAATCTCAGGTAGAGCGAGAAATGAGGATAAAAATAATCCAACCAAAATTTTGATCATAACATAATGAGTGGAAAATTTTGAGGTGTTTCTAAATTTGTTACCGGATGTTTAATAATTCTAGGATTGAATAGATTTTTTTTCAATCCTACAACTACTACACATCCGGTAACAAATTCTCAAAATTTTTCCTCATTATGTTGTAAATCAACGGAAGCATCAACGTTAATTCACAACAAGATCTATTGGTAACTGGAAATTGCGGATACGCCAACTGGTGGTGAAATCTTGAATTCCATCAATTGAGTCTTCTGACAGCTGATTGATCAGTGTTTAAATAACATATAAACAAAAACCAAACCTACGTATTAAATAATATTCTTTGATTATGCATATGACATTTGTGACAGCGACCCAATTGCGTTAGTTTCAATTTCTACGATATGGCGGCAACACCGTATTTACCATTACCATTTACCAATTGGCACTCCACTACATATTGCAAAATTTTGATTTCAGCACGAATCTATTCTTATTGGTCTACATTTTCAATTTATGTCAAGCCATTAAGTTTCAATTCAAAAAATATGGACCATGGATCAGATCAATTTCTTTTATGATATTTACAGTCAGTGGATTTGAACGACCGACTTAATGACGAGCAATAGAAAATCAAACCGAGCATTCAGCAGCCATCGACTGCTGACTACCTGTTTGTCTGTCCGTCTGTCTGTCTGTCAATCGGTATGACACGCGATGCAATAGTCCCATTTGTGGGGACAACCGTCGTCTAAATCATTCCAGTCACATTTTATAGACTCCAAAGGATTTAGTCACTGGAAGTCACTGTGGTTTCGTAAAAAGTTCAATTTTTTTTTATTTGAGCCTCTTTATCAATCAAGATGACAATAGAATTGTCAAAAAATTCAGTAGTGAGATTATCTTTGTATAAAAAAAGGAGATCTGTTGACGTTTTTATTATAAAGCTTTTATATAGATATACCTAGAACCTAAGATTTGAAGAAAAAAATACGAGTGGTTCTCTGCTTAGAAATCTTTCCATAATCATTCTATTTGACATAAGAATCAAATTTAATTCATTCATTCATAATATATATAATATAAATATAAAATATAATGAATATTTTGGGAAATTGTAATCAGGGCCGGTCCGTGCCGGGGGTGCAAGAGGTGCACAGCATCCGGACGGCAATAGAGGCAAAAATGAAAATACAATAATTTTTTTTTTTTTTTTTTTTTTTTTTATAAACACTTCCACATAGTTATCAAAGAATTGAAATCAGGATTTTACAATTAACCCTATAATGTCTGATCTTCTGATGAGAATGGGCGGCAAATTATATCTTGCACCCGGGCGGCAGATACCTTTGGTTCGGCCCTGATTGTAATCAAATCAAATTAGACTCTAGTACGAAAAAGGAATCAAATTCTATGTCTAGCTAAATTTGTTCATCATTTTCTATTTTAAATTGACTTTATGAAATCGCACAAAATCTCATTGTGATAACTCTATGTACTGTTTTGACATAAAAATTATTTTCTAAACTTTGATTCGGTCATTAAATGATAGTTTTTTTTTTTAAGACACTATCCACAATTTTAAAAGCAATATTTTTGTCTCATCGAGATCTTTAAAATGCCTTGAAATATTTAAAAATTTTAAAAACGGTTTTTGAGGTATTTGAAGACAAATTATTTATCCCAATTTTATGTATTGTATTTCATTTTTAACCGACTTCAAAAAGGAGGAAGTTCTCAATTCGACTGAATTTTAACAGATTATATTTACTAAAAACGGAATAATTCATATATTACTCGTATCGTCCATAGATTCCGTGTCAATACGATTTTCATAACTTATTTTTTTTCAACTATTCGTATTTATTTTCCTCTCCTTTCTTAAAATATTAATAAACTTATTTCTCTATTCAATTTAATTTTTCTCTATTTTATTCTTATCATATTAGTAGCTAAAAAAAAGAATTATTCTAGAATCTTGTTTTTTGGTCATTTTAAATTCTGAAGAATCCGACACTCATTAGTATTGCGATTATTTGAATCCCAAAAATTTAAATATTAGAATAAAAATTATTTTTTGAATCTGTATCGCTATGGAAGCTTTTTTTTTAATAATTTCTAATAAATAAATAGTTTTAAAAATTGTATAAAATCAGACGGCTCCAATATTAGTCAAAATCTTTGTATTCAAAATTTTGTCACTATTGTACAAAATCTCTATAGCCAGAAAATCATTAAAACCAATTTACATAGGAACATTTTTTTAAAAGCACTTCTTTGTAATCCGGGGAAACATTAAGATCTACAAAACTTCAGCTTCGAATCAATTTTTTTAATTAACACATATATATTTTTGTTGTTTAGAAAATAAATATAGCTATTTTGAGTAATGAAGCTCTTATTTTTGTGATTGATTTGATTTAGAGTTGAAATTTTAGTAAAATCTCAAATAATTAATTATAATTATTTATTAAACACGAATATATAGTATAATCAAATAAAACTATGTTTCGATCGACTTATTCTGCGATCGTTGGGTGCTCATACTTGAGAACGATCCCAAAATAAGTCGATCGAAACGTCGTATTTTTTTTATTATTTGTTCGTGTTCTAATTATAATTAATTGTGTGTGATTTTACTAAAATTTCCATTCTAAATAGCTATTTTGAATTACTAATTATTTCTTCATGCTCTCATAGTATATAACTTCACCTATTCGTATTAGCTCTTCTCTCTTTTTTTCAAATATATCTTAATATCTAAATTCACTTCTTTCTTTGTTCGAATCCCCTTTTTCTGTATTTATCCTCGTAGCACAAAAAAAGGAAATAATTTTGAATTGTTTCATTTTTTTCTTTTATTCGACAACCATTAGCATTGCGATTAATTGATTCACGAAGATGGACTTTTAATTGCTGAAGAAACATCCATCTAGTTCGGAGATGATGAAGGCGTCAGTATTCATCCCCTACGCTAGTAGCTTATTATTCTTAGGGTATCGTAAGTAATAGTATCGTGATGGGAGTAAAAGTTTCTCTTTTTTCAATAGTCCTCTTTCACACATGACCGATCATTAACTTCACTTCTGAAGTTTAAGAATCTGAGCTCTGTGTGCTGATGAGGGTATTTCCACCCCCCGCCCTTGACAGACAGATGCGAAAGCGTTTTCCTATTCAATGGCCGATTTCTTTCACACGCCCTTATTTTTCTAACTGCTCTAATTGCACGGGGGTGGCATTTTGCAACTCTTTTTAGCCCCAAGACGCTGGCTGTATAACAATTTTCCGGAGACCAACTAATGCCGTTAATTATACCGCTTAATTACTTGGAATAATAGCGACCCCCAGGGCAGTAGGGAGTCCCTGTCTCTCCCTCAGGAGCCCAAAGGGTCGCAAGCTTTTCTTTACCTTTCACTGGATCAACCAAAATGTTATTTTTTTGAATAGCTTTTTTATCTATACGAGAAACACCCTAATTGATAACTTAATTAAGACAGGAGAAAATTGGATTTTATCCCTCGATTGTATATCGGTCAGGGAATCATTTTATATACCACTAGATCTAGTAAATTTATACTATTATAGCAAAATCTTTTAGATTCAATTTTATGAAAAAGATTCTTCAAAATTTCTTTACCTATCCATTTTATATTTAATATTCCTATTCGAAATTCTTGGGATTTTCTGACAATGGATTATGCTAGTTCTGGTTTGAGGTCTATAAAAGCTAAATTGAAAGTTTCTTTTTGCCTAGAGTATCAGAATTTTTATAAATTTAAGGAGACAATAAAATAGTGTGTCTTCTGTTGTAAAAATAATTTTTTTAATTTTAAAATTAAAAAAAAAATATTTTTCCAGCTGAAGACACTCTCTTTTATTGTCTCATTTAACTATAAAAGCTGTTCACAGGTCAAAGGGATTAGCTTATGTTTTTGAATATTTTCAAACTTTTCATTTTTGTTTTGTTAATTAGACAAAGTAAATGCATATGACATTTTATTTTTTACCAAAATTCAAGAAAATAATTTTCTTAGATATTTTTCAGTTTTGAAGTTTTTTTGGTGATTTTTTCAATCAAAAAAAAAAAATCACTAATGAATATGAATTTTTATTATTTTCCTAAGGTGAAACTTCTAACTTCAGAGCCTTCAACGTGAAATAGAATATCTTGTTCAGTTATCAGTGTTTTCTCGCACCATTGGTTCATAGATACCTTGGTTTTTCACTTGGTCTCTCTCTAGGTTTGTTTTCCCAATGGTTAGGTGAGTCCAATCTTTTTTAATTTAAAACTATGGTATTACGGTAAAAGAACAGTGAGAATACACATAGCTCATAGAACTGGATGAAAATGCAATATAAACTCGTTTTCTTGTCTGTTTGTTTGTTTGTCTGTCTGTTCTGTACAAATTTTGCAATCGATTCAACAGGCTTTACGTCAACTCCCTTCAGATAGCTTACAAATCAATCCTGAAAGCATAGCACTTGCATATCTTACAGGCGTTGCCACATTTGAAATATTATTTTCGCGCGAGTTTTCAAAATTTTAATATATGTACATTTGTACATAGAGCAGAACCTCGTTTATCCAGACTAACTCGGACCAAAGGCAAACCGGATAATCGATAATCCGCATATATGGGTAATAAAAAACAAATCAAATTCTCAAATAGGCGAATTTGAATTTATTACGATAAAAAAACATGTTTATATCAAAATTACATAGAATTGTTTAAAAAAATACATACAGTACATTAAAAAAAAATTCACATCATTTCGATATAAAAATATCAAAATTAAAGCGAAATTTTTGGTGAAATTATAATTATGTTACATTCTTGCTATCAGAGTTAAAAATTATTATCTATGTTAAACATTTATTAAAATAAAAATGTCTACAAATCCGATCCGGAGTTCCGGATAAACGAAGTTTTACTGTAGAGGCAGTATTGTTTTCACTCAACTTTATATTTACTTGTCATAATTTGAAATTTATGAATCATGGAGTAAAGTCACCACGTTTTTATTAACTCGCTTTCTTGTCTGTCTGTCTATTCGGTACAAATTTTACAATCAATTTTTAAACTATATAACTTCCATTTCATGGTTGGGGTTGGTTGGTTTTATCTAATTTTTACAGTTAACAAATATTTTTTTTATAACATACCCCCTTTATTAAAAAATTGTAAATACCAGGCCACGCGCCCCTTGGATGTACTTGGACCCCCCTTGTGACCGTATGTATTTCTAATAGGAATTTTTTTTTAAAAATAAATAATGTTGATCCAAATTATCAATCTAAGCAAAAAGTCTCCAATTCCTTAGGTTTATATGATCTTTATTGTCTTTTTTTAGATTCATTTTATTAAAACATCACATCCCTTATTTTCCATGATTTTTTTATTTGTTTCAATCCAAAACAATTACCCCATTTAAGGCTTTGTTTACTATATATTGGTATCAAAACATCCTTCCACCTTGACCTATATAATTGAGTCCATTCTCTATCCCTCTAAATGTGACCTTTATAATTTCATTATCATCACCCCCCTCTTTGTGAATGTCTCTTTTGAAAAAGATTTCCGTGTCTTATTAACAACAACAACACAAGCAACAAAAAAGAAATCCCCTAAAAATGTTTTGTAATTCCAATAATAGCGTCACACATCGGGAGATAGCATTCATGTATTGTTGATTGTAGGCTCCATTCAGCGAGTGTTCAAGTGACTTTAAAACCTGTATTCAGTGGTATTGTGCCCTGGACAAAAATATCCACCTGTTATCAAATAATAATTAGAATAAGAATGCGATTATTATCATAGAATGTGCTATAGAGAAAGAATTCTTTCAAATTTATTGAGTAGAAAAGTGGCGAGTAGCGTCAAAGGGTGGATTAGCGGTCTACATTGTTGTGGTGTTCTCCACATACTCAAAGATATAACAATCCGATCCTTTTCTTGTTCATTTTATAGAAAACATTTTCCTAAAATTTAATCTTATTAGAGGAACTTTAAATTGTATTAATACGGTTATTTTTATTTAAATGAAACAACATACCTAATTGGCCCAAATATTTTAAATACAATATTAAATCTTAAGTCACTGTGGTCCTAAGGATTCTTATTATATTAAATATTATATAAAAAGATATATATATTAAAAACAAAAGCATCTTTTTCAGCAATTTTTAATTTAAATGGTGGTTTAAATTAATTCAAATATTTCGGAAACTTTACAGTATTCCTTCTTCAGTGGGCCCAAATCACCGTATTGGGTGGAGGTCCACTGAAGAAGGAATACTGTAAATTGAAAAAGTTTTTATTTTGCCTAGAGTAGCAGAGTTGTCAGTTCATAAAGAGAAACAAAGAGGTTGTTCTCTGCTTGATGCAAATAAACATACACACATATATATCAAAAATATATAGAATTCTAACTGGCTTTCGGCTAAGTAAAGATCAAAAAATTTTCAAAATCCTTGCGATATTGACCCCATGAAAAATAATATTTATAATTAAAAAGGACTGATGATGAAGGCCAGGCCTTCGAAACTATAGTCTCAAACAAATAAATAATATATATGTAGATATATTTGATATATTTGTTTTCTTTATGAATACTGTAAAGTTTCCAAAATATTTGGATTAATTTAAACCACCTCTTGAATTAAAAATTGCTGAAAACGAAGCTTTTGTTTTTATTTAACACCTATAATATTTTTTTTCTCTACCCCTTGGTTTCGAGAACTAAAGTTATATAATTAAACATTAAAATTTCAAAATAAGTACAGCTTAATTCTTTCTAACGCTTTACAACCTTAGAATAATCTCTAAGCACCAAGTCACTGTTAATAATTAAATCCAAGTTAATAATTTGACAATGAATAGAAATGAGAATGAGGCGAAAAACTCGTAATTAGAATGCTTCAAAAAGAATACCGGAAAATCATCAAAATGAAGAATGGACTCTCAAATTCCTCTGCTGAAAAATGCTCTTATGCCTTCAAAATATTTGAAATTATCCATTAAAATTGCATTATTTGCACTGATATACAGCTTAATTCTTTCTAACACCTCCCAAACCATATAATATTATGTAATTTTTATATATTTATTTATTTATTATTTATTTTTTATTTAATGACAAGCTAAATCTCTAAAAGATTCACTTACCTATAAAGGAGACAAGGTAGTTGGTAATGTTTCCTTCAATGACCCTTTAAGCCCTGGAGATGGAAATTGGTTCTTTTTCATTATCCCGGGCTGCTTCTCATTCTCAATAAAATTTGATTTAATTTTTTGTTTTAATAAAATTGAAAAATTTACTTATAAATCCGGATGTTTTATTTTCATATAATTAAAAAATTAATTGGCACATTATTTGGAAATATGATTAATTTTTTATGCAGATATCAACCAGTTTGGAGTTTAATATAATTATTTATTGACCACGAACAAAAACAATATAATATGTAAACTACCACGTTTCGATCGGCTTCATATACTTTCGCTTCTTTTTTATGACAATATCAGCAACTCCTACATTCAGTGAAGTTACTGTGTATATCTAGTAGATGAAACCCCCTTGTGATTTCCATAGAAATCTAAATTCTAAAATTATCGACAATTCTAACACTTATATATTGATTATTGATACTCAATCGACCTGTATTGTCCCCCTTTTGTGAAGTTTCAAAGTGCATGTATTGGATTTTTAAATACTAATGTTTTTTTTAACAAATACACGATATTTCTAACATGAATAGTAAGAAATTGGATAGAATTAAAACACAGAATTTTTATTAAATGGGCCAGACGTTTCGTCAATTTAAGTATTTTGCCTTCCTCAGTGGCCCACTTTTTACTATAAGACAAAACATCGGGAAATTGTTTT